>CM067317.1:49238319-49823199 GCA_034231615.1 Meghimatium bilineatum | reverse complement strand
AAAAAATATTGTAGTTTTCTGGAAAGAACTATGTTGTTTAGACAGTTTTCTTTTACATTCATTTCTCTTAGGGTGGCTGCATTGTATAAGGTGATCTTTTTGGTCCATGGTATTCTGAAGATTTTTCTGTACATTTTGTTTCAAATGCTGCTATGTTATTTTAACTTTGTTGTGAATCCATGATTCACACTCATATATTGTCATTAGAAATATTCAACCATTTAGGAATGTCAGTTTTGTTTTGCAGCAGTTCAGCCATACGTTTCTCACTTGTATCAGCTTCTTTGATGCTATAGTCAACAACAACTTTATTCTTCATTGCAATCACTTTAGCTGTTGATAAGAGAACCGAGGTATTCAAAACTAGTGACTCTTTCTAATTCGCTATTGTTTGATACTGATTGAGAACTTGCTAGTGATTTTGTCGCTTGTCATAATCTTGGTCTTGTCTAATGGAGTTTATGAAGTGTTCGAGACCTGCTTGACTGTGTGCCAATAATGTTGTATCATCAGCATATCTTAGTTCTGGTATCTCGTGACCTCCGATGTTTAGTGGATCGAAGTTATTTCTTTGTTAGTCGCTTCTTACATTTCCCATTATGCTCTCTGCATAAATGTTGAAAGGTATATGGTGATATCCTTGTCTGACTCCTTTTTCCACACTGAACCAAACAGATGTTTTACTACTTACTCTCACAGCTGCTTGCTGGTCTTGATATATTGTTTTTCGAGGCGAATTACGTGAAGCGGTAAACCCATGTCCTTCATGATATTCCGAAGTTTTTGATATTGTACACAATGGAAGGCTTTGATGTAGTCAATAAAGCATGTGTAGATGTCGACATTAAATTCTCTGCATCTCTCTATGATGTTGCGCATATTGAAAATATGGTCTCAGGTGCCTCTGAAAACTGCTGTCATTATGCGATCGTTGATTGTATTGTATTGTAAAACTGGATCACTTTGATGTTAATATTTAAGACTCCTTCCATATATCATAGCAGCGTTATTGTTCATTAAGAAGGTATTGTACTGAAACGTCAAATTGTATTGTTCGCAATTTTTTTAATTATTATATTTATTACATTGCCGTAGATACGTCTTCGGTTACCCATTTCAAAGAAAGGTAATTCTCGAATTTGCATGTGTAATTCCTTCATTTTCATGAGATTTTTGACGACATTATTCTTGGGAAAAAGATTAAGCGGCGGAGCTCGTGATCGCTCAGCTTGGAACACTCAGATCACTGCTGGCATTCCAAAATTTGAAAAAGAAGGGACACTGTGGGCAATCCACAAGAGATAGAAACGGAAGAAAAGATCTGAAAACGCATTTACTAGGGACCCACTGCACTCATGCACGCACTGTAATAAATCTTTCCTAGTAGGAATCGGATTCCTTTGAGATCTACGAACTCACAACCTAAACCAAAAATTGCCAATCATCAATGTTTTATTTTCTCATCATTTTTCATTTCATATGTTTATTGTTTTTTCACGCCATGCTCATCTCTGCTTGCGAAGGAGGAACACCATCATTACCATTCTGAGATCTCATTCAAAGAATTTGGTTTAGGATTTCAGGACGTGACACGTTCAGGAATGTTGAAGTTTATGAGTGTGCAGGTCAAGCATACAGCAGAGTTGTCAGTCCTACTATTGGTTGTGGTCATGTTCACTGTCACAGGTATGTAAGAAGGTCGTATATGTGGCGCCATATTTTGCCATGTTCATCACTGTTGCCACAGCAACCATTACCACCGTCTTCTATATCATAACCAGAACATCATCATCGTTCTCATCATCTCCATCGCTCGTGTGTTGTATAGGTCAGAAATGGTAACAAACTATAGCAATACTATGAGGTGTGAACTATATCAATACTATATATGACATGAGGTGTGAACTATATCAATACTATATATGACATGAGGTGTGAACTATATCAATACTATGAGGTGTGAACTATATCAATACTATGAGGTGTGAACTATATCAATACTATGAGGTTCAAAATATATCAATACTATGAGGTGTAGAGAAGTAACTGAGAAGTCAGAATGGTTTCAAGTTGTTACGGGCGGTAAACAGGGATGCATCATGTCCCCATTACTTTTTCTGCGTCGCTATTGATTGGGTCATGAGAAAGAGCACTGAAAATGAGCTGACAGGAATAAAATGGATTAATAATACCGTTCTCGAAGATCTTGACTACACAGATGACCTGGCCCTTTGAGCGCAAACCACACAGATGCTCAATCTAAGTTTGACAATCTCCAACACTACTCAAATCAGATAGGGTTGAAAATCAACACATCAAAAACTCATATACTAGATTTTACGAGATCCAACGACAACATAGAAATTCAAAATGTTCCATTATTAAAAGTCAACAATTTTACATATTTAGGCACCAATCTAGCATTGGATGGAGACTCATCAAAGAAATTTTACACCGTATTGCTCTTGCAGCGGGTGCTTTCAATAAACTACGCAACATATGGACGTCAAACACACTAAGAAACACCACAAAACTCAAGTTGTTTAACTCCAACATCATCCCTATTCTATCATATGGGTGCGAAAGTTGGAAAGCCACAAAAGCCACAGATAAAGACTCGACTCCTTTGAAAACAAATGCCTACGTACCATTCTGAACGTTAAGTGGAGTGACTTTAAATCTAACACTACTATAAGAGAGGAAAGCAAAACAATCCTATATATCTTCCTTCATTAGACAGAGGCGTTGGACTTACATCGGCCATGTTCTCAGAATGAACAGCCTAAGAATTCCCCAGCAATCACTATATTGGGTGCCACCTGGAGTAAGAAGAAGGAGGGAGACCTAGAGAAACTCTACGAAGAACCATTAATAGAGAAGGCATGTCAATGAACCTAAACACCACACAACAATTGAAAGACCTGGCAACACAAAGACAGAAATGGAAAGCTATGGTTTCGACCCTATGCGCCGCCTATGGCCCTGGAGGAACATAACATAACATGAGGTGTAGAAGTGTGCTGTTCGTTCGTCGAAGTCGCCGATGACCATTCAGCTCAACTGGGATGATTATGAAGATGATGATGTCTACGGTGTACCTGATGATGACTAATGAGTCATATGCATGGTTGGAATTGTCTACCACACTCTGGGCATGATGGGAGACGTCAGAGGCCCATGAGCAGCTTTTGACTTTCTTCTAGCGCGTTTTTGTTGCACATCATTGTGTCTGACGTTCTCTGCAGCTGCCACACCACCCTTGATTCTACGACGTCAATCGGATCGGTCTGATACAAGATTCTCCCATGAATTACTGGATATTTTTAAATGAGCCAGTGATGCCTTAAGAGTGTCTTTAAAACGCATCTTTTGTTCTCCCACCTTTCTGGAGCTACGCATCTTTTGTTCTCCCACCTTTCTGGAGCTACGCTTCTTTTGTCCTCCCACCTTTCTGGAGCTACGCATCTTTTGTTCTCCCACCTTTCTGGAGCTACGCTTCTTTTGTTCTCCCACCTTTCTGGAGCTACGCTTCTTTTGTTCTCCCACCTTTCTGGAGCTACGCTTCTTTTGTTCTCCCACCTTTCTGGAGCTACGCTTCTTTTGTTCTCCCACCTTTCTGGAGCTACGCTTCTTTTGTTCTCCCACCTTTCTGGAGCTACGCTTCTTTTGTTCTCCCACCTTTCTGGAGCTACGCTTCTTTTGTTCTCCCACCTTTCTGGAGCTACGCTTCTTTTGTTCTCCCACCTTTCTGGAGCTACGCTTCTTTTGTTCTCCCACCTTTCTGGAGCTATGCTTCTTTTGTTCTCCCACCTTTCTGGAGCTACGCTTCTTTTGTCCTCCTACCTTTCTGGAGCCAGTCTGGAGTTCTCCATATAACAACTTCTTTGGTAGACGATGATCTTTCATGCGGGATCACGTGACCTGCCCAGCGTGTCTGCACCGTCATCAAGATTGAATGTATGTTTACAGACTTAGATTTCATTAGCACTTCACTGTCTGGTATTTTATCCCAGCAATGGATGTTGAATATCTTATGACGGTAGCTTAGGTGGAAGTGATGAGTCTTCTAGCGTGTATGGCATATACTGCCCATGTTTTACATGCGAAAGGAGTGATAATATTACTGCTGCCTGGTAAACTATGAGTTTGGTGGTAGTTGTTATTCCTCTTCTTACTCATTCGTTTTTTCGCAGTCTTCCAAATGTGGCATTAGGTTTCGCTATTATGTTGTTTACCTCAGTGTCGCTGTGTAGATCTTTAGATGTTTAGATGTTTGCCAAGGAAACTGAAATTATGGACTGTTTGAAGTTCTTCTTCTTTCATCCTTATCTGGGGATTTAAGTGTGGTTTGTTTTTTGTGGGTTTAAATATAACACCAATGTTTCCTCTGTATTGATGGTGAAACCAATGTTGTCACAGGTTTCAGTAAACTGGTTTAGGTGACTTGAATACTGTTTGCAGAATCAGCATAAAGTTCGCAGTCATCCGTGTAGAGTAGTTCTCTGACCATTGTGTCTCGCACCCTAGTTATGGTTTTAAAAGGTAAAAGATTGAAAAGTTGACTGTTTTGTATCTTATTTTTATTTCTGTTACCTCACTTGATTTATATGCATTTGTCAGCATAGCAGAAAAAATCTCGCCAAACAGTGTTGGAGATAAACGCAACTTTGTTTGATCCCATTTGTTACAGGAGAGGCTGGTGATGACACTACGTCACTGATAAAAAAGACCATAATTCGGTCATGGAACTGTCGCACTATGTTGATAAACGTTTTGGGGATGCGCCAAATTTGGCGAGCACTTTCCACAACAGTAGTAGAGTAGGTAAAGTACCGTTCAAGACGCGGAACGCAGGATACCCGCGTCAGATGGCTCAAATAAGGAAAAAGACGAGGGATATCGCTGAGTGGTACAGAGAGCCGCATATATTTAGATCAGTCGGGTATCGCATCCGGCTACCGATGGTCGGATACCAGATATCGCAGCCACCCCGATCAGAGATGCAATAATTATGTAATAATATGTAATATGCTGATTGTATAGTAGGGAAAACATGCGGTGAGTCATACATCATGTGGCCCAGATATAGTAGACAAGTCTAACCATGTTTCGGCATGCCATCCTCGCGTGAGGTCTGTGTGACCTAATACTGTCTAGGCTTGCATACATCTATATTGGTATTTCCAAACATAACGGAATTTACGACTTGTCTGACTGTCCACGAGAAACTCAGGTGAGAAATTAACCAAAGTTCAAATTTACCCAGTTACTATACAGCGGGAGATATCTCTTGTTGGTCAGTTTTACAATGAGAGTCCGGGTTAACGTGTTCGTTTCAATAGCTCGTAGATTTGTATGTGCACAGCGGGAGTCTAGGCTACTGTGATCGTTTGATTTCCTGGTTGTGAGTAATAAGTACTAGATATTTAAACATGATTCATTCCTACATTATCAGACACGTATTTCTACAATTAATGTAGGTTCAGGTATACTTTTGTGATATCTGTTTCGTTGTAAGGATAGTTATGTATGGACGTATGTTCTTCTGCTTCGTGTTAGTCCGGGTATATGTTTAGATGCATTTTACTCTTGATGGGGCATAGAAGACTACATATATCATAAAAAGTATCGTAAAAAATACAATATAGTGCAAGTTCAGACTGATGGTTTGCTGTTCTTTGTTTTTACCGAATAGATTATGCACAATGTACATAACTAAGGTTCCTATGATGACTACCTTTAGTAAATAAATTGATAACTCGAGCATCCATCTTACTCATCAAATCATCAATTACCAACAATATTCTATTGTCAGAAGTCCATTGCTCCACACCTGGCAGCCTTTCAATAAACATAGCACCTGTCATGTTCTCATATGACGCTTGCCACTCTCAATAACACCAGGTGGTTTCATTTGGAACAGAATACACAAACTCTCTCATATGCTTTAGAAACTATTGTACAAAAACAGTTTTCCCGCACCTGGTGGTCCCGGCATTTATAACTGTAAAGGGATATATCAACTTCCGCATACATTTCATGAGCGATTTTATAAATGTATCGCTTTTATAATCATACATAGAACTTTACACATCAGTGCTAGTCTGGAGTAGTGTACATTACATTTATGTGTTGTTTTCTGCAGTGATCATTAAAACTCACAACCAAGAAACGTACGCGTTGACCTGGCCTCCCCGCTGTGCAACTGACCGAGGAGAGATCAGCGAGTGA
This sequence comes from Meghimatium bilineatum, assembly GCA_034231615.1. Classification (NCBI taxonomy): domain Eukaryota; kingdom Metazoa; phylum Mollusca; class Gastropoda; order Stylommatophora; family Philomycidae; genus Meghimatium; species Meghimatium bilineatum. The sequence goes on along the minus strand of CM067317.1, from coordinate 49,816,968 downwards.
TATCTTTCCGCGCCGATAAAATCAAAGGCACCCCCTGGCATGTACTTGAAACAACCAGGGAGACAAGTAAAATTATCTCCCGTTGCACGGTAATTGGGAAAATTTGAACTTTGGTTAACGTTTCACCTGAGTTTCTTGTGGCAAGGCGGAAACTTCGTAAATTCCGTTATGTTTAGAGACACCATATATATATATATATATATATATATATATATATATATATATATATATATATATATATATATATATATATATATATATATATACGCAACCTTAGACAGTATCTACGCCATACAGTCCTAACGCATGCATTACTACATCTCCGAGTAGTCCGAGGTGGCACCGACGATCTGAGGATCCATCGTCCCCGTCAGCTATCCAAATGGCCCTACTGTACTACTCACAGCCATCTCTGTTCATAGTGTCAAATGCCTTTGTAGGTCTACAAATGTTGTAAAATGTTCCATTTGGTGTTCTTGGATTGTTTCTTGGAGTTGGCGGGAAGCAAAGATTATATCCACCGTCCAGCGACCAGCACGAAATCCACACTGACTTTCAAGAACAAGATCATCTGTGAGTTTCTATGTAAGTCGGTTCAGCATTATACGAGCTAATATTTTACCAGCTATTGATAACAACGATACCCTTGGATGGTTGTCACGTGACTGTTTCTCTTGCTAGTCCAATTAGCTAGCCTCGCCACCACAACAGACAGCATATGGACCGAGCAGACATACACATTGCTCTTCGTGAATCCTCACGATCAGAGGATTTTGAAATGAATGAGCATGATTCAATATCGAGAATGAGCGAATTGGAAATGAGGATGGGCGTGGACCGTAGATAACCCAAGACAAAGATTTCAAAAAGAGCAGTGAATCAAGATAGAACCGGAACCATCAGCCGTTATACCATACCCTGAGAGATTTACTGAAACGGAGATCTGAGCTCCTATGGACTTGTCCGATATGCGAAGAGTATAATCAACATACCTAATACCTATTGTTGATTAGGTAATCTTCAGATCTTTCCACAGTGGACACACGTTCTTGCCTATTGATTCTCTTCTTATCTTGATTCTTGATTAGAAATTGGCTTCACGGCACGTGGGGTATTCCCATAAGTGCTCAACCCTCTATTTCAGCAGCCCCCCCCCCCAGTGCATGCAGAATCAGAGTCCCGGTCAGATGTTGATTGTATGATTTACGCGACTTTCAGAAACGTTCTCAGCCTCATTGGCATCATCTTCATCTTGAAATGAATTTATTACTGCCCTGACCAATTCTACTTTATCTCTTCTCAGCAATATGCCGTCTATCGCCGCATTGCCTGCCAATAAGTCGACTCTCGTTTCCCCTGAACCCAGCATGACCAGGGCGGTATATCCATGTAATGCTATGGACAATTAAGTCTAACTAAGTTTGTACTGTTAAAAAAAACCCAGTTCCATAAAGTAATAACAGTTCTTGCCTCATTCGTTGTCCCTCTCCATTTAATCATTCCATGATGATATTCATTATAACTTTCAACCTTCTCTTATGATGTAGCAAATCTGTGAAATCTAATTAATCTAATTAAACAAGTCTAACTAAGTTTGTACTGTAAATAATAAGCAGTTCCATAACAGTAATTTGAAAGAAAATCACTAATATATTCTGAATAAGTTAGCTGATTTTTGTAAATTTCCAGATGGACAGAATCGTCCTCCAGTTTGCAACCAAACATACGTATCAAAATCAATACTTGAAGGCGTACCAGCTGGCACAATTATTCTCAACTTCAGGGATTATTGCTATGATCCAGAAAAGAAACCCCTAAAATACCAAATTAACGACGTTGCTAGTCAACAGTTTGTAGTGTATAATTCCTCAGACTTGCTCCAGACCAACAAACCAGCAGATGCCGAGTCACGTCTGACCTATTCCCCGTCCTATTTCGCCAACCCATGGACTGTGAGTGTTTGATACAAGAATTATTATAATTTAACTATAATTTAACTTATTAATTATAATTTAACTACATTATTCAATTAACATTTTTTGTCATCATCATATCATTTCTCCGCTTCTTCTTCTTCGAATTCACTTCATATACATCACCCTGACATAGTTTATAACAGTTGATTAAATGCAATTCTACATCTACTTTAATATTTGGCTCAGAAACATGGACAATAAACAAATAAAGTTAAGACAGAATTAATGATTTTGAAATGTGGATGTATAGAATAGGGAGAACTTCATGGAAGTGGAAGAAAAACAAGCAAAGATGTTCTAACTAAGCTGCGCATTAAAAGAAAACTATTTAAATTCATAAAAATAATCCAGTTTGAACATATTAAAAGACATGGCACCTTGTTGAAGAAATTACTTGAAGGTAGAGTCGAGGGGCTACCAACAAGACGTAGGCAGAAATACAAGTGGGAGGGAAACATCATTGGATGGACAGATTACAGTCTAGCAAACTTCACCACGTAGGCAAGATTTAGAAGATGTTGAAGGTCTTTTGCAGCCAATATTCGTTGAGAGACGGCACTTGGTGATGATGATGGAATGATGACTGTCCTATTCTTATTCTTTTCCACTTTGGATAAACGACTGGTCTCTTTCGCTCTAACCTATTTACCTTAATTTTTTTTAAAAACTCCTCTACTTTAATTTATACTTTGTATGCGCGATTGTAATCTGATTGGAAGAATTTCTGTTCATATCGATCTACTTCAAATAAAGCACACATATTTTCTTAGTGTTGTGTTTGATGAGATGCAAGCAGGGCCAGATTTAGAATTGATAACGACGTAATCTTTTCGGATGCTCGGCATTGGGACAAATAATGCTGCAATATATTTAAGTATATATGACAATTGCTCAGAAAAGTGGGGCCCTAAGCTATAGCTTATGCGTTAATCCTGCACTGTATGCAAGGTAGTTTTTGTATCATATGTATAACCGTTAGAAACTTACTCCAATAGTGCTTACGTAAAACACAAGGTTTAAAATGAACACACAGACTTTCAGACTATTGGGTACGGGTGTAAAAAAACCCACAAAAAACAATACACAAGACAGTTTCAGCGTTTCAACCTTAAGGTCTTCTTCAAGAAAACAGAAGACAAATAGTGAACAAACAATATATCTATCTATCTATTCGCTAAAATCCTTTGTTGCCTATAAATGCTTTGAGAAGACTTCTCTACTTAACTTAGTTATTTTTAATGCTTTGAGAAGAACTCTCCTACACAGAAAGAATTTTCTTCATCTTCTTGAGCGTTCGTACTCAAACTCACACTTGGTCTCTATTGTAGCAGGACAATGGTCCTACTAGTTTTTCATCAGGAAGAAGTCCACAGTATGGACATGCATTGCGCCACCGTTTTGATGCACACATGGCCCGACACATCCGTCCTAGGCTGTAGAAAGAATATAGTTCTTAATATATTACTGTGGATATTTTACCGTAACCTTTACACTCTCACATCGATTCTGTGCGTAGATCATCTGCGATCATGCTAAATTGGCAGGCCTTATGTCAAGCCTGTCTACAAGTCCAGGTCTTCTCCAGATCATAGCAGATGCCCCATAGCTTTTGTCTCAAATTTAAATCATCTGACCAGACTCGCCATATCTGGGTAATGCTGAATTATGTGATTAGGGTTTGGACTCCCGATCCACATGGATATTCATCTGTGTATCGATAGGGTACCTAGTTGAATATTAATTGTATCCGGATCATTTAGAAAGCAATGCTAAACTGCTGAAATATTGCCTAGAAATCCATACACTATGAAAATGTCTGGTGTTGAATAAGGTAAATTATCACCAAACAAGTTTCCCAAAAGTGGTGGAAGATTCCATGCCAAAGTTTGACTTTCATCATGAACGTATACACCAGACATATGCAACAATACAAAACCATCTATATCACAATGCAGTTATGAACGGCTATTATTATTATTATTATTATTATTATTATTATTGTTATTCCTACTACTACTACTACTACTACTACTACTACTACTACTACTACTACTACTACTACTATTATTATTATTATTACTATTATTATTATTATTATTATTATTATTACTATTATTATTACTATTATTATTATTATTATTACTATTATTATTATTATTATTATTATTACTACTATTATTATTAGTATTACTATTATTATTATTATTATTATTATTATTATTATTATTATTATTATTATTAATCAATACGGTGTGTCATTTGCAGAACGTTGTCCTTACTACCATTATGCAAGTCTCCCGGTTCTGTGGGAGGCAGGCTAACTGTCCAGCCTTTTCCACTATCATATTTAGAAGGTCCTTTGCGTTTGTTCTCAAACCACTGAAGATCAGTAGGATGTAATCCAAATAACAACGGAGTTTGCTGTATCACTCTTTACAGTTAGCTGCGATATCTGTGTTTTTTGACCTAACAGATCCTATTTCATCATGACTTCTGGGACACTTTGACCCTATATGGGATGAGACACCTAACTTCACCATCAAAACACCCCAAGTCAAACGACTTGCATGAAAGTAACAGTCTAGATATTATGTGTTCCCCCTGAGGACCCCGGCAACAGGCTGGCGGAATATAGGCAAATTGGCTACATCGTTCTTGAGACAATATTCGCCAGTATATTGTATTCAAAATGTATTCAATGAAAGACAACTTCCAGCAATGTTTGCTTATAACCAACTGTTGTCGTGACGTGACAAACCCGTAGTATACCCCTGTACCTAAAGATCCGTGGTTAATCTCCCTTCTAAAGTCAACAATTGAGTGATAGGAAGACTGCAGAAAAACTTTCCACTGTATGGTAAGTAAATATAGAAAAAAAATATAAAAAGGGTTAAATATCAGTTGTACGTAGAACAATACCCAGAATCGACGTTTCGATAAAAAGGTCTTTATAAAGAAATGGACGAACAAACACAGAATAGAATCACAAAATCAAACAGAGACTACATACAAAACTAACGCAATGTTACAATATACAGGTCTATATCCTTTCTTGATACGCCCTTTTTGTAGAAACGTTGATCCTGCTTATTGTTCAGCGTAAAACTGATATAAAACCCTTTTTAATATAGTATTATTTCAATGTTTATTTAGAGTATAGTTAAACTTTTAATCGACAGATACGAGTCACAGTAAGTGATAACGTCGGTGCTATCATACTTCTCACTGTGTTTGTCAACATCATCTCCATCAACGATAACCCAGCAACAATAACAAACTTAGTGGTTCCAGATTTACGGGAAGACACGGAGATAGGAACTATTGTTGGAGGATGCAAGCTTGTTGATGGGGACTTCCCTGGTTCTGGTCATGACATTCCGTATGTAGAAATAATTGGTGAGTATATTACCTGGTCTCAGCGTCGTACAAATAATTGGTGAGTATATTACCTGGTCTCAGCGTCGTACAAATAATTGGTGAGTATATTACCTGGTCTCAGTGTTGTAGAAATAATTGGTGAGTATATTACCTGTTCTCAGTGTTGTAGAAATAATTGGTGAGTATATTACCTGTTCTCAGTGTTGTAGAAATAATTGGTGAGTATATTACCTGTTCTCAGTGTTGTAGAAATAATTGGCGAGTATACCTGGTCTCAGCGTCGTAGAAATCCCTGGCTCAAATCCTGTTTGCCGCATTACATTTATTCTTTAATAATAAATTCGTGATACTACTATATTATGTTATTCACTTACAAATATCACATCTGAAGCTACCGTGTTTGTGTGTATGTGTTATTTATGTTTTACTAGTAGGCCTAATTTACCATTGTAGTAATGATGTCTTCTGGCACGTAATACTGTTTAGTGTGGCGAGAACGTCGACTGTAAAGACCTCTGTACAGAAAATAAACACGCCTTCATTTGTTACGTATTTGATTATTGTTGTGATTTTCATTAGTCAATCTTTATATACATGGAGTCGCATACCAAAAAAAGCCAAGGCCGACCAACGAAATTATCATCATCTTTGCATATTAGACTTTGATCTTCGGCAAAAAATAGTTCGTTCATTTCATTATTAAGTTCCTCATCAGGTTTATTTGCAATGTCTTTCTCTTCGTTGATGTGAGTTTCTTTTATTATTCTGTCCATGTAGAAGTGGAAAAGTAGAGGTGAAAGCCCGCAACCTTGTCTTAATCCAGATTTTGTTTCGAAAGGTTCAGCCATTCCATTTGTTGTTCTTATTGAGCTTTGGAATCTTTGATATATCTCTTTTACATTATCTAACAGCTATCCTCTGTCCATCCATCCATCCATCCATCCATCCATCCTTCCATCCTTCCATCCATCCATACATCTATCTTATCTTATCTTATCTTATCTTATCTTATCTTATCTTATCTTATCTTATCTTATCTTATCTTATCTTATCTTATCTTATCTTATCTTATCTTATCTTATCTTATCTTATCTTATCTTATCTTATCTTATCTTATCTTATCTTATCTTATCTTATCTTATCTTATCTTATCTTATCATATCTTATCTTATCTTTCTTATCTTATCTTATCTTCTTATCTTATCTTATCTTATCTTATCTTATCGTATCTTATCTTATCATCTTATCTAATATCTTATCTTATCTTATCGTATCTTTATCTATCTATCTATCTATCTATCTATCTATCTATCTATCTATCTATCTATCTATCTATCTATCTATCTATCTATCTATCTATCTATCTATCTATCTATCTATCTATCTATCTATCTATCTATCTATCTATCTATCTATCTATCTATCTATCTATCTATCTATCTATCTATCTATCTATCTATCTATCTATCTATCTATCTATCTATCTATCTATCTATCTATCTATCTATCTATCTATCTATCTATCTATCTATCTATCTATCTATCTACGAGTATCTATCTATCTATCTATCTATCTATCTATCTATCTATCTATCTATCTATCTATCTATCTATCTATCTATCTATCTATCTATCTATCTATCTATCTATCTATCTATCTGTCCATCTATCTATATATATCCATACATCTATCATCCATATATATATATATTTATATTATATTATATTTATGCCTTGGACCTTGTTTGCCTTGCGGCGTCAGGGGTAGAAGAGTTCTCTGGAGATGACCATCTTGTGTGCTGTTTGTAAGCTTGTTCCTGTGGCTTCTTTGATTTATGTGATCCGTCTTTTATATGGTCTGCCTCTGGCTTTATAGCGTGGATGTTTATGTGTCATGGCTATTTGCGCATGCTACCTGTTGGTAGTTTGAAAGCGTGTGAAAACCACTTGATCTGTTGTCGTTTGATGTGTTCAAATACTGTTATTTTTTTGTTATCTGTGATGCTATCGTTTCCAATTTTATCTCTTAATGACACTCCGAGTATTTTTCGTAGACATGTCATTTCTGCTGTCACTATTTTTCTTTTGTCTTGTGCTGTCATTGTCCACGTTTGGTACTGGTAACACAGTGATTGATTAATAATAGTGTTTTATAATGCAACTTTAGTGTCTATGTTTACAGTTTTGTTCGTGAAAATACGTGCCATCTGTCCTAGGATCTGTATGTTTTGTTGCATCTATTTTGTATCTCTTTACTGGTTTTCCCTTACTCGACATAATGCTTCCTACGTAAGTGAACTCATTTACCTGATAAGGTGTTTACCATCGATGGAGATAGTGATATTTCTTTCTTTCTTTGCTATTGCCATTATTTCGATCTTTTCGATATTAATCTTCATGTAGAATTTTTGACATGTTGTGTGGAGTCTGTTCATATGTTATTGCAATTGTTCTTCTGTTGCTATTAGTACTTGGTCATCTCCAAAGAGTAATTCGTTCAAATTGTCTTTTATGTTATCTTCTTCGTTGCTACTTGTTATTTTAAATATGCGGTCGATATATGTTATAAAAAGTAGAGGGGATAGGACACACCCTTGGCAAACTTCTGATTGAATTTGAAACTTGGTGGCCACTCCTGCATTTGTTCTTACTTCACATTTGCTATTAGCATAAATGCCCTTGTATATATTGAATAAATGTTCTGGTACTCCGTATATTGATAGTATTTTCCATAGTTGTTGTCTGTCTACTCTTTCGAAAGCCTTTTCTTGGTCTACGAATGCGATGTATAATTCGTTGTTGTTTTATGTGGCTCTTTCTGTTATCTAAGTGACAGTATATAGTTGCGAAAGATGGACACTGAACACGCCAGTGGCAAAGAAATTAGCTGCTTTCGAGATGAAATGATACAGAGATGTTGAGAATACGTTGTACAGAGAGAAAATAAAACCAGAAAGTGAGGAAAAGGGTAAACATGGAGGAAGGCTGGCTTCTTAACGACTATATAAAATGAAAATGAGATTCATTGTACATATCAAGAGACAATGGTATAGAAAGAGTAATGATGGAGGGCATGGCCAACAGTAATTGAGGAAAAGGTTAACAAAGAAGAAGATGGATAATAGACATATCAGAATTGTTAAAGATGACACTGGGAAAGGCAGGTCAGCTGGCCCAAGTTCGCGAGGTGTTCAGAACGGCCATAATAACATTTTGTAAATAATATGTCAACGGATATATAGGCATATTTATTATCTAACAATTTTCAGTAAGAGAGCGTGCATAAATAACATAGTTATTATCTTTATTAAAAGGTTCATGTTTTTCTATATGGCGGCCATATTTAATAGCGAATTTGTATAATTAATGAGGTAATTATATGGAACAACGCTATATCTTTGTAGGGCTTATGCTTCACTATAAAAAAGAAATTTTAACTATTAAGGTTCTTCATTTACCTTAAGACTGTTCACTCTCGTCCTTCTTCTCTTTCCTTATCTGTATGTTTCTCGTGTCATCTATATAATCGAGAATTGCTTACCATTGCACCAACAGCTGGAAACATTGACAATACATTCGCTGTCGACTACAAAACCTGTAAAATTCGACTAGTTGGTTCTCTGGACTTCGAAACTCGAAATTCATTTACTTTAACATTGAGAGCGTACAACTTCCTCAAAGATCCCACAGCAACAACTAAGACAGTGACCATCAAAATTCTAGATGTCAACGACAACAAGCCCGTAAGTGTTCTCACCTGTCATGATCTCACATGTGTTTACCTTTCACCTCTGTCTTGTTCTGTGTCCAATGCTGTTGGTTCAATATTGTTTGTCCAATGCTTTTTTTCTTCTCAATGTTCTTTGTGGAATATTGTGTGTTAAACCTTATTTGTTCAATATGTTCAGCGCTGTTTGACAATGTTGCTTGTTTCAATCTTTTTTATTCAATGTTTACACGGTGTTGTTTCATTAATGTATGTTCAATTGGCCTTGTTGAATGTCTTTAAAAAATATTTTGTGTTGTATGTTGTTTATTCAATGTTGTTTATTCAATGTTGTGTGTTCGGTGTTTTTATTCAATGTTTATTTGTTCACTGTTTTCACATGTTTTTTTCAAATGTGACCTCACAGTTGTGTTTCTCTTATGTTCGAGGTCGAATTATCTCAATCGTCGTATTCTTCTTCTTTTTCTGCGTTCAGCATCTGTGGTCATGCTATACCGCCAGGCCTGTCGTCAAGACGAAGTCCACTTTCTCCAGGTCAGAGCGGCTGCCCATAGCTTTTGCCTCAAGTCTGTACCCTCTGGCCAGGTCTGCTGTCTCTGCTCTTTGTATGTTGGGCAGTCCTAAAGTATGTGTTCCGGGGACTGGGTTCAGTCATGGACATTCATCTGTGAATGAGATCCTCAATCGGTAAAGGAATCGTCGTATAGATGTGCCTTTTCTTTTTATCTCAAGGAAACTAAAAATTAAAAAAGGGGAGGGGATTGCAAGAATAAAAACACTGTGATGTTCCATGTTTCGGGTTTAGAAAAGGAACTGAAGACGGTGTTCCCATGTACTATTTTCGCTACGATGAATTAGTGAAAAAAACAACAATAGAATACAAAAAAAAAACCAAATGAAAATTGCTTTCATAGACCAAGAGATTGTTTTCAACCGAATAAATAGAGAGTTATTAAGGAGTATTCTATAAAAGTATGGAACAAAAGGACCATTGTTAGACTGTAAGAGCTATATACAAAAAATTGAAAGTGAAGCTAAAACAACTGCAAGACTTATAAAGTGGTTTTCAGTGAACATCAGAAGTTAGACAGGGGTGTGTCTTATCACCATTATTGTTTATTATTTATATGGATATTATTACAATAATAGTAAAAACATCACCAGACAATCCACATGAACTAACTGAACTACTATTTGCTGACGATCAGTGACCACTCCACGGCTCAAGTGAAGAGTTGCAAGGTCACATAAACTTACTCAGCGAAAGTTTTCTGAATCACAACATGAAAATCAATCCAGAAAAGACAGAAGTAATGTTTAAGTATAGCAAAGAACCCACTATAACCAACATGAAGATAAATGATCAGTTACTGAAACACGTGCAGGAATTTAAATATATTGGATGCAGTTTTACAGACAACGGAAGAATGGACAGAGAGCCGAGCCAAGAGTTAAAAGACTACGTGATTTATGAACTTACACCAATTGTGGAACACGTATCTATCCCAATGTAAACTAAAATAAAAATCATAAATTCAATCTTCATACCAACATTGTGTTATCAATGTCAGACATAGACACCAACAAAACAAAACAAAAAAGAAAAAATTAAAAAAAAAGAGAGAGAAAGGCATCTACTTGTGAAATTAGATGTCTAAATAAAGAAGCAAAAAGAGCTAGAAGAGATCATATGAGGAATGAATATATTACAAGAACTGTTGGAACAACATCTGTGTCAAAGATATTGAGAAAAAAACCCAAGACTTAAATGGTTCGGCCACTTATTGAGAATGAATAATTATTGGCCAGCGGAAAGAGCATTCAACATGAAAATGGAAACAGCAAGATGCAGAGGAAGACCAAGAAGAAGGTGGATTGAAGGAGTTACTAACATTCTGACACGACAGAGTATTACTGCATTTCAATTGACCAAATGTGCCATAGCCCGAAAACCGATCGTTATCCAATCCTGTGACACATTACAACAAAAGTAAAGTCAATAGACAGACAGACAGACAGACATGTGTTCCATTAATGTGGTAAATCATGATTTCTCAAAGTGGACGAAAACGCCGCATGGACGGAGAGAGACTTCTGGACGAATGGCAATGAGGAAATTCAAGGATCGGTGTTGAGATAGAAGTGAATGGGCTTTGGGTAACACTGAAAGCATCAAATTGCACCCAAATGAAAGTACAGAACATGTTTCATGTACAAGAGCTGTCATTCTGTTGATATGAAACGAAAATTCTCTGAAACCTGGACAAACTAGTGTTATTTAATCTAATAATTGGGTATCTCAAACTATTCCTCGTAGGAAACAATTAGGATTAATTGACTATTTGTGAAGAAAGAAAAACAGTCATAAAAAATCCCACAAAATATAAAGAAATGTCTACCCGGATTACCATAAAAATGTATCTCTGGTAGACAAATGAAGTGGACTGAGTATATCTTACCCGGATTACAAGAATCGTTAATTTCTTTTTAAATTATGTTTTTATATGATAATTATGATAGTTGTTGTTCATTTATCACAAGTGATGATGACCATTTATTACATTGACTTTTGAAATTCAGTTAGAGTTATATCATTGGTAAATGAGTAATAAGACACATTCTAACCACAACTGTCATTGACCAGCTCGGACATGGGATGACTACTGTAGATGGATTGTTTGGTCACTCCGTTACTTTCTAGCTATTCTCCGCTTTGTGTTTGATGCTGGTTGCTTAATGTTCGCCCACTGTTGCCAAATGGAAAAGTAACTGACTTTACAAGTTCAGATATACAGACTCATGATTATGATGGTAGAACATTCAAGGGAATACGAGCTCGGCACTCTTTTCTCTAGTATCAGGCTGTGGAGTTTTTTTTTCAGTTCTCCAGTTATTTTTTCCAGATAACTGTTGACACTTCGGCTAATTGGAGCAATGTATGGAGCTCGACCAGTGTTTCACAACTTTTTAAAAATAATGCCCCCACCTAACCCTAACCTTAAATTCTGATGTCCCTCCGAGCAACATATGCATATTTTTTACATTAAAGAATTGAATTATTCCCTACAATTTAGGGAATAATTACCCCTTGAACAGCATTTCTCAACAATAAAATTGCCCATCTTAGGGGCGTGGGAACACTGAACTAGACGATCTTTGAAATCAGAAGGAAATATTGCAGTGACTTTTGTTGCCATCCCGAGACATGCTGCAGATAGAAATGGTTGATTGTTCTCTAAACAGTCCAAATCATGAGTGTTCAGTAGACTTTCACAGCAGAGATCATGGACTGGGGTAGCCAACGGTATTATTGGTATATATATATATATATAATTGGTATACACAACCTTCACACAGTGAGTGGTAGTTTTGCGATGTTGGTTTTCAGATTTTGTGACACAAACAATAATATTCTTTTTAAAGTTAAAACAGTTGTTTAGTATATAAAGCGATACAAAATGACGATGTATCCTTGATTACTATATTATTGCTGTGTAATTTGTATTCTAGAAATGTACGCCCTACAACATTATCATGGACGTGGCTGAGGATAAAGTAAAAAATGACGTTGTACTGAAGCTGAACTGTACGGATGCCGATTCTCAATTGAGTGGTACCATAGAGTACACTAAGATATCAGGAGGTAGTTTTATTTTAGTTGTCATTACGGGATAGTTGTGTCTATATGCAATACGCAGTAGTCATTGTATGTGTTATAGACAATAGTGGGTGTATTTGTATAGACAATAGTGGTTGTATGTTATAGATAATAGTGGTTGTATGTTATAAATAATAGTGGCTGTATGTTATAGATAATAGTGGTTGTATGTTATTGATAATTGTGGTTGCATGATATAGACAATAGTGGTTCTATGTTTAAATAATAGGGATCGTTATACCACTTATCGCTTGAGCGATGCCGCACTCCAAAAGGAACGCAAAGAATAGCAACGCTTAGCCATGCATGCGTATTGCAAGAGACGAATAAGGAGATTTGGGTCTAGTTGACAGTCCCATTCGTGTCATAGTGACCCAAAACGTCATGCTGAAGACGGATGTATCAGGATGACACTCGAAGGTATCGCAATCTAACACTATATTTGAATACAACTGCAATTGAACGTTTCGACTAATGTTTTATTATGAAAGTGAAAGGAGATTTAAAAAAAGACAAGATATGAACACAACATGGCGCACTTTGAAACAACAGCACATGAATTCTTATCTTCTTTGATTGGCAAAGGTATTCTAGTTTACGTTAAATTTTAATTTTCATTTTATTTTAGGTAGGTTTTTATCAGTAGAAGTAATGAATCGAATATTTGAATGGTACACAGAACCACTTCTATATCACTCTATCATTGTCCATAAAGTGACTCATGGACAATATATAAATAAATAAATACTAAACAATAGGTCATGGAGATGCGGCTCGTTAAAAGAATGTTGAGAATACCAAGGATTTACTAGAAAAATGAATAAAGATAAGGTCGAAAGGGTGATATGATTGACTTAATTGTACTCGAGTTACTCCATATGTACTCCATCCGTCTCAGAGAAGTGGCACGCCGTCTGTTGGGAGTATAACTAATGGCAAGTAATTCCGTATCTTCAAGCGATAAACACCAGGAATCTACGAAAAAATACAATTTGTAAACACAACGTTGCGAGCGGGATTTGAATCCGCGACATATTTAACACAAAACGAACGGCTTAACCAATACGTAAGAGAGATTCCCCTGAGAACTAGAAAAACCAAAGGTAAAGGTAGATCCCATGGCAGCAACCTGCCGTCGGGGATGAAGATTATTCTTCATGTACTAAGCCACAGCAACTATTAGGTAGGTGGCCAGTTCCCTTCTTTGCTGTCTTTACCTCCCCTAACTCATGCATCAGGTACCCATTTACCCATTGGGTAGACTGGAGGAGCGCTCGTGTCAGGCGAGAAATCACGATCCAGATATTCTTTTAATGTCCAGACGAGGTTTCGTACCAGGCACTCTGTAACCCTGTGATAGTAAGCAAGCCTTACTATCAATTATGTTAACTCTTGGTTAGAAAAATGAACCAAAAATAAGTGAAGCTGCGCAAGACAGATACCAGAAGAAAGTTACTTATCAACATAAAAGAACAGTCTATGTTTAAAGGCCACACCGTTAGAAAAGGCTGTTTAGAATACAATGTTAAAAATTTTAGTTTGGTTACATAAAACATATTCCTTCGGCTCCGGCAGAAATCTCATATGAACGATTTCAACAAGAGCATTGAACACACATCGAACCGGAACCACCAGCCGTTATACGCTGAAAGATTTACTGAGGCGGAGATCTAAGTATAGATTGTTTAAATTAGAGCTTTTAAACATCATAGAAAAGTGGAAAATCTAATCTGGTAATCCAGTCACTACAACCTCCATACAAATATGACAAAGTTACAATAGGCAAAATTGTGGGAACAAGAGACAGAGGGCATAAAAAAGAGAAGATACCGGATAATTTGTATTAAAAGTATGGTAAAGAGTCGTCAGTGAAACAATTACACAGTACAGCGGATTGAGTGTTGTGAAATTAATGATCGTTTACGCTACCCGACGCGGCACACGATGATGTAATTTTAATTTATTTAGTTGTTTTGTATGTAATGTCATGATGTCGGTTTTTTTTATTCGCATAGTCTATTGTCTATGGGATACAATATTTAGTTTGTTGGTTGCTGATCCAGCAGGTGGAATACGAATTTAAATGCCACTATAAGCATTAATGGCTACCAGATGGCAAAAGAAAAATGGCAAGACCAAGAGAAACTATTCGCAAAACAACCATCAAAGAGGGTATGACTATATGAGTCTCAACAATAAACAAAAATTACACACAGTAGCATCACATCGCTCAAACTGGAGAGCACTTGTGTCTGCCCTATGCACCATATTCGGTGCTGAAGAAACATAGAAAGACGTGCAGAAAGATAGATATATAGACATATAGACAGACAGACAGACAGATAGATTAGATTAGATTAGATTAGATTAGGCAGGCAGGCCGGGATGGGACGGGACGGGACAAGACACGACAAGACGGGACAGACAAGACACGACAAGACAGGACAGACAAGACAAGACGGGACAGACAAGACACCGGGACAGACAAGACAAGACAAGACAGACAAGACACCGGGACAGACAAGACAAGACAAGACACCGGGACAGACAAGACAAGACAAGACAAGACACCGGGACAGACAAGACAAGACACCGGGACAGACAAGACAAGACAAGACACCGGGACAGACAAGACAAGACACCGGGACAGACAAGACAAGACACCGGGACAGACAAGACAAGACACCGGGACAGACAAGACAAGACACCGGGACAGACAAGGCCAGGCCAGGACAGGCCAGGCAAGGCCAGGACAGAACAGGCCAGGCTAAGACAGGCTAGGACAGGCCAGGACAGGACAGGACAGGATAGGCCAGACCAGGCCAGGCCAGGCCAGACCAGGACCTGCCAGACCAGGACAGACCAGACCAGGACAGGCCAGACCAGGACAGGCCGGACCAGACCAGGACAGGACAGACCAGACCAGGACAGACCAGACCAGACAGGACAGACCAGACCAGACCAGGACAGACTGACCAGACCGACTGACCAGACCGACAGACCAGACCGACAGATTAGACCGACAGATATAACATTGCTATTTGTTTCCGCTCATGCATCATACAGATCAACTACAATAAACGTCCATGTTTATATTGCGGCATCAATTGAATGTTGATGGTTTATTGATTTGTTGAGTTTATTTTCGATTAGGTACCTCTTCCCCATTGATCGTCAACCAGGTTTCTGGAGAGATTATTCTAACAAAGGACCTTGATTTCGATGGGGATCTAGCAAACAGGTAATGTTAAGTTGTACATTGTGTAAGTTAAGATGGGTGTATAACAGAGAATATTAAGTTGTACATTATGTAAGTAAAGATGGGGGTATAACAAACAGTGAATGTTAATGTGTACATTGTGTAAGTTAAAATGGTGATCTAACAGTTAATGTTAAGTTATACAATTTAAAATATGAACTGAGCCGCCTTCAATCAACTTCAGAAGATATATTGTCGCTGACGATTATTTTAACATGTGACTAAATAATATTTCAGTCTTTGTTAGATCTGACTTTAGTATGCGAGAGTAAAAGTTAACTTAAGTTATCCACCAGTCAACTCACGAGGGTTTTTCTATACATAAGATTCCGAGATGGTTGACCAGACATGATGTGAATTCTTCTTCTGCTTTCTTTCTCAAACTGCTGCTGGTTAACAGGCTGTAGTACGGAGTAATATGCTTCTTCTTCTGCGTTAGTTCTCAAACTCCTGCAGATTAGCAGGATGTAGTCCTGAGAACGGAATGAGTTGTGTCATGGTTTACAGCATTGCTGCGATATCTGCGCCTTTTGGCCTGACACATCCGACTTCAGCATGGCTTTGGGTCACTGACCCTATATGGGTTGGGACAGCCAACTCCATCCCACAACCTCCTTAGTCGCCTTTTACGACATACGTAGAAGGTAAACAGTGTTGCTATTCTTTGGTTCCCTTTCTGGCCCCGGTAACACACGGGCGTACGGAGTAATGAATGGTGTAATCGTTCACATATTAGCTACGATATATGTGTCTTTTGGTTCGATAAATCTAACGTCGTGATTTTTTTAGTCACTTTGTCATGTGAGGGTGGTACAGGCAACATTATCCTCAATCCTCTGTAATCGTCACTTACGACATGCATAGTATGGCACAATGTTGCTATGTATATGAATATATATATATATATATATATACATGTATATAATCAGCATATATTAGCAAGAATTTGAAAACGAACACAGAAAGTATAATATTTCAAATTTTACCCACCAAAGACTGACGTGTCGGGCTATTGACGCAAATAAAACGGCGACACATAGTATTTCCATTCCGTGGACAACATCCTGTCGGATATCTAGTAGGATAATTGTCCTGCTATAACAGAGATCCAGTAGGATTTTGAAAATGAACACCGAAGAAGAAGAAATGTTATTACGCAACGAACAACTTTGAACTATCAAATAGTAGGCTTAGGGGAGCCGGGGGTAAGATGGCGCGCCTATATATAAAAGCATGACCAAGAGAATATATATATTCTGGATTATGCCAGAAAGACGAAAAGGAGGCAGACCAAGAAGAAGATAGACTAAAGATATCAAAGACCAACTGAACATGACATTATCAGAGCAGGAAGACCTGCAGGAGTTTCGAAAATCTGTGATGACTACATCCTATCAGGATATGCTGCCTGATGATATATGTGGCCGTTTCTGATCTCATATAGCATCATTCATCTTGGTATATCCAACTTTAACCGTGATTTTCATTGGTTGCTGGCACAAAGCATCATACACAAAGCGACGAATGTTCTGTGGCATCAGCCAATATGAGCGACATCTTTGTGAGATCAGCTAAGACTATTCCGGAGAAGGATTTTCTAAATACTATAATAGGATTACGTGAAATCCAGAATAATTTTGGCCACAATCGACCTTTTCTGTGGCGCTCATGCTCTTCCCTTTTGTGTATCTAGATGTCCGTGATAAAAGTCCACTTTCTGTGTGTCACGCATGTAAGTAAATATATCGTGTTCTATTTCTGTATGATGTCTAGGAAAATGAACATTGTTGTGAATGTGACTGACAAGGGACAGCCACGAATGTGGACAATTGTTACTGCTGACTTTCGTGTTATTGATGTTGATGATCAGCCACCATATTTTTTGGAGAGCCTGTATTCTGTCAGTGAGTTCACATTCAATTAATTAATCAATTAATCAATCAGTGAATCAACCAATCAAGACCATGACCATAGATAAGGAAATGGTTTGGGGTGTTCAAATTCCCTCCCTAGCAAATCTGAACATGACTTTTAGTACTAGTAACATAGCCAAAAGGTCTGTAAAAACCCCTTCCTTAGCATTTTTCACAAAGAGGTCTTCACATTTCTCGTCATATAGTACAATTTAGCCACGAAAATTGACGAGTTACTTTTTAGGTTGAAACCCCCTCCTTAAGGTAATCATAAATGCGGCCCTTCAACCAATATATAAATCAATCAGGTGCCATCCAAGTGACTCCCTGCTTCTTGTGCTGTTATACCGTGCCAAGTGACGTAAACAATAATGTTTCTCCAGAACTTCCTGCTTCTTGTGTTGTTAATAAATTCAACTGGCGATAGTCTCCAATGCCATGATGACAATCCATACAACAATTTTCTCTGTTTGTCTCTCTGACTTTTCTCTGATAGGGAGCAATAAATTTTCTCAAGATTTCTACTTCTCATCATATGCTCTAAGAATCTTGAATATGCTTCGAATTTTGCTATATGTCTCTTACTCTACCGTCTCTTATTACCTCTAAATTCAATCAATCAAGTGCCATGCCGAATGGTGTAGGTTATCATGTTTCTCCACAATTCTCTGTCTCTTGTGTTGTCAATAAGCTCGCTTGCTGAACTTCTACCGTGCCACAATATTAGTCCATCTAGCAATTTTTCTCTTTATCGTCCCCTACCTCTTCTCCCCTTGAATTTTCCCAGTGGTTATCAAGTGTTAAAGATGTGTTCCTCTCAGCACATGCCAAAGAAAGCTTGACTATCTGCCTCTAATGTTTGATATGAACCTCTAAATTAGTTTTATTGAATGTCCTGATATTTTCAGCATTCTTCTAAGAATAAACTTCAAGTTTTGGTATTCCCCAGATTTTTTGTTTATGTCAGTTCCTGCTTTACATCCATATAAAAGTGTTGGTTAAATGTTTATTCTACGATCAATTACCATGAATTTAGTCGGATATTGGCCATGTTTAGATCGATTTGTTTTAGGGAAGCGGCACAAGATTGAGGATCAGCGTGGAGAAGGGAATAATGCTTGAATAAGATTCGACGGACAAAAGAGTTATGGGGATAAAAAGTAAGGGCAAGTTTAACTCTATCAGAAGAGGACGAAGTACCATGAGTATCTTCTTCTTCTTCATCGTTCTTCAGTCAGATATCAGGTTACAGCACCAATAGCTTCAATGAATTGTGTGATTCGCTTCAGGTCATCCATGGAACCCCTCAAGTCTGGAAGCAGTGCCGTCTCAGTAGGCCATATTTTCTCCCTCTCTTCTTGGTAGAGTTGACAGGCATGAAGAATGTGTTCTGCAGTCTCTGGGCTCAGTCCACAGTTGCACAGGTCTGTCTCACCAATCTTCAGCTTTCGGAACATGTGACTTCTCAGTCTGTTGTGACCAGTTCGTAGTCTGAAAATGATGGTTTGTTCCTTGCGTGACATTTGGTGGTAGGGGTCATTTGGTTCTGCAGTTGGGTGCATTTGCTTCCACTTTTTCTTATATTCTGCTTTTAACATGGTCTTACTTTCATAGTACGTATTATCATTTTCTATTTGTTCCAGTGATCCCCCTTTCCTTGCCAGGAGATCAGCTTTTTCATTTCCAGGTATACCACAGTGACCTGGGATCCACTGCAGTACTGTTTCTTTGGTGGTACTGCTGAGGTGTAGTAAGCAGGCCGTAAGTTCATTCATGCTCGTGTTCTTTGGATCTTTCAATGCCTGCAATACTGATTTTGCATCCGTTAGAAATACTACATGTCTGTTGTGACTCGGCAAGCAATTTATGAGCATTTTGGCTGCCTCTATTATGGCTTCCATTTCTGCTTTAAAATTTGTGGAATGTTTGCCTGTGGGTATGGATTTCTCTATTTCTTTTCCATCTGGTGTTACTATATATATTCCTGATCCTCCATCTAATACTGCCTCTTTCGCTGATCCATCTGTATATACATGTGTCCATATATCCTTTGGGTATGCTTTCTGTATGTGATTCTTAGTTGTCTCCTTTAGTACTTGTATAGTAGTTTCTGTTTTCGAAATGATGCTTGGTATATTGTCCATAATTCTTGGGAAGTTTTTCCTGTCCCATGTTGGGTATGTGTTAAAGGTGTTTAGTGGTTTTAGGTTTTGTAGGTCTGTATCTGTGAGTGATTTCTGGAGCTGTTTAGCGGAGTGTAGAAAGCTACCTCTTTTGAGTCGCTCTTTTGTAGGTCTGCTTAGTCTTTGGTTCATTTGATGACTCTCCAAACATTTGAACTTTGCATACTGTGTGAGGATTTTTTCATTTCTTCTTTCTTCCATTGATGGCAAACCTGTGCATGTTTCCATTTCTGTGATTGGGGTAGTATTCATACCACCTGTTATAATTCTGAGATTGCGGTTTTGTATCTTTGAGATCTTTTGAGTGTTACTCTTGGCTGCAGTCCCCCATGCTGACATTCCATATTCCAAAGCTGGTCTTACATAACCTGTATATGCTCTACTTAGAATTTTTCCATTTGCACCCCAATCTGTTCCAGCCAATTTTTTAAGGAGTGCTGTCCTCATTGTACCTTTTGTTTGGCACTTGTCTATGTGCTGTTTCCATGTAAGTCTTGGATCAAAAGTGACTCCAAGGTATGTAGGTGTCTCATCTTTTGGCAATGTTTGACCATTTATGGTTAGTAGGATTTTCTGTGGTTTGGTGGACATGCTGAAGATGGTATAGGTAGTTTTTTGGGCATTGATAGACATGGCCCATTGGTCTGTCCACTTGGCCAAATTGTCCATAGTTTCTTGCAACCTTATTTTTGTTGTGCCTACGCTCTCTTCACTGCACCATATCGCCAGATCGTCTGCATACATTGCAGCATTTACTTTACGCGAGAGAATTTGGTCAATGTCATTCATAAATATAAGGAACAGAGTGGGGGATAGAACACCTCCCTGTGGTACTCCATGCTTAAAGAGTTTCTTTCTGCTATGCTTCATTTCAAGCTTCACTGCTGCTTTTCGGTTGTGCAGGTAGTGTTTTATCCAGTAATACATGCGCCCTGTCACTTTGTTTTGTTGTAGTTTAAGGAGGAGTCCATTTTTCCATACACAATCAAAGGCTTTTTCCATATCTACCCACACCACTGATGTCTGCTTTTTTTCCTGGAAAGCATCCTCTACTTCCTGGGCAATTAGTGTAATCTGGTCTTCAGTTGATCTACACTTTCTGAAGCCAGCTTGCTGATTTAGCAGGATTTTATTTTTTTCTAGGAACCACATCATTCTTTTGTTTACCAGGCGCTCCATTAATTTGCAAACACAGCTGGTCAGACTTATTGGGCGATAGCTGTCCACCTTATTTTTTGGCTTGCCTTTCTTGTGGATGGGTATCATTATGGCGGTTTTCCACACCTGTGGCACTAGACCTCTATCCCAACAGTTGTTAAAAATTTTTATTAATTTCTTTTTTGCTGATGGTCCGATGTGAATTAGCAGTTCATTTGGTATGTCATCAGGGCCAGGTGATTTCCTAAGTTTTAATACTGCTAGTTCTTCATTTAGTTCATTGATCGTGAAAGGAATATTCATGACATCTTGTTTGTCTTTGCTGATCTCTTTTTCGATATTCCGTAGTTCTTTTCTTACTTCTCTTCTCCTATTTTCATCGACTTTGTGGCAGGCAGTACTTTGGTAATGCTGTATAAAGTGATTTGCAGCCTTCTTTCCTGTGAGTACATCTCCACCATTCTCTATAGCTACTGGTGCTGTTTTGTTATCTTCATTGTTGAGCATTTTTGTTATTTTCCATAGCTTTCTTCCCTCTTTGTCGAAGTTTAAATTTTCTGTTTTTTCGTGCCAGCTTTTCCTTGTGTTTGTAATTGTTGTTTTTCTTAGTTTGGCTACAGCAGCTTTTAGTGATATGTTGTTTTCTGTGGATGGGCTTTTTTCTGCTGTGTCTCTGGCCTTTGACACTTCTTTCTCCAACTCATCGAGTTCGTCAGACCAGTACGGTTTGTAATTTTTCCTAGCACCTCTTGGTATGGTTTGCTTGGCTGCTTGAAGAAGTGCAGAAGCCAGGAGTTGTGCAGTTTTGTTCACGTTTTTAATCCTTGGATTTAAGGTTTTTGTGAATTTGTCTGTCAGGTCAGCAAACTTACTCCAGTTTGCTTTCTTGAAGTTCCATCTGGGTGTGGTTGTAGGGCCAGCAGGGGTATGGTTAATGTCAATGGTGAGTTTGATGGGGCGATGGTCACTTCCACCAAGCTGCTCCAGCACTTCCCTGTATGTTATTTTCGCTAAGGCGTCTGTTGCAAAGGCTAGGTCAGGGGTTGAGGTGGTGTGCCATCTTCTAGAGTAGAAAGTTGGGTGGTCTTCAGGTTCGTTAAGCAGTTGAAGTTTCACCTCACACTGCCAGTCTTCCACTTCTTCTCCTCTAGTATCTTGTTCTGTATATCCCCAACTCTGTGAGTGGCTATTGAAGTCACCAATTACAAGACAGTTATCTTTTTCTGTGTTAATTGTGTGTAGAGATAGGCTCTTGTCTTGTGGACAGTAATAGTTATATACTGTGACCTCTTTAGTTGGAAGGGTTAGACAGGTTCCAATGATTTCAGCCTGTTCTTCTGTGTCTACTCGAATTTCAGAGGCAACGATATTGTTTTTCACAAGTATAAGAACTCCTTCTTTATGTCTTTTTTCTCTGTCGTTCCGAAATGTTTGGTATTCTCGGATGTTGAATCTATTGTTGTTTGTGAGGTGTGTTTCCTGTATGCATGCTATGTCGATTTCCTCTGTGTGTAATCGGTTTGCAAGTGCAGTCTTTTTATTGTACACGCCCTCTGCATTCCACTGCAATATTTTTAAGTGCTTATTTTTGTCTGCATCATGATCTATATGTGATTTTTTTGAACCAGTAGTTTTTTTCCTCTGATCTCTTTTCCTGGCTCCACAAATTGAGACAGAGGTACCACCAGTCGCTGAGGGTGGGCTCCTTCGAGGCTTAGAGCCCGGCACTTCATCCACCTGACGGGATTCCACAGATGAAGCACCAAAACGAATCATCTGTAACCTTTTATTTGACATGTGAAGTCATTGCGTGACACTGTGGTTTTCAGCCTTGGCTGGACTATTTTGTACCTTTCAGTCCAGTGTCTCCGTCTTCCATCTTACTTTTGAGTCAGGATGTGTTTCCCTAGCCCTTATCCATCCAAGGATTGTCCACAGGGCAGTGGAGGTTTCATTTTGGAGTTTTCCTTCTCCTAGACAGCTTGCCTAACAGGGTTAACGAGCACCATCTGCCCGGGGTTTTGAGGTAGAGTTCCCCTCTCCTAGGATAATTTTGTTGTTGCCAGGTATTCATTATCCTCCTCTGTGGTTTATTTCTTGTAATCTAAGACACCCCTCACTCAGGGAAGGTGATTTAAGAACATTGCTCTCTCTTGTTCTAATATCTATAATTTCCCATTTACCCTACCCAACCCTCTAACCATACCTAAACCCTATCCCTACCCCCCTCCCCTCCCCCTGGCACATTCCTGGAGTGGGGTCACTGACCCCACTCCAGCAACCTGAGCTTATAGCGGCTCATACTCGCTTTGATGCTGCCAGTCAATGGACATATGGGGTATTTCAGTGGGAATATCAGCGCCGACTGATATCCCACCCCGTCCTCGTGGTCAGCGACACCGTTTGGTCAGCGGCTGTTTATTTGCCCAGAGGGTTATTCACAGCTGGCCTCAAGAGGCTTTTCCACTATCCGCCACCTGTGGACGCTCCTGGTAGGGGTCGGTATCCCCCGCAGGCCATGAGTATTAGTCAAGGTATTAAACAGGATAACTTTCGGACACGAAGCCACGCCGGAGAAAGGACACTGTCAAGGAACGAACGTCTACGAAAGAAATCAATCATCTCAGAGCATTTATCAAGAACGTCGTCATCATCATCACTACATAAGCGACAAAGACAAAGAAACTAGGAGAATGGCACAGAGTTGCGACAAGCAGGAGGATGAGAAGTATAGAGCAGAAAACCACGTGGATCAGTAAGCAGATGTGCTGAGGTAAGGTAAGAATAGTGACAATAATGTCAAGAGAGTTGACAGACGCAGTAGAGATGTTAGATGTGAACTGAATAGCAGGGTTATTATTTGCAGTAATAAATTTAAATATTATACCAGTGTTTTCCAACATAGGGTGTACGTTTAAACTTTAAATTTTGTTAGTAGCCAAAAAATAAAATAAAATACTGCTTTTTATAGTCTATAGTTACAAATATGGTATGCCAGACCATCGTCTGCCAAAGATACTTCTCTATGGTGAGCTAGAGAAGGGTATACGATCTCAAGGTGGCCAAAGGAAGCGCTACAAGGACTCGTTAAAGGACTCACTGAAAGCATTTGAAATAGACCACGATACATGGGAAGAACTTGCACAAAATAGATCTACATGGCGTTCTAGAATAAAAAAGAGCGCATCATCTTGTGAAAAGAAGAGAAATTAAGCAGCTCAACAGCGGAGAGCAGCTAGAAAGTCACGGATAGACCAAGATCAGTCTACAGTCCTTATTCCATGTCCAAACTGTCCAAGGACATTTACAGCTCGAATAGGGCTCATTAGCCATCTACGAACTCATAATCAAGGACATAACTAAAATTGAATTTTCAAAAGTTGATGTAACAAATGGTCATCATCACTTGTGATGGACGAACAACACAACAACACAGTTACAAATAGTATTGTTGGAGACAAAATGTGGATTTTAGTCTTGACGTGCGCGAGAAAAAAATCTGGCAGCAGATAGTCAACAACAAAAAATAATTGGCGCGGAAATCTGTAATTGTTTACTGTAGATCTTTGATAGGATAACACAAATGTTACCTGCGCTAATATAAATATTGTATTGTGATATGCCCTGATATAGGCAAGATGCATAAATGTTCATAGGTGAAAGATGTGTGCCCCACTACAGAAAGCCCACAAACACGTACCAATCATACAGGGTAAAGATCTCAGACATTAATAATATATGATAATGTTTCGGCGCAACTACGTTTTAAGTAGTCTCACTGTGAACTTTGTTCTAGTTTCGAGTTATTACCTAACCTTTGCAGCGTGATTAGTAGAATTTGTATTTAAAACTAAGGTATATTAATTTGGAAGTAGTATTTAGATTATGGATGGGGGTAAGTAAGGGTCAGTTATAAGTTAAAAAATAAATTGGTTATAACAATTAATGAATTATAATTTGATGTCGTTTGTGTCGGAAGATGTGACGTCACGGCATCCATTAATTTCGATTGTGTTACACGGAAATCCGTGACGTTGTCTACTTACAAATGTAAACATTGTCATGTGCTAATTATTATTTATAGCACAGTGAAGACTTAAACCATAGTTTTACCAAAAAAACATTGGGAAGAAGGGGGGAGGGCGCTCTCAATTTTTATTTTTTGTTCAGTACTAAATATTTAATTATTTTAATAAAAAAAATAATTCAATTTTTAGGTGTGTGGTTGTCAATGTTATATGTGAGTGAATGTGAATATAAGCACGGGCTTTACTTAGGCTTTATCTAAGGCTAAGCAGAAACTAACTTCCCTTCATTTTTAGGTAGACCTACTTGGGCAAAATTTAAAAAATAGCACAATATCATATTACTACAGTTAGATAGCCCTTAAAAATTACAATTTAATTAACCAAATCTGAGCGTACATAAATCCTGAAACAAACATATGTTATGATTATGTTTCTAATTAATTTACATGAAACTAAATATAAACTAAATGTATGACCACAAAATAGACTTAATACAATAATTTCTGAATTATTTTAGTTATTTTCAATAAAACAACATACAAACTAAAGATTTTTGTAAAAAAAATACTATAGTTAGATAGCCCCTTAAAATTGCAATTCAATGACACCTCAACCAAGTCTATATATTAATCCTGAAAAATGTTATGCATTTTTTAATAATTAAAATCAAAATAATTTACATGAAACATAGGAAAATATAAATTAAACTTCGATCACAAAATGTAGCGGAGCTGATAATTTCTGAATTATCTTAATGATTTTCAATAATATAACACACAGTCTATACATTTTTGTGTTCGTGAAGACAGATGCTTATGTTGATCACATTTCTAGAATTTTTAGATTGACACAGAACTAATTGATATTCAAAATGGTGGTTAATTTGCATAATTATAATGAAAATAAATTAAATATCTATTAAACATAATAAAATACCACATAAACAATATATTTTTGTATTCACAAAGACGAGAAACATCTGTTGGTCACATTGCTGTGATTCTCAGATGCATGTACAACTAATTGATATTGAAAATGATGGCCAATTTTCTTAATTAAAACAAATGTTGATGTTATACAAAATTAATTGCTGTTTTCTACAATGTCCTGCACTCTTAAAAGTTACGTATATAAAAAGAAAAATGGTTAAAGAACTAGAAAACTGTTTCATGATGTTCCCGCTAAATGTAAACCCTGGTGACAAGAAATTTATAACCTAAGTTAAATTATCCGTTCACGCGAATCCTAGATGCCCAAGTACTTAATATTTGTGTCAGCGATGACAAGACACATCTGTTGATAACTTTGCTATGATTCTGAGATGCATGTGGAACTAATTAATATTCAACTAAATATTAGACTAATTCATATAATTAAAACAAATGTTATTCTTTAAAAAAATTAATTGCTGCTCGACAGTGTTCACTAATTTTAAAAAGGTTATAATGAATTACCTCGAAGCATTAAATTCTCTATTACTTCAATAAGAGATAAAATTTATGTCAGAATCGATGACCACCATGTGTAGCAAAGAGATATCCTGTCCCAAATCATACACCCTTAATATGGGCATAGATGCATTTATTCTCAAAATTTCTAAAAGACTGAGCATGTGTTAGGGAACCCTTGTCACAAACTATTTATTGCCTAAAGCATTAAAGATTCATGTTATAGGGCCTATCTCTTCTTCTTTCTGTCCTCATGTACCTTTCGGTGTTGAGGGGAGAGTGAGTGTACGGTCTTTTGCCCTTCTATTTGCCTCCTCTACTGTTATATTTCCGAGTGTGTCTAATACATTATCTATCCACCTTTTACGAGGGCGTCCAATAGGTCTTCTGTTTTCGTATCGTTTGTTAAGTGTTTTTTGGATACTTTGCTCTTTCTGTCTGGTTATGTGGCCGTACCATTTAACTTGTTGTTTCTGTATGTATTCTATTGTTGGCTTGATCCCTAATTGTTTCCTTAGTGCTTCATTCCTGATTTTGTCTCTCAAGCTAACTCCAATCATACGTCTCACACATTTCATTTCAGTGGTGTTAATCTTATGTATTGTTCTAGAATCAAATGTCCAAGTTTGACACTGATAACACAATGTTGGTAAGAAAATGGTGTTGAAAAGCGCTTTCTTTGTTTCTAGTGTAATATCTTTGTTTCTTAGTAAAGGTGTTAATTGACCAATGATCTGACAGGCCTTATTACATCTTGCGTTTATTTCTGCTTCTTGTTTGTTGTCATATCTCAATGTGCTGCCCAGATATTTGAATTCATCTACTTGTTTTAGTTGTTTATTATTTATCTGTATGTTGATGTTCTCCTTTTCTCTTGCAATATTCATTACTTCTGAGGGCTTATCTACCATGTGTTATTGTGGCTTTTAATTTTTTTTCATCACTTTGGATTGTCCCTGACACTTTAGTTTGGTGGTGCAGCAACCATACAACAATGATGCACTTTTGGGGCGTTGGATATAAAAAAAAATGTGGGATACCTCAATATTGTGAAAAAGTTGCTTACACCAGAAACAATAATAGTAGCAACAGTTACAACAAAATAGAATAATTGTTTTATTTCTTGACATGCAGGTATTCTTGAGAATTCTGACATTGGGCATCAAGTGGTCAATGTTTCTGCCAAAGACAATGACTCACCTCATAAACCTCAATCTAAGATAACTTATGGATTTGAAACTCCTTGCACACAAGATTGGTTCCACATAGACAGTTATACTGGTAAGAAAGTTAAAGATTAATATTCTCACACAATGATGTCACTGAAAGTCATGTGGAAACAGTCTATTTTATAAATATCTGTGTAATGCATAGACAAAAGAACAAGCCCTTGAATTACTTTCATGGTGATCAAGTTTTATTTAAAAGATTATGAGGATCTTTCAATTATGAGAATTGCAGCGAATGTAAACTAGATTAAACTAGGTCAAACAGTTCAACAATAGATAGAATGATGCACATACCTGGCAGTAACATTGACAGAGAGAGAGAGAAACAGATAAGGATGGCAGGATGAGAATACAGAAAATGATAGGAAACTTTGTTGCATCAGGAAATATATGGAAATAAAAAGAAATATCAAATGAAGAAACTGATAATATTTGGTCTCACATGGTAAATCTGTGTTGTTTTATGGCTCAGAAACATGGAGCACAATGAACGAGATAACCATAAAGGAAGAACTAAGGAAATTTGTGTTGGAGATGGACATTATATACATTAAGAAGACAGACAGAAAGCATTGTAAGACAGGCATTGTTTTGAAGCCCGTAGATAGAAAACAAAGAGAAGTTCCAAGAAATACCCAGAGGAAGAAGTATATGCAGAGACACAAAGACTTGGTAGAATATGGACAGAGCTGGAAGTAATAGCTAAAGATACGACAAGATGGAGGAGATTTGATGAGGACCTATGCTCCACATTAAGCTGAAAGGTGCATGGATAGAACCTATCTTTGATACAGACAATGTTTGGAATATGAACATACTGCAGAAAAATTGGAATTGAAAATCTTCTTTGATATCTTCATTCATGTATATAACAGCTCAAAAGCATTTGTCTTGCCAGAGTAAAATATTGTCTATTTCATTCTTATTCAATAATTGCTTCTTCAAATCTAATATTTCAGGATATTATCATTTATAAACTTTTATTTTGAATAATAGAAGAAATGTTCAAACTTTGAGCTTTCCATAATATGCCTGCAGAAAATCCTGCAGATATTTATTCTGTTCAAAGACTATCTCTAACCATAAACTTCTTGCATAATGTCAGTAAGAAGAGGTGTTGGTGTTTAGATCAAATATATGTTGTGAGATGAAACTAATTTAGATCAAACATATGTTGAGAGGAAACTAATTTAGATCAAACATATGTTGAGAGGAAACTAATTTAGATCAAACATATGTTGTGAGAGGAAACTAATTTAGATCAAACATATGTTGAGAGGAAACTAATTTAGATCAAACATATGTTGCGAGAGAAAACTAATTTAGCCACTAGAAAAATTCAGAAGGCAACAGACGACATTTGAACCAGGTCCTTTCAGCTGG
Source organism: Meghimatium bilineatum (assembly GCA_034231615.1). Taxonomy (NCBI): domain Eukaryota; kingdom Metazoa; phylum Mollusca; class Gastropoda; order Stylommatophora; family Philomycidae; genus Meghimatium; species Meghimatium bilineatum. Next base: position 49,787,628 of record CM067317.1, on the reverse strand, counting down.
CAACGATTTGCCTCGCAATATTTTATATATTTGACTAATCCGCGTTATTGAAAAATGTATTGACTCAAGTTACGAGGCGAATAGGTGCCAAATGAACGGACCTGGCTCAAATCCAGTTTGCAGCCTTCTGATTTTTTTTCTGTAATTCCTTGCTATTTCTTAATTATATTATTCATTTAGCCACTATAACTGTTCTAGGGTGGATACCTGATGGAGGGAGCATAAAAGACTAAAAGCAATATGGAGGAAGAGAGTGGAACATGATTTGTAAGAGATTGACCACAATTTGAGCACAAACAGAAAATAGTTGATAACAGAAACTGAGTTTGCTTTTGATATGACATTTTAAGCACTGATTAAATGCAGCGGCTCAACAGCAGAAACTAACTGTATCTGTTTTGTTCGTACATCACAAAGGATACTATTTGTTACATCCACTTTATGATATTCATTTGGAGTCATATCTTTGACTATGAGTTCATAGATGGCTAATAAGCCCTATATAAATAACCAAATGGGCGGAGGGTGTCCGACAAAGTGGAGGATGCCGCAGTAACTGAACGAACAAATGGTAATTGTTTTTGTTTATAATGAAAGCACACATTTTCTCTTTTACTAGATGTGTTTCCATTTCTGCGTCATAGAAACATGGCTTGATAGAATTTCAATCATCTATTTTATGTATTATTGTTTTGTTTATAAGTTATTTGTCTCTTGAAAAAGGTCCCATTTGGACCGACATGTTGAGATTTGTCCTGTGTAGTTTTATTGTATGTTTTTTTATATACTTTTTTAAATATATTTTTATTCATAGGTAAGGTAAGTGTTTTTAGTAACCAGTTTAATTCATTTTGCTTTACCATTAATAAGCCCTATCCTGGCTGCAAAGAACCTTAAAGACATTTCTGATCTGCCTTTAACTTTCTAGCTGCTTTCCACTGTTGAGCTGCTGTATTTCTCCTCTTTTGACAAGATGCTGCACCTTTTTTGACTAGAACAACATGTAACTTTGTTTCATGCAGCAACTTCCCATGTATCATGGTTTGTGTCAACGGCTTCCAGTGAGATGTTTGAGTCATCATAGTGCTTGTTTTTGCCACCTTGAGAATGTAAGCTCTTCTGCAACTCACCATAGAGAAGTATCTTTGGCAGACGATGATCTGGCATTATGGGTACAACATGACCTGTCCATGTGATTGCATCAGAATAGTGTTGTGATACCAGCTGTCAAACACAGTGCTTTCCAGAATCTTGCCTTGCCACCTGATGTTCACAACTTTTCTAAGAAAAGTTGTATGACGTGACTAAGTTTTATAACATGTCATCTATATATAGTCCATTTTTCATTAGCATATAACAGCACTGGAAGCATCACAGCTCTGTAAACTTTCAGTTGAATCTGTAGGTTAATGCCATTAGAAAGTTATGGGAAAATTATATACTATCCAAAGTGATCATCCCATACCAAAACTGACCAAGGACCTTTAGGGCCACCTTAAGGCTTAGGCCCTCTTTATCAGCCACCTACGAACTCTTAGGCAAGGACATTACTCTAACTGAATTTCATAAAGTGGATGTAACAAATGGATATCATCACTTGTGATAGAAGAAAAACATGCTTCTGTGACATAATATAATTATAATAATATTGTTATTGATTATATTTTCAGGTGCTGTTCTGGTCAATAATTTTTTGGATTGGGAAACAACACCAGTCGTCAATTGTCTTATTTATGCCTATTCTTCTGATAGATTCCAGAACAGAACATTTACAAAAGTTGTTATTGACCTCATTGATGTCAATGACAGACCACCAATTTTCTCGAAGGTATAGGAATAGAAAATCTGTTTTGTAGTGGAAATGTGAAATATTTTAACAATGTTAAAGATCATCATTGCTTTGAAAAAGGTGTTGGATTGATTGAATATCTGAAGCAGAGAATACTACTATAGGAAACACATGGTCAGATAAGTGCAGGTGCGAGGGGAGGTTATAAAGTAAGATTTCTGTGTGTATTAAAACCGAAGGGTAATTTGATATGACATTTGATTAAGCACTGATTAAATGCAGTGAGTCTTTCAATGCCCTTTGTGTATTAAAAACTGAAAAGTATAGAACATTGCTGGAAATTTGAGACAAAATCAAAAAGTCAGACAGCTTTGTCTTGTCTCAAGACCATATTAGTTCCTGTTCACACTGCAACAGATTTTTTAGAGCCCAGATTATACTTCTTAGCTTTTGCGAACTCACAAAAACCAAATAGACCTTTTTTATATGCCTTGCTCAACTTCACTTGTGAAAAAACATCATCATCTATGTTTTTACAACATTTTTTTAGTGAATATGGCAATACTCATACTGGATAGATAATATCAAAGATATGGAACAAATATTAATTTGTGGCAATCAATATGACGCTTCTGGTATTTTATTTAGCACACTTACTCTCCCATCCGTAAGCTTATCAGCAAGTAAGGATAACACAGTTATATCATTCATGTCAGCTTAGAAAATAGACAATACAATATATATATAAATGGTTTGTATTAGTTAGGAATCTCCTTTCATTTTACAGCACATCTTCTACCACTGTCATGTTGGTTTACAAAATATAGTTTTCTCATCTTTATTTCCATCATATGTTCTTCACCAGTTAACATTTAAAGGAAGTGTTGCTGAAAATTCACCACCGTACACATCTGTTCTTACCCTCACTGCCAACGATCTGGAAAATGGCATCAACGGAGAGTTCATTTATTCATTTGCTGAAGGTAAGTAAACATTTTGATATATTTTTATAAGATAGGGCCTATGTCTTTTAAAAAAAATAGGCCTACACATAAAAAATTGTATTAGTTAAAACTTTGAAGATAGGCTATGTCTATAAATATTGTCTTATCCACTTGCTAATTAGATCTAGAAATATTGCCTGAGCCACTTGCTAATTAGATCTAGAAATATTGCCTGAGCCACTTGCTAATTAGATCTAGAAATATTGCCTGAGCCACTTCTAATTAGATCTAGAAATATTGACTGAGCCACTTCTAATTAGATCTAGAAATATTGACTGAGCCACTTGCTAATTAGATCTAGAAATATTGCCTGAGCCACTTCTAATTAGATCTAGAAATATTGACTGAGCCACTTGCTAATTAGATCTAGAAATATTGCCTGAGCCACTTGCTAATTAGATCTAGAAATATTGCCTGAGCCACTTGCTAATTAGATCTAGAAATATTGCCTGAGCCACTTGCTAATTAGATCTAGAAATATTGTCTTAGATATCAAAATATTGTCTTATCCACTTACTGTTTAGATCTGGTTGTTGCTCAGAAGTGATCATATTTAACAAGTTGGTCTACTTATGCTTCTTTCCATTATCTTGCTCCACTATAGCACATGTTTTGGATAGAAGCTTGCATTATGTTTGTTAAATAGGCCCTATTTAATTTTGTGTGCGTTTCATTCTTTTTTCATTTAAGCTCCTTAGTAAATATCATATTTCTCTTTCAGCTTCACCATTTGATTTGGACCCAGTCACTGGTTTGGTTTATGTTTCTGCCACTGGAGTCATTGATTATGAAATGGATACTGATTACTTACTTCTGGTTTTGGCATGGGACAAAGGACAACCGTCTTTAACAGCCCAGGCTTATGTCAGCATCAAAGTGGAACCAGTGAACGAATTTGAGCCTGTATTTGGATTTTTGTCTGACATCCAGGTCAGCGAGCTGAGCAAGCCAGGTAGTTGTTATATTTGATGTCATAAATGTTACCATAAAAAGTAAGCTGCAGTCTTTATCCTATTTGATTATTATTGATTATGAGTCAACGTCACTGCAACCTGAGTAAACCCTGGGTGCTCAGTCCTTCCAATGAAATATCCAAGTGTATACATACTGACATACATACATTTTTCTGTTCTTGATTCCTTAGGATACGTTAATCAATGATTTAACAAATTGTCATTGTAAAACTCCCAGTGTTTCTGTAACGGATGTTATAGTTCTAAGCAAAATGAAAACATCAATAAATATTTCAACAAATACTAAATAGCACAAGATCCACGACAAACGACAAGCCTTCATGTGGACACCAGAAGGGAAAAGAAAACAGGGAATACCAAAAACAACACTCAGAAGAACATTTATGAATGAATTAAAATCAACAGGCATAGATGTACAAGACCTGCAATCCCTAGCAACTGACCTACATGCATGGATAACTATGACATCCGCCCTATCTGCCAAACTTGGCAAAAGAGAAACTGACTGATACATACTGATGGTTCTAGTGGCTCGCTGGTGGAACACAATCCTCATTCTGCCCCTTAGATGCCATGCTCTGCTCATGCCACACTGAATACCAAATTCTTTCAATCTTATCCTTGATGCATCATTTATAGTAGTGTCTATATTCAACAGGCATGCCAAGCAACCCAAAAAAATGAACCCCTTATCCATTCTAAATTCACTGATTTAGGTGCATTCAGTGAATCCCATCTGCTCTCTCATTTTCGCTAGCAAAAGCTGGTCCAGGGCATTAAATCCATGCGACACCAAGAAGTTTCAAACAGGTTTTAGAGTCCATCTACTTGTACCAGCACCTACCGTTTTGATTCTTTGGAAGCATGGACTGAGAGTCAGACACTGCCGTAGTAAAATGAACCATTGGAGAGCAGTAAACCCTGACCTCCATCCATATACCGGAAGTAGTTGTATATGCTCCATTGTGCTTGTAAATAATGTTATCACTTGCACTAGCTATAAAGCCCCAGCCAGATTTCTCACTATGACGGACAGATCCATATGTGAACACTATGATATAATCTTCTGAGTTATCAGCTATCAGTTGATTAATTTCAAGGTTTGTTATTCCATTCCCCACTCTACATTATCTGTCAAGGGTAATTATGACCGTATAAAAGATTGTCATTGTTTCATCAATCTGAGGCCATTTTTCTCCATTGTTAAAGTTGAGACTGTTGTAATATGCCTATTTAATTTTTTCATGTACCATCCATGACATCAATCAATCAAGTGCCATGCTGAATGGTGTAGGCTATCAAGTTTCTTCACGACTCTCTGTCTCTTGTATTGTAAATATGGTTGGTTGGTGAACTTCTACCGTGCCACAATACACGTTCATCTAGCAACTTTTCTCTTTGTCGTCTCCTATCTCTTCTCCCCTTGATCATTCCAATGGTTATTTTATTAAGTGTTCAAGCTGTGTTCTTCTCAGCACATGCCCTAGAATCTTAACTGTCTGCCCCTAATGTTTGATATGATTGATCTTTTTATGTCAGCATCAATGAGAACCCCTGCATTAGTTTTCTTAGTTGTCCATGGCATTTTTATCCATTACATGCTACACTTAATTCTTGAGCCCTTGTGATCAGTGATTACTAGTATTCCTATAGTGAGTGTCTCTGGTCCATAGTGATACCCATAAATGCTTTGGTTTTGATGAGAGAATATTGATAGAAATATAAGTATATATCTAATCTTCGCAATGGATCTCACAATCACAATCTATAGTGCATCCAAGAGCTATACACATTCCCTCATTTGAATATGTTCTGGTTCACACTGGGAATTTGAGAATACCTAATCCAGAATTAGCAACTGATAGAACCAACTGATGAAGAACAAGCTCACGTCCTGCAGCCAGCATATATTTAATTACTGCACAACCTCGCTAGCAATGTTGCATTGTTTACTCAATCTTTATCCTGCATACATAGATGAAGTGTATCCTGCATACACAGATGATGCGTATCCTGCATACAAATATGATGTGTATAGATGATTTGATGAGGAAAAATGTTTGCCGTGATCCCTAGGAATTGTGAGAGATGAAACTTTTCTTCCTATGTGCAATGAGGCACTTTGTCCAGAGATTTCTTTCATACCCAGAAGACTAATTCTCACTGGTATGCAATGTGCAAAAGAAAACTGGCTAAACAACATAGTTTTTTCCAGAAAATTACACCATTTTAGCCATATCAAACGCCATGACAGCCTAGAGAAGACCATAATGGAGGGGATGATGTTAGGAGACGAACAAGAGGCAGACCAATAAGAAGATTGACTCAAGACATCAAAGATCACCTGAACATGACAGTAACAGAAGCAGGAAGATAGCTCAAGATCGACAGAAGTTTCAAAAGTCTGTGATAACTGCTACATCCTGTTCAGGATATGCTACCTGATGATGATGATGTAACTAGGTGGCAAGACTGAATGAGAATACGAAAATTAACAAAGAAAGCAGCATGACATGAGTGATCTTTGACTAGATAATCTCTAGTTAACTTTGACTAGATCATGATGTTTAATCTATGACACATGATTATAATGTAATGTGTTGAGAAGAAGCATCCTACCTGAAGGGGGTCTATATGTGTTTGTAAAGTACATGTTCCACCATTTTGTGTGCAGACATTCAATCACATGAAAGCCTGCAGACATTTGGGAGTATCAGCAATGGTCACTTTTGATCACACAATCCATATAATGTCATGCGTTCAGTACGCCACTTGCTAGGAGAGATAAGAATAAAGCTAGCTCTTTGGGTATATTGCCTGAACTAGAATCATACTGGTTAGAGCCTTGTCTTACCACTTCCTTGGGCTTTAAACCAACATACTTGTTTAGCTAATAAAGGAAGAAAAAGATTGCTTATGGGAATACATTATTTGGATTGATATAATATCCTCTGTGATCATCAACATCATCAAGTGCCATCTCCGTAACGAGGGTTGGCTGCAACTGATCTCCAACATCCCCTGTCTCTTGTCTTGGTGGTGCACTCTACTAGACTGTAACCTGTCCATCGTGTGATGTTACTCTCCCACTTGTATCTGCCTACCTATTGCTCGCTTCTCTTTGTCTATTCCTCAAGTAAGATCTTCAATAAGGTCTTTTAATGTCCAAAATATTTTATTTGCTTGATCTTTATTCCTCTTAGTAGTTCTTTCTTCATATTAAGTGTTTTTAACACCTCTTTATTTGTTTTCTTCTCTTTCCATGATGAACTCCCTATTCTTCTATATACCCACATCTCGAAGGCATCAATTCTGTCTTTTAATTGTTTATTTAGTGTCCATGTTTCTGTGATAAAGCCTGATACAAATGTTCAGTCTGTCAAAAGTAAATCAAAAGCTTTAATTTTTCTTGCAGCCTGTCTTAAAGTTTCAAGTGAGTCATGGCAAAGTACATCATTAGCCCTTACAGAGTAGAAAATTGCCATCAAATAACAAAGTACCTCATTTCACTTTCTGGAATAGAGACCTGCTCAGTTCATGGCATTGCATGACAAAGTACCGGATTTCTCATTTCAGAATTGAAAGCTGCCTCATTCTTGTTCCTGTACTTTGAACTCACAAACAGTCTTTTGAACTTAAAAGCACATTGAGATAAACCTTATGCCCAGAAAAAAAGTAAGAAAGACAACTGAGAGTCAAAAGTCAAATTGCATATCTGGCACAAAGAGAACAAGACCTACAAACTTGCACTTCCTTATAGTTTGTGAACAGCGCATACGGACGAACAAACGTACTATAATATACATTTCTTGCAGTGTTTATTCATTATTAATTTTGTAACAAAATATTTGCAAATTTGTTCAAATTACTTACTATAATATATTACATATTACAGTTCCTGCAATAACTATTCACAGGGACCCATGTCACTTCAGTTACAGCCACTGACTTAGATGATGGCAAAGATGGGAAAATTGAGTACTACCTTCAAGATGATAATGTGCCATTTGTTCTTGTGAAAGAAACTGGTGACCTTTATGTGGGCATCAAACTAGATTTTGAGTTGACCCAATTCTACAGCCTGATTGTGATAGCAGCAGATAAGTCAACCACAGTTATTAAATCATCTACCGGTGTTATCAACGCATTTATTTTAAATGAAAATGATAACGATCCTATGTGTGATCCAGTTCAGACAGTAACGATAGCGCACAATAACAACAAAGATACGATAGGAAAACTTAATTGTATAGATTTGAATCCTAATACAGTTTTACAATACGATGTTGAAAGCTGTGATCCTAGTATTATTGTGAATGTAAATAAAATTACTGGCGAGATGAAGTTACTAACCGCACCATCTGAAGGTTATTATGTTGCCTTTATTGGTGTTAGTGATCAGGGAACACCGAAAAGAACAACAGAGGTACAAGTTCACATTACTGTGGAGACCATCCTCTCTTTCTTAAATCTACCAGCACAAATTACAGTCCCAGAGAACACAAGTGTTGGAAATATTGTATATAGAGTTTCAGCGAGAGGGGCGAACAATATCCGATACGAAATAATGAATGGAAACATTGAGAGGAAATTTAATCTCAATCTAAAAACAGGAAGTTTAATAGTTGTTCAAAAACTTGATAGAGAAATAAAAGACCGGTTTGAGTTGACAATCACAGCAACAACAATGAATGGGCAGTCTGTGCAGCAGACGCTAACTGTGTTAGTTCAGGATAGTAATGACAATGCCCCCATATACAAAATGTCGTCTGACTACCTCAGGATATTAGAGACATCAACACCTCAATTGCTACTAAATCAGTACTCAGTGTTTGATCTGGATATTCAAGAAAATGCAGATGTTGAATACAGAATAATTTCTGGAGATCCGTTTCATATGTTCAGTTATGATGTCAGTGGAGTTTTCCGTTTAGTATCTAAACTTGATTATAATATCCAGTCATTCTACACAATTGTTGTTTGTGCTATTGACAGAGGAGTTCCACCCTTGAACAGCACAATGATTGTTTATGTGGAAGTAGTTCATGTTGATGATAATAATTTTATGATTGTGCAATCTGGAGGTAAGGTTGACGTAACACTTTCAGAAAATACTACAGTTGGTGCTATGGTTGCCAAAATTGATGTTAAAAGTAATGGCAGTAAGTCAGATTTGATCTTCGCAATCACTAGTGGTAATGATGGCAATAATTTTACTATTGACGAAACAACAGGTGTGGTATATTTGATGTATGAACTGGACAGAGAAAGTGCTGCTACAATAAACATAGGTATTCGAGTGAGTAACTTAAATGGAAAAACAGAAGACACAATCTTAGTTGTAACAATTATTGATGCAAATGATAATGATCCATTTTTTAATACTTGCAACATTGAAATAGTTGTTCCACATGGCACTGGAGCTGGCACAAATTTAGTAACTTTCTCTGTAACAGATCTTGACACTGATGTCAATAAGGATTTAACTTTAACCATCATAAGTGGGGATCCTAATAGAAAATTATCTATAAATGGGAAGACATTAACAAATAGAGCATCTTTGGATGCTAATATTCAAAGCAGCATAGACCTAATTGTTCAGGCAACTGATCACGGGGATCCTCCTAGAAGCTCCACAGCTTACGTGATGATTATAATCACTCCAGAGTTGAAGACGCCATGTTTTGATAGAAAAACTGACAGCATTTCTGTTGAAGAAATTCACATCACATCAAGTCTTTTGTATGATGTAGATGCAACTTATTGTGGAGCGACAGAACAATCATCAACAAATCCTGGAGATCTACTGTATTCATTGACAAGTGGGGACTCTAGCAAATTCTATGTGGAGCTTCACTTTGGAAGGTTGCAGCTCATTGGTGGTCTTAATTACTCATTAAGCACTGCGTATATCTTAACTATTACAGCTTATAACAAGAACAATTTTTCATTGAGCGCAAACTTTACTTTAACAATCACAGTTATACAAGTCAACAGGTACGACCCAGTATTTTCCCCAGATGTTGTTATCTGGAACGTCAGTGTAACAGCCTCGATGAGAACAGTTATTGGGAAAGTAATTGCTACAGATAAAGATGCTGGATCTTATGGAACCATTCAATATTCTATTGAGCCAAATCAATACTTTACTGTTAATCCATCTACAGGTGATATTAGTCTTACAAAGAAACTTGAATACTCAATAGCTAAATGTCACAATCTCATTGTCACAGCTACTGATATTGCTGGAATGAATAGCAGAACTGGCTTCTCTCTACTGGTTATAAACATTGATTCAAACAATCATGCTCCAGTGTTTGCTAACATATCCAGTGAAGTTACACTTCCTGAGGATTTCCTGGTTGGAACGGTCTTTCAAATTGTATTTGCCAATGATCTAGATTCTGGGGTAAATGGAAATATACAGTACTCAATAGTGTCAGGTAACTCTAATGGTCAGTTTGCTATTGACCCCAATACTGGTGCTATGTCTCTCAACTCCAGCCTTGACTTTGAGAGTTCTCGTCAACATATTCTTGTTGTTCAGGGAAAAGATGGAGGCACACCGCCATTAGTAGGTACTAAGGTTGTGACAATCACAGTCAGAGATGTGAATGATATTGCTCCCCTGTTTGGAATGTCCAGATTAGAAATTACTATCAAAAGGGAAACACCAATCTTAACATCGATAGGCCAAGTCCAAGCCTCAGATAGAGACACGGGAAGGAATGGAAAATTATCGTACATCATTCAGAGTGGTAACATTGATCACTTGTACAATATCGAATCCATGACAGGTGTGATCAAAACAGCAACTTCTCTAGAGTCAGTAAACAGCTTTCACACACTCATAATTGCAGCTATTGATCAAGGCTTTCCTTCGCTGACCGGAACCATGACCATAGACATTGTAATAACACCAACTTTAAAACCAAACAAAGGTGACTATCATTTTAAGGTCAAAGAGAATCAAATTGTTGATACGTTAGTAGGAACAATACCCCAAGATCTCAGCTTGAATCATATCAAACAGTACATGATCAGGTCAGTGTTATATTTGTATATTTGTGCTGTATGTTTAAAAAACTAGGATTCAATTAAAACTATTGAGAGTGAACTACCTAGATGTTTAAAAAAAATAAATGTTTCAGAAAGATACTTTGTATAGAAAAGAAAGAGTGCATGTCTAATACAGAAATAAGAGACTTGTGCATGCAACAACTTCATCAAAAATCAAAGTAAGATAGTATGTAGGGCATATGTAGGAAACAATTAGAAGAAACAGCCAAAGAATTGCAATGTAATCCTTCAGATAAAGACATTAGGGGAAAGAAATAAGATGGGTATTTATGTTTTGTGGGAATACATTTGTATTTTAATGCCAGAAAGTCATACTATTTTAGATAAACCAGAAAACACATGTCAGTGTGATGTCATTGTTACAACAATGACAACCAGGGAAGTAATATGGCAGCATCAAATAAAGTAACAAGAAACATTGTGGAATGGGAATGGCAAGAAAGATCTCAAAAGTTATCAATTAAAATTCATATGACAGACATGGACAGACAGGCAAGCAGAGTCCATTTGACTTCATTCTGGATAAAATAAAGGGGCAACTGGACAACAGAATAGATTCTTTCTTCTTGTTCTCTTGAAAACTCTTTTATTTTCCCTGTCGTTACATTTAATTTCATATTACTGTTTTTTTTCGCTAAATTTGTACACCCACTAAATAGTAAAGTTTCAGAAGAGATACTAGAAATAACACTGACAAGAGATGAAGATAAAAGGAATTGACTCCTTTAATGAAATTTAGAAACAGAGATGCTTCGCAAGCCACACTAGTAGGTCCTATGTAGCACTACAGAAATGATGATGATGTCTGTAATGTTATTTGACTTATAAACATTACATCATATTACAAACAAATGTTTCAAATAAAATATGTACACAGGATTCGGAGAATCACTTACATCAAAAGTTAAATGAAGAAGCCTGATACGGCAGCCATGTCTAAAACTATCTTGCAGGAAACAGTGGAGGATAGAAAAAAGCAGTGGATATCAGAGAAAGTCATGTAATGACAACATGAAGGATCGAACAGGAATAGAATACTCCGCACTCATCTGCACCACAGACAAAAGGAGAAAGTTGAGAACTCTGTTATTCACCATGCTCTGCCGAATCTCTGCTGCCCTAGAGAGTTCTGAGATACATTATCACTGATATTGAGTATAAAAGGAAATAAAATAACTAATGGTTTATGAAGCACGGGAATAAAACCTTTATATGACCATAGATATAGTCGTGTTAAGGAAAGGTTCGTGGAAAAATAGCATTTAATTTTCTGTTTAAGTGGTTTTTGATGTTCATTTTGAGAAAATTATTGGGGGGGGGGGTATTGCCCTCTTGTTTAATTTGTTTCTTTGTACTAAATACTCTGTGGGGGGGGGGGAGGATAGATAAAGATAAGCTGTGGTTGTGTGTGTGGTGGGAGGATATGTAAAGTTAAGCTGTGGTTATGTGTGTGTGTAGTGGGGGGGATAGGTAAAGTTAAGATGTGGTTATGTGTGATGTGGGGGATAGGTAAAGTTAAGCTGTGGTTATGTGTGATGTGGGGGGAATAGGTAAAGTTAAGCTGTGGTTATGTGTGTGTGTAGTGGGGGATAGGTAAAGTTAAGCTGTGGTTATGTGTGATGTGGGGGGAATAGGTAAAGTTAAGCTGTGGTTATGTGTGTGTGTAGTGGAGGGATAGGTAAAGTTAAGCTGTGGTTATGTGTGTGTGTAGTGGGGGGGATAGGTAAAGTTAAGCTGTGGTTATGTGTGTGTGTAGTGGGGGGGATAGGTAAAGTTAAGCTGTGGTTATGTGTGTGTGTAGTGGGGGGATAGGTAAAGTTAAGCTGTGGTTATGTGTGATGTGGGGGGAATAGGTAAAGTTAAGCTGCGGTTATGTGTGTGTGTAGTGGGGGGATAGGTAAAGTTAAGATGTGGTTATGTGTGTGTGTAGTGGGGGGATAGGTAAAGTTAAGCTGTGGTTATGTGTGATGTGGGGGGATAGGTAAAGTTAAGCTGTGGTTATGTGTGTGTGTGTAGTGGGGGGATAGGTAAAGTTAAGCTGTGGTTATGTGTGATGTACTGTGTGTAGTGGGGGGGATAGGTAAAGTTAAGCTGTGGTTATGTGTGATGTGGGGGATAGGTAAAATTAAGCTGTGGTTATGTGTGTGTGTAGTGGGGGGGATAGGTAAAGTTAAGCTGTGGTTATGTGTGTGTGTAGTGGGGGGATAGGTAAAGTTAAGCTGTGGTTATGTGTGATGTGGAGGGAATAGGTAAAGTTAAGCTGTGGTTATGTGTGTGTGTAGTGGGGGGATAGGTAAAGTTAAGCTGTGGTTATGTGTGTGTGTAGTGGGGGGGATAGGTAAAGTTAAGCTGTGGTTATGTGTGATGTGGGGGATAGGTAAAGTTAAGCTGTGGTTATGTGTGTGTGTAGTGGGGGGGATAGGTAAAGTTAAGCTGTGGTTATGTGTGTGTGTAGTGGGGTGGATAGGTAAAGTTAAGCTGTGGTTATGTGTGATGTGGTTATGTGTGTGTGTAGTGGGGGGATAGGTAAAGTTAAGCTGTGGTTATGTGTGATGTGGGGGGAATAGGTAAAGTTAAGCTGCGGTTATGTGTGTGTGTAGTGGGGGGATAGGTAAAGTTAAGATGTGGTTATGTGTGTGTGTAGTGGGGGGGATAGGTAAAGTTAAGCTGTGGTTATGTGTGTGTGTAGTGGGGGGGATAGGTAAAGTTAAGCTGTGGTTATGTGTGATGTGGGGGATAGGTAAAGTTAAGCTGTGGTTATGTGTGTGTGTAGTGGGGGGGATAGGTAAAGTTAAGCTGTGGTTATGTGTGATGTGGGGGGAATAGGTAAAGTTAAGCTGCGGTTATGTGTGTGTAGTGGGGGGATAGGTAAAGTTAAGATGTGGTTATGTGTGTGTGTCTAGTGGGGGGATAGGTAAAGTTAAGCTGTGGTTATGTGTGTGTGTAGTGGGGGGGATAGGTAAAGTTAAGCTGTGGTTATGTGTGTGTGTAGTGGGGGGGGGGGATAGGTAAAGTTAAGCTGTGGTTATGTGTGATGTGGGGGATAGGTAAAGTTAAGCTGTGGTTATGTGTGTGTGTAGTGGGGGGATAGGTAAAGTTAAGCTGTGGTTATGTGTGATGTGGAGGGAATAGGTAAAGTTAAGCTGTGGTTATGTGTGTGTGTAGTGGGGGGGATAGGTAAAGTTAAGCTGTGGTTATGTGTGTGTGTAGTGGAGGGGGATAGGTAAAGTTAAGCTGTGGTTATGTGTGTGTGTAGTGGGGGGATAGGTAAAGTTAAGCTGTGGTTATGTGTGTGTGTAATTGGGGGGGGGATAGGTAAAGTTAAGCTGTGGTTATGTGTGTGTGTAGTGGGGGGGGATAGGTAAAGTTAAGCTGTGGTTATGTGTGTGTGTAGTGGAGGGGGATAGGTAAAGTTAAGCTGTGGTTATGTGTGTGTGTAGGGGGGGGGGATAGGTAAAGTTAAGCTGTGGTTATGTGTGTGTGTAGTGGGGGGGGATAGGTAAAGTTAAGCTGTGGTTATGTGTGTGTGTAGTGGGGGGGGATAGGTAAAGTTAAGCTGTGGTTATGTGTGATGTGGGGGATAGGTAAAGTTAAGCTGTGGTTATGTGTGTGTGTAGTGGGGGGATAGGTAAAGTTAAGCTGTGGTTGTGTGTGTGTGTAGTGGGGGGATAGGTAAAGTTAAGCTGTGGTTGTGTGTGTGTGTAGTGGGGGGATAGGTAAAGTTAAGCTGTGGTTATGTGTGTGTGTAGTGGGGGGGGGATAGGTAAAGTTAAGCTGTAGTTATGTGTGATGTGGGGGGATAGGTAAAGTTAAGCTGTGGTTATGTGTGTGTGTAGTGGGGGGGGGATAGGTAAAGTTAAGCTGTGGTTATGAACCAGGATCAAGTGCATGATTTCCCATAAGTGCTCAGCTAGTCAGTGGATGACCAGAAACTGCGGATTACTGCACTTCCTCTACAGCGACTCTTAGACCTTCCCAAAACATGAGCAGCTCTGGTACCCTACTTCTTTGTGTCTGGGTGAATCATGTGAGTATATTTTGCTTAAAACCAAGAATAACAAACTCGGAACCTGGGTTTGTTGGTTGGCGTAGAATTACCTTACATTACACTACTATCGCTGCTCATGGAAGGGAGAGAGGGGAATTGAACCAATCAAACTTCAAACATCTCTTCCCTCAATCGCGTATCTAAATACTTGAGCAGTTGTTGCCTTTTGCAATGACAAATTTGATTATCTATTTAATATCTATCTATTTATTCGCTAAACCCTTTGTTGCCTTTCAGCGTCAGTGGTAGAAGAGTTTTTAGAGACGACCCTCTTGTGTGAAGAGTATATTGGGCAATTTGTCATCTCTTTTATTTCAGTGGTCCATCGTTTTAGTGGTCGGCCTCTAGGTCTACCTTCGCTGTATTTATGTAGTATAGCGTGCTGTGGTATGCTCTCTGGTAGTAGTCTGCTGATGTGTGCAAACCATTTGATATGTTGTCTCTTAATATATTCCAAGATGGGGTGGTGCCTGTTTTTTGTCGAATGTCCTCATTTCTCAATTCATCTCTTAACGATATTCCTAGGATTCTGCGTAAGCATGCCATTTCAGCTGTTACAAGTTTATGTTTGTTTTGTGCTGTCGTTGTTCTTGTTTGACATTGGTGGCACAGTGTTGGCATAATAATCGTTTTTAATAGTGTTATTTTGGTGTTTAAATCTACATTTTTTAAATTCTATTAAATATGTTTGATATAATTCAGCAATGTCTGCTATACCATTACTATGTATTGTCAGCGGCGGTAACCATGGAACTGCTTTTAGAATATCAACAAGTGCAAATAAAGAAGGAATCATACATACTAACAAAGCTCTGGACAGAGAAGAATGCGAGTATTACCAGCTCTACGTAACGGTAGAATATGATACAGGGGTCAAAGATATTTATGTGAGTTTTAGGATAAAATATAAATGTATTTTGCAGTATACTTATCGGAGAATTAGTTATGGATTTTCTGTGTTGTTGAAATGTCTGAATGATTGCTGATGTTACTATGTAAGTGCTTTGATGTTGATATAATGAATGATTGCTGATGTTACTATGTAAGTGCTTTGATGCTGATATAATTTCTGTTAGTTTACATCACAGATTGGCAACATTTTTGTGTTGGTAGGAAGGATTTATATTTTTTCCTGTAATCAGGAAGCCAAAAAGTTTTTTTTTAAATGTAATTTTCAAGTAGTATTTACAGAGTTCTTGTGTCAGAGCATGTATTACTTTTAGATCAGACTGGCAGGTCAGACACAAATCTTGGTGGTGCAAAGTTTGTCTTGCAGGCCAGATTTTGTCAACCACTAGTTTAAAGTCAGTTTAAAGGTATTTAAAAAACTTGAGTGTCTTTGGGGGCTAAAAGTGATGTTAACTGAACTCAAGAGAGAGTACAAGTTTGTGACTCATGTTGACTTTGTCATACAGCAGAGTTTTACTTTAATTTTCAGATAAATATTTATCTGGCAAATTTTTTATGGGAATGTGTTCTAGCACTTTCCAGTCCCAGATGATTGTTTTACTTATTGAGACTAGAATGTCATGAGACTAGGATGTAATGAGGTTATAATGTAATGACTAGGATGTAATGAGACTAGCATGTATTGATGCTAGGATGTAATGAAAATGGGATGTAATGAGACTAACTAGTATGTAATGTGAGTAGGATGTATTGAGACTAGGATGTAATGATACTGATGTAATGAAAATAGCATGCAATGAGACTAGGACGTAATGAGACTAGGATGTAATGCCACATGCTAGGCAGTCTTTTATTCTGGAGATAACTTTGCTGTGACTTCTTTGCAATCGTGAAAAATGATGCAGGATAAATGGTTGATTCCGTCCCAAAATGCTAAGCATTAGATCATGAAGTTGGGTATACAACATCATACAATCCTCCTTAGTTACATTACTTTATATGTGACAACAGTTGTCAGTGGTACTATTGTTTGCTTCCCAGTAATACAAAGCCCCAGTATCACATATGTGTCTCTTTTCATTATTATTCTCGAACTCATGCTTGATGGCAGGATTTAGTCTGGAGAATGGAATGTGTTGTGTCATGGTTTACAGCTTGATTGCATATCTGCACATTTTGTCTTGGCGTATCTGGCTTCAGCATGCTTGAGACAGTAATTACAAACATTTATGAAGACTGCAGAAATGTGTATACTAGAAACCTATAGTTGGACTGCTGGAATAGACATTTGTGAGCCTTTTTTGTTCGGCCAGAAATATTCAATAGTACATAAACATATTCTTAGGTTGTCAAGAATCATTTTTTGCTATAATGAAATGGCGTAAGCCTTAGATATGAAATGAGACACAGTTTATTTGCTAAAATGTATTGCAAGGAATCAAGATCAAGTCTGTATATAAAAGGAGATTGTGCTTAGACACTTGGCCCTCTTCCCTCTTAGGTAGTCAAAACAACATGACTATTGGTACAGGAAATAAGCCCAAAAAAAGTGGGTAAATCACACTCTGCAATAGTTTGCTAAATAAAGCATTGAAAAATTCACAAAAATTAAGAAAATAACATTCTTCTAAGGATGAAAATCTCAATACCAAAATATAAGCTTATAAGAAATAGTTAAGGGTGAGAAGAAGAAATATATATGATATTGAATTAGTGACACCAAGATAGATTCTGGGTAGTGTAACAGCACTGGGGGCATTCCCATATATGCTCTGCTTACCATTCCGTCAGCTATCTAAAAGTATATAAGCTCAGTCTCCCAGTCAGTTGCTGATTATGCATTCTTCTGATCTTTCTGGGGAGGGAGCATTTTTCCCATCGCCTCTAGTCCCTCCCATTTCTACCATTCCTCTCATATACATATAAGTACATAAAAAAAAAAAGTAAAGTAATCCATAGCATTTATTAATGCCTTAGGGGTGTGAGATGTTAGCGATCTCACATTTCAGAGGCTCTGAAAATAAGGGCGGTAGCCATCTCCTCTCCCTCGCAGTCTTTACTTCCCCATTTAAGATGGGTCAACCCAGGAGCCGTTGCGATCTGAAAAACATTTCCGCTTCAACTGGGGAATGAACCCAGGACCACTCATATGTGAAGCCAGTGCGCTAACCACTGCACTAACGTGGCTCCCATATATAAGTACGAAAACTAGCATGGTTCGGACATGTATGCAGGCACGATTCCTTGTCAAAAACAATACTGCAGGGAACTGTCGAGGGTGGAAGAAGCAGAGGAGGACAAATAAAGACATGGACCGACAACATCAAGGAATGGACAGGGCTAGATATTTCCACACTCATCCGCATCGCTGAAGATAGAATTCGCTGGAAGACTCTGTGTGCTGAAGCTTCCAATGTGGTACCCCTACAACCCTGAAGGGTTATAGGTTTTATTGATTGATTGATATAAGTACATACATATCTCTGAATATGTACATTGTCTCGTTCAATCTTCTTCTCATCTTCTCATAGGGTATCCATGACTGCTCTAATCAATTCAATCCTGTCTCTTCTTATCACAGTGCCGTTCACCAAGGCTTTATCAGTCAACACATCTGCTCTTATGTTTCATCTGATCTCAGCATGACCTAGACAGCAGATCCATGTAATGCTCTGCGTGTTGTTGAAAAGAGTGATCCATTCAGTTCTGATCATACTTCTATCTTGCGCAGCATACTTTGAGAGTCCGATAGAATCACCGAGTCTGTTGGTGGTTGTGTTGCCAGCCAAGTGACAGCTGATGTCACCGTTTCTATTTCCATTCTCATACTCAATGTTGTAGTGGGGTACTCAGCTGATTTCTCAGCTAATTTCTTGCCTTTTTGGTAGGCTATGAAACCAAAACCACACCTGTTTGTTTCTTGTGTTACTGAGCCATCTGTGTAAATTATTGTATCATGTCCCGCCGAAGACGGATGTGTCGGGCCATTGGCGCAAATAAAACGGCGACACAACGCATTTCCATTCTCTGGACTACATCCTTCTGGAAATCTAATGGGACCATGGTCCTGATACAAGAGATATCCAGTGGGAGTTTGAGAATGAACGCTGAAGAAGAAGAAAGTATCATGTGGCTTTTAGTGCTGTAGTATGAGTTCTTGGATCATTCCCTCTGTTCTGTTGGCTCACTCTCTTCCTACCTGTTTCACAACTAACTTTCTATCTTTGCCAAATGTCACCCATTCACAGCCTCTTCCCACTTCCTCCAGCTCACAAACTCTTGAGTAGGGTATTTTCCTTCAAGCACAAGTTTAATTTTGTGTCAGTTTTTCGATTCATTGCCTTGTGTAATTTCAAAATTTGTATAGGGCACTGTCGGCTGCAACATCTTGTGCAAAATTATCCCAGCGTTCTTTCTTAGCTTCCTTTAATGATTTGTTTAAAGGCTTTAGTTTTCTTCTTCATAGTAATCTCTTACTCTTTTTTTGCTATCTATGGTGACTTGTATCTGTTGTATCTTATATTGCCACTCCATAATATTTTGCTTCTTCTTTACCCATGCAGAGTCTTTAGTCTATCACGGGGTTGTAGTATGTTTGGCCTCACTGTATTTCTTTGCCATGTCAGTTGTTGCAACTTGCCTTAGATTGACTCTTTGTTGCACCTATATTTAAAGGCATGTTGCCTCTTGTTATTTTTACTGTGTACTAAACTGTGTATAATTTTCTCACAATAACTCATTTAATGAAGACTTATTTGGAAGGGTTTCTTACTGCCGATGTCTCCCTATGACCATAATAGGATATTATTATTATAACAAACATATTCTTATTCATAATATTTTCTGCAGTATTTATCAACATCATTGCCTGTGTGTTGCTGGCCCAAAAGAGGAGGAAAGAATGGTAATACTGTTACTCACCAGGTACATGATAAGAGGCAACTAAGGAGGTTTAGGGAATGAAGTTGGCTGTCCAATCCCATGGAAGGTCAAAGTAACCCATAAGCCATGCTGAAGTCGGATGTGTCAGGATGAAACAGATATTGCAGATAATTCATTTCTGGTCTACATCCTGTAGGTACTTGGACATCTGGGATTAGCGTGTTTGGAAAATTTTGCTTACGCTATAAATTTCTTGTGTCAGGGTTTATATTTAGTGATATCATTGTTATTCATGTTTGAAATTAGGTTTATTAAGTTCTTTAACCATTTTTCTTTTTATATATGTAACTTTTAAGAGACCTGGACATGGCTGAAAACAGCAATTGTATTTTTAAAACATCAACATTTGTTTAAGTTATGCAAATTAACCAACATTTTGAATATTAATTAGCTGTACTTGCATCTGAGAATCACAGCAATGTGATCAACAGGTGTGGTATGTCTTTGCGAATACAAAAATATAATAGTTTTTGTGGTATTTTGTTATGTTTAATAGATATATAATTTATTTTCATTATAATTATGCAAATTAGCAGCCATTTTGAATATAAATTAGTTCTGTGTCCATCTGAACATTCCAGAAATGTGATCAACATAAGCGTCTTGTCTTCACGAACACAAAAATGTATAGTTTGTGTATTATATTATTGAAAATAACAAAGATAATTCAGAAATTATCAGCTCAGCTACATTTTGTGGTCACAAGCTTTATTTATATTTTCCTATATGTTCCATGTAAATTATTTTGATGTCAAATTAAGTAGAAAAAAATTCATAACTTTTTTCAGGGTTAACGTACAGACTTGGTTGAGGTATCATTGAATTGCAATTTTTAAGTGCTATCTAGCTATATTATTTGTAATTATGTAGAATATTATGAAAATTTTGTCCAAGTACCTACATTCTGCTAATCTGCAGGTGTTTGAGAATGAATGTAGAAGAAGATGAACATGACATATGGCCACCAGACAATCTCTAGTGTGTGTGTGTGTGTGTGTGCCCAATATGTATACAGTATGTTTTGTTATTTTCTTATTAAAGTGATCATCAATCTCTCTTTTATTCTATTAAAACAGATAACGGTTACGGTTTTGGATGAAAATGATAATGCTCCTGTTAATGACAAACCAACCTTGAGAATACAGTCAGTAGAAAGACTAGCAAAAGGAAACATTGTGGGTGCTCTTACTATCTCAGACATTGATGAAAAAGGGGTGAACAGTGAGGTGGACCTTTATATATCTCCATCTGACTCTGCAGGAAACACCTACTTTACAATAGAACCTTCTGGACTTATAAAAATTAAGAAGCCTATATTCTACGAAACAATTTCGTTCATAAAATTTTATGTTGTTGCCATGGATAGAGGGATGCCTCAACAATCTTCTACAACAACAGTAGTTGTTGAAATAAGAAGCGTTATAGAGAATAAACGTAAGTAGTTGATGTTTCAGTCATATGGGTAGTCATAGTGACAACTAGTGTCATCTTGTCATCAATGTATCACAAAACATATCACTAAATGTATCACTAAGCACAACCATTGCTGTGTATTAATGATTGGACAGTGTTCTACTAATCTTTTGTGTATTAATTATTGGACAGTTTCCTGCTAATCTTTTGTGTATTAATTATTGGACAGTTTCCTGCTAATCTTTTGTGTATTAATTCTTGGACAGTTTCCTGCTAATATTTTGTGTATCTGTAGTAGCAATGTAACCTGTTATGCATTGTAAGTATAAACTAAGGAAAACTGAGTGTGGAGTATTCATACTTTCAATACAGGTAGCACCCTGATGTATTGCTTAAGCCATTTTGCTTTGTGCTCAAAAGGTCACAGACTCTAATCCCGCTTGCGATGTCTTGTTTAAAAATTGGATTTTTCTGGTGATCCCTGTGGATTTATTGTTTGAAGCTATGGATTGTGCTATGAGTGGAACTCGTAGCAGGCAGCATGCCTCTTTGTTAATTGGGCCAGAGTACATAGGCTCCTATGGGGGGGAAGTAACCAGAGTACCCTGAAGTAAATCCTGTATGCCATGCCACTTCATACTTTCAACTGTTACTGAAAGAGACTTTGCATCTATGTGTCTACTCTAAGACTATGACCTCAGTTAAATAATAATAATTCTGCACTTCCTCATTTACTATTTTAGCAATTATCTTGGAAGAGAAAAAAATAGCCTACTCCATTACAAGCATGGAAGTGGAAATAAACATGGTGATGGTGGCACTCAGTAGGTAGCTGTATATCAACTCTCGCAGTGATATTCTCATACTCCCACAGCATGTTAGAAAAGTGCATGTTAAGAAAAGAATGGGCCACATCATTGAACAACTTGGTTGTTCAAAGCATTACATAGATAGCCTTGGTCGTGCAGGAGTCAGAGACAATGAAAGAACAGACTCATTAGTGGGCAATGTTGTGGTTAATGGCACAGTATTGAAAAAAGTAGGGTAAACTTAATAATGAAAGCCATTGATTTACAACAGAATGAAGATGATGCTGGAAATGATAAGATGCACATATAAAGAATGACAGAAATGGGATGATCAGAGGTAAGGGGAGAAAGTGTGTCTTCTCTGGAAAGCTATGAAGATCACATAATCAACATCATACTTTAAGTCTGCATACTCTTGGTTGGTTGTTGGAATGAAGAGCGGAGCACTTGTGGGAATGATGTGTGCCACGATGCTGGTTTCTAATCAATAATCTATTTTAGTATTCATAAAGGTAAAGGTAGGTCCCATGGCATCTGCCGTCAGGGATGAAGATAACTCTTCATGTACTAAGCCGCAGCAACTATTAGGTGGGGGTGGCCAGCTCCCTTCCTTGCTGTTTTTTTTACCTTCCCTACTCATTTACAGCTGAATAAAATATTCAGGCAAATAAAATATTTTGGACACATTAAAAGGCATGATGCCTTATTTAAGACCTTAGATCCAGGAAAAGGGTAATAAAGTTTTGCTGATACTAGATAATACACACAATGACACACACAAATTGATGTTTCGACCAAAAGGCCTTTATCAAGACAGACAATTGAAACAAAATTAAAACATATAACAGAAAGCGAACAGTAATAACATTCAGACGGTCACATTGATATGAGTAGTATGGATTGACCAGAAGAGGCGAAAATACTCAAATGACAACAAACATGTATCACGAAACAAACAAAGTACAATTTTTATATTTAAGACCTTACTTGAGGGTAAAGTCAAAGGGAAGCAAACAAGAGGTAGGCAGAGATACAAGTGGGAGAGTAACATCATAAGATGGACAGGTTACAGTCTAGCAGAGTACATCACCAAAACAAGAGACGGGATGTTGGAGGTCTGTTTTCAGCCAACTTTTGTTGCGAAGATGGCATTTGATGATGATGGAGTACATCTTGTACAGAAAATAATGAACATATCTTCTAACATTTTCTCTCTGTTGTTTTGATGGTACACAGATGGTTCTGTGTGGCTAGGGTCAAGATTGGAATGCTGCTTTTATGCATTTCTAGGAGGTAGTCATTACTGAAAAATGTGGAGTATATTGTACAACAATCTTCAGTATGAGAAAGGAAAGTGAGGCAATAACGGACTCTCAATCAATGATCCGCAAAATTCAGAATGGATGGCTGCATCATAAGTGGATGTAGTATATTAAGGTGTTACACCTCCAAAGACTATTGTTTTATTTTGTGTATATTTTGCCCAGGTCATGCTGGAGTTGAAGATAATGAGAGAATCAACAGACTATTGTTAAAAACACATCAAGAAAGATAACAATGGACGGGGGGGGGGGGGGGACATTATAAATTCTGTATATATGTCTGTTGGGACATGGATAACATGGTGGATGAGACCGTTATTAAGATATTGAGGGAGTTTGGAATTGCTCGAGGAGATAGTAGAGGGGGAAAATTGATGGACAAGACTAGGAAAATATACAGTCAACGACCATGGGTACTATCAGTATACTTTATCGTCTGCTGAAAGAGACAGAACTTTTATGGAGAAACCTAGAGTGTACACATCATACTATACTCTGCTACACTCTACCTCAGCTGAATTGGGTTTCTGAAAGCTGAAAGAGACAGACTTCTAGGGGAAACCCAGAGTGTACCACCATCCGTTCAGATAATAGCTAATGTGTTAATGGTACATTTTAAAAGACTAGTAAGTGTTTCTTTCAACATATTGCTTTTTCCTATCCCACTTGTCATCATCCTTTCTCTATAAGTAGGATTTATTTGCAGAAGAGTGTGATGTATTTATTCATGAGTATACAAAGTAATGATTCACTGTTGACGTTTTACAGACATGAAGTCAGCCTCTTATTTCTCATCTGAGTTCCCTGATGACACCACAGAAGGTGATGTGTGTCATCTGACAGCGAAAGACGCTGGACTTAGCCAAGAATCAGGTGATGTGGTCAAATTTCTAACGGTTGGCTCAGATAGCATCTTTCACGTGGATGAAAGGTACAACTGATTTCTTGTGTGGAAACTGTGTTTACAATTTTATTCAATTAAAAAGCTATGTTATGAGGATGCTTATTATCAGCATTTCAGATAGCTCCACAGGTGTCTTGATTCTCATCTCAATAATTATGTCCCAGGGTATGAATTGTGTTCATTGATTAACCTTTTCTTATATCTGATAGTCCATAGTTATTTATAAGTACTGCACCAATTCTAGCAGTACTATTCTGGATAGTGTTTGTATCTCACAACCCTGATAATCCTTGTTTTGTGAACTACTGATGAGGTGGTGGTTTCGACAACTATAAAATTACATGTGCAAATCACTCTTGAGAACCTTGTTTTAAGTTCACAGCCATACATGTTGTGCTCATAGTGAAAAATGTCATAAATAGCACTCTGTATAGATATGTGTAGCCATGCAATTTGAGGAGAAAGTTGCAGTGCAGTTCTTTAGTTAACCCTTTAGCTGCTACATTGTTCTCAGTAACCTGGTCCCAGCTGTCTTCAATACTTATCCCTTGTCCCAATTTATTTGTGTGTGTTCTAAAACATAAAAGCTTACATGGTACTGGTTTTTTCAATGACACCTGAAAAGTTATACTGAATGGATACTTTATACTGAATTTATACTTTTCCAAATAAATTCAGGCAGTATCTTTCTGTTGCCTACTCAGATTAGTCTGTGATCTCCCACTTGCCAACGCTTTCTTCATGGTATCTGAGCAGTAAACTGTGGTCTATTGTTGGCCTTATTGCTGAAGTTAAAAATCATTGCTCTATAGCATTCAAGGAAAACTTTGCTGACCACACTTGAATACTAACAATAATTGAAGCATATCATGTATAGCCTATAGGATATTGCTATTTAACTACTGTTCTTCTTCTGCATTCACTCTTTTATAATTAACATGAAAGTTCGTGTTATTTCCACCGGGGAGCGTGAAGTATTTGTGCTGCTGGATTCACAGCTGAGCTGCGTTATTTTGCGGCTTCCAGTCAAGCACAACTATTTTTGGCATGAACTACTGTTGGAGTTTTAGGTACTACTAATTCATCCAATTGTACCATCATAGGGATAAAATGGTTATATTGCCTGTTTAATATAATATGGAATACACAAGAAACACCAGAAGACTAGAAATATACTGTAATAATACCTATACATAATACATGGGAGATAAAAGGCAGCAAAAGAGATTATACAAAGTACAGAGGTTCAAGCTACACTGGAAAAATTTTCAACAGAAATCTAGAAAGAAGATTACGAGCATTAATCAAACCACAGGTTAACAACATTCAAATGGGATTCCTAAAGAACAAGAGCTGTACAGATGCCATTTTTACACTTAGACATTCATTCTCCTTTTGCGCTGAAGTTAGCGATAGGGCAGAGGTCAGATCTCTCCAATTCTGTCTGTTCAAAGCTATTCTGTGCAGTTCTTGAATAGTATGGATATTGGTTGTTTTATATACTTTCTCTAAGTATTGTTCTTCTGAGTGTTTCTTTTGGTCTACCTCTTGCTCTTTTGCCTGTATGTATCCATTCAAGAGATTGGTGGTGTATTATGTTGGTGTCTGCGCATAAGACATGCCCGATGTAGGACCAATCGCGTTTTCTGATAACATCTGTGATGAAATTTTGATGTGCAACACTTAGACAGCTGGCAGCAAAAACAACTGAAAACAACCAAGAATTGTATATCTCGTTTGTCGAGCAAGAAAAAGCTTTTGACAGAGTAAACAGACAACAACTATGGAAAATACTATCACAATATGGGGCTCCATAACACCTAATCAACTTGTGCAGGAGTAGTTACACAGGCAGTCAATTTTCAGTTAGAACAAGTGTAGGACTTTCAGACAAATTACCAATACACTCTGGTGTGCGACAAGGATGTATTCTATCTCTCTTGTTATTCATCATATATATCAATTGTATATGTAAAATTTCCAACACCAATGAAGACATAAACAACCTCCTGAGTGAACTTATTTTTGCAGATGATCAAACAATAATATCAACATAAGAAGAACAACTACAACAACATAAAAATAGACATCGCACAATATGTAGGGACTTTAACATGAAGATAAACACTGAAAAAAAACCAGAGGTAATGTCAATCGCAAAAACAGAATGAAACACTGTTATTCTCATTGATGACCAATAATGAAAGAATTCACTTATCTTGAAAGCATCATATCATCAAATGGTAAAAACACCAAAGAAATCCAACATAGTTGCAACATAGCACATATATATAAATAAATACAATTGTTAATTTAATATTATTCTCTTGCATTCTATGCATATACAGCACAGGCATCTTGAAGATCAACAGACCATCTTTCATCTTTGAGCTGACCAGATACTTTCAGTGGGTTATTGTTACACTTACATCAGCAGGTGTCACGACCTCTCGTGCAGCACTTTTGGTTCGACTAGATACATTTAAGAAACGTCAACATTTGATCTCTGTGATAGTGGATGCTGATTTAGAAGATCTGAGACTAAAATCGTAAGTAATAGTAGTGATGATAAAATACCCCAAGAAAGTACAACAAGTATGCTAGATAGTAGAGTTTTAGTTTAAGTTTGAGAATGGTGTTTTTCTTGCACAGCAAGGCCAGCTCCTTGTAGTGAGATTAGTAAGTTATTCCTCTAGGGCCAAAGACAGCACATAGGGTGAATGTCATAGATTTCCATGTCTCGCATTCCATTGCAGTTTGTTTTAGGTCTTTATTGTTTCTGATACTGATGGTGAAGTGCTCTCTTCTAATAGTTCTACATAGTTTCTCTTGGTCTTCCTCGTTTTCTCCTACCCCTTGGGGATCACAACAAAGCTTGACAGTGGAGTCTTTCGGTCTCCAATCGCAGCGTGTGTCCGATATAATTCCAGCGACGTCTTCTAATATAGGTGGATACATAATCTTGTTTTGTTTCTTGCATGAGGGTTTTTACATTTTGTAGTGATGTGGGGCACAGATATCTAGATTCAAGGACTAGAAACGCATCATACTTAAGGATATTTCCGTTGGCGACCCTATTCTCTCTAGTTTAAGCTATAGTATCCAGAGTAGAATGTTGTCGAGAGAGCGGAATATATTGTGTCATGGTTTAAAGCTTAGCTCCAATTTCTGTGTCTTTCGAAATGACACATCCAGCTTCAGCATGGCTTCTGTGTCACTTTGACCCTAAATAGGATGAGACAGCCAACTTCATCCCTAAACCTCCTTAGTCGCCTCATATGACATGCATAGAAGGTAAATAGTGTTGCAATTCTTACTCCCCTGTCAAGCCCCGGCAATATACAAACGCTGCAGAAGTTTGAGAATGAACACAGAAAGAAGAATGCCATTTTGTAAATTAAATTATTGTATGCACCATGGCTCTTACTGATATCTAGATCCAAATTTACAATAGTAAATAAATAAATTACATTTGCTTATTCAGTCGAAAAATTCATGTATTCAATTTCTTTAGGAACATGTTATTATATATTTTCTCTTCAAATGAGCATGTAATAAAACTAAATCTTACAGATAAATGAGAAAAAGAGCTGCTATCAGTGTAAAAAAAAACTGTTTCACTTCATGCTGATACATGGCTTGAAATGAATCATTGAGTTCCATTGTATACCACTGTATTCATATATTGATGGTCGGACGCGTATGAGATTCTGTGAATCTGAGTTAGGGTTGAGTAAGGATACCAGTACTAAATTCATTGAAAGATGTTTTCATTCTGTGAAGGAATGTAACTGTCCACAGTGCTGATATATGTTAATGTGTGTGATCATTCAACCTACCGGTATATTTTGTATGGAGATCACCTTGGAACACTTCTGAACTTTATGATGAATATGATAATAAAGTAACCCCTTTAGCTGTAAGCATATAAGTCTGAAAAGCCCATAGCCAAACTGAAAAAAGCATAATTCCTTGATTGAATAACTGAGATGACACTCAAACGCATATGCCTAAAGTTTCTCGAAGGTATAGTTGTGTTAAGAGAGTTTATAGATGCACGCTTAGTCCCTGAAGGGAAGCTTTCCAGTGTTGCAGTATTCCAGTGTCCTGCCAGCAGTACAATATATACTTCTTGACCAACTAGTTCATCATTCTTCCATCAGATCTGTTGACCCACCTGTAGTAATGGCACACCTATCATTCCTCGTCACCTAGGAATCTGTCACATAAGGACAAATATGCAATATTCACTAGGCTGTATCTCTCCGTCATCCACAAGGACCATTTGACAGAAGACAAAAGTAAGAAATTGAAGCAAGACCAGCATTGACAATAACTTTTTCACAGGGGACTGGCTGTTAATCCATCTCCCAACTTGCCGTAGTCACCTAAGTCGTAGTGTATGATCTCCAGGAAAATACAATTCAGTTGCTAGAAAACTGCACAGGAAAGAAATCAGAAATACTTGTCTATCTCTCCAAATAATAATAAGGATCAGTTGTAGAACTCTGCATACATCAGTGGTGATTATAAACTACTGTGTCTC
Organism: Meghimatium bilineatum; assembly: GCA_034231615.1. NCBI lineage: Eukaryota > Metazoa > Mollusca > Gastropoda > Stylommatophora > Philomycidae > Meghimatium > Meghimatium bilineatum. The sequence goes on along the minus strand of CM067317.1, from coordinate 49,758,888 downwards.
GAGATAATATGGTTTCAACTCTAGAACTCTGCATACATCAGTGGTAATTATAAACTACTGTGTCTCGAGATAATATGGTTTCAACTCTAGAACTCTGCATACATCAGTGGTGATTATAAACTACTGTGTCTCGAGATAATATGGTTTCAACTCTAGAACTCTGCATACATCAGTGGTGATTATAAACTACTGTGTCTCGAGATAATATGGTTTCAACTCTAGAACTCTGCATACATCAGTGGTGATTATAAACTACTGTGTCTCGAGATAATATGGTTTCAACTCTAGAACTCTGCATACATCAGTGGTAATTATAAACTACTGTGTCTCGAGATAATATGGTTTCAACTCTAGAACTCTGCACACATCAATGAAAAGATAATACAGTGCATGTTCTAGGTGAATATAGTTCAATATGGAATTCTGCCTAAGTCAGCTGGAAAATATAATATTCATATAATATTCAGTATCTTTAAGGCAAACATATTCAACGTGTAGAACTGCATACGTCAAAGCAGTCTATAAGATTCTGCATCTCCTGATAATAATATAGTTAACCTGTCGAATTTTGCATTTTGACAAGTTAAAACGCTGTGTTTCAACACCATGTAGTTCAGTGCGTTGAACTCTGTGTAGGACATGTGGAAAGCATAATACTCTAGATTCAAGACACTATAGTTCAGTACATCAAACTCTTCACATAACATGTTGACAACATAATACTTTGCTTTTCAAAACAATCCAGTTCAGCATGTCGAATTCTATATAGGACCAGTTGATAGTTAGTTAGTTAGTTAGTTAGTTAGTTAGTTAGTTAGTTAGTTAGTTAGTTAGTCGTCGGATCATCATCACTGCAAACTGGACACATCCATAGTTGCTCCGATCTCTCCTTGAGTGTATCCGCCATCACACTTCTGCTGACAGTACCGGTCCTATGCTGGTTGACCATCATTCTTCTGCGCCCTCCAAAATGTTCATCTCTAGCAACACCGCATCTCAATCCCTGATCTTTAATCCTAGCCATTGAAAAGGAATCATCATCCACATTCGTCTCACTCTCGCGTGTTATATCTCTTAAGGAGTTCAAAACGTCAGCGCGATCCATTGCCCCATCGCCCTTTGCCACAATCGCACACGATGCCAGTTGATCCGCTCTTTCATTGCCTCGAACGCCCACATGTCCCGGCACGAAAATAAATGTAACCGCTTTCAAGCTCTCATTTCTCAAGGCCTCAATCCACTGTTCGCGAACGAGACCCACTTGTACCTTCTTAATCATACTCATAGAGTCACTCAAGATGCAGACCTGCGTTACTTTCTGTGTGCGTAGCCACTCAAATGCCTTGGTCACCGCCATAGTCTCCATGGTCATACTACTCGTAGAGACCGCAAAGGCACCACTTTCCTCCTTGATCGTTTTACCTGCGCACTGAGCTGTAAAGGCCCAAGCACTATAGTATATACTCAACGTTTCAACAGAATATATAGGCCTATCAGGGTGTCAGACTTCTCTATTCCTCGCAGTGGTTTACAAAACACTATGATAGTACAATTCATATAGTGGTGAATTCTCCGGTTTTGCATCAGTCTAATATTCTGGAATGTACTGTGGCATTGAACATGCTAACTATCGCTACTAAGTCCTCAATATACACAATTTGTATTCTACATTCCGCCGAAGACGGATGTGTCGGACCATTGGCGCAAATAAAACGGCGACACAACGCATTTCAATTCTCTGGACTAAATCCTGCTGGAAATCTGGTAGGACAATTGTCCTGCTACAAGAGAGAGATCTGGCGGGAGTTTGAGAATGAACACTGAAGAAGAAGAAGAAGTATTCTACATGTGTCATGTGATGTATTCTCTCCAGAACGTTGTCTTCCCAATGAACTCCTTGAACCCTTCCCTGTCTTGGGCAATGCAGCTTGCATTTTCCAATGATGTATTCATGTTATCTTTAATGTCATCAGTCCGTCATGGTCTGCCCTTTCTCCTCCTCCCAGGTGCTCTTCTCTCCATTATTTGTCTTTCTAAACAGGTGTGTCTCTTTATATGACCAAACAGGTGTAGTTTTGTTTTTGCTATTGTGTTTAGTAACCAACACTGGAATCTTCAATGTGATTATAATATCTGCATTTGTATTTTTTTTTCCTTTCATGATATTCTAAGTATCTTTCTGTAGCATTTCATCTCAAAGAAATTATCTCTTTCGCCGCGGTTTTACTTAGAGTCCATGTTTCACAGCCGTATGTTGCAACCAGAAAAATAAAATTATTAGCATTAGCCAGCAGGACTACCATATGTAAATAATGAAAGACATGGTTTAATTTTCAATTTTTTTGAAAAAGTTAAAATAAGATATTTCTAAATAGGAAACTATTTTTGTTATCAATTTTACTACCTTGGAAAAGTGGGCAAAGTCAGCTATTAATCGAGAACCTAATATTTTAGCAGGGTAGACCTGTACCATGAGCCAATGTCCTTGAAAATTTAGTAAAAACTGACATAAAATAAATGAGATGACCTTTCGAGTGTTTCATGTTAGAATTTTTGTTTTAATGGACAGGAAATTTTCTTTAGGTTGATACTTAGCATAAAAATAACCAAAGAAAAAAAAATATGGGGATAGGCATATCTGCAGGGAAAAAAAAACTGCCTATTTCATCCATTCACTAATCCAAGTACATATTTTAACTATTGACTAGAGTACATCTTTCATATTCACTAATCTGAGTACAAATTTGATCCATTCACGAATTTAAGTACTGGTACATCTTTCATGCATTCACTAATCCAAGTATATATTTCATCCATTCACTAATCTGAGTACATCTTTCATGCATTCACTAATCCAAGTACATTTTTCTTCCATTCACTAATCCAAGTACATATTTCATCCATTCAACACCAATGAAACATCCATCAATGTCTTCATTTACCCATTCACTAATGAAAACATTTATCCATACTGTAAGCTATCTTTTATTCCAACCTGCAATTTAGTATATTTTCACAGAGACTCTCTGCGATCACAACTACAGTCATTTTTCCGTCCACCTCAAGTAGTTAAAATCTGGAGGACACAGTCTGTGGCACATCACAATCGCAGGAGACTACTTGGGAGCCAGTAAGTTGGACTATGTGATATCAAACAGCATAACTATTCTTTTTATAAACCAACCAGATAATGTTAATCTGTCCATACAATTCTTTCTTGTGTATTGCCAATCACATCTGATAGAATGTTTCTCTGTGACAAAATGCCAACCTAAGCAGTTTTCTCCCATGGTATTTTCCTACTCCTAATTCCACTTATTATGATGTATCCAAAGAATTTAAGATACATGGAAAACACTGTTCTGATTGCTAAAAGTGAGGAAGACCTTCAAAAATTAATGAATGTAGTAATGACAGAAAGTAAAGAGAAAGGCTTCTTCCTAAATATCAAGAAAATAGAAGTAATGGTTATATCAAAGAAACAAAATACCACAGCTTGCAAGATCAAAGTGAATGATATAGTATTAAAACAAGTCCACAATTTTAGGTGCAACTATTACAGCAGATGGAAGAAGTTCAACAGAAATAAGAAACAGAATCATCATCATCAGATAGCATATCCTGAACAGAATGTAGCAGTCATCACAGCCTTTTGTAACACCTGTCGATCTTAAGCCAGTATTCATGCTTCTGTTACTGTCATGTTCAGGGTGGTCTTTGATATCTTGCGTCCATCTTCTTGGTATGTCACTCTGGCAACATCCTGTTTGATATGGCTAAAATATTGTAGTTATCCAGAAGCAGAATAGGGAAGGAAAAAACAACATTCAGAAAAATGAAATATATTGTGTAATATGACCTTGTCATTAGATTTGAAGAAAGGATATCTGCAGGGCTATATAACTCATATACTATCATATGGATGCGAGTCTTGTGCAATAAACAAACATGAAAGTGGAAAATTAGAGGCATTAGAGAAGTTGTTCTACAGAAGAATGTTGAGAATACCATGGACTGCCAGAAAAACTAATGTGGAGGTATTGAAAGAGTCAAATGTGAGATGAAGCTTAATCAATAATATAAGAAAAAGATCATTTTCATTTTTGGCCATGTTATGAGACAAGGAGGTTTGGAAAACATAGTCACAACAGGCAAGATTGAAGGCAACAGAGACTGAGGGTGACAATGTGAGAAAATATTAGACAGTTTAACAACCTGGAATGGCAGGGAAACAACAACGATCTTGATACATAATACTGGAAATAAAGAGCTGTGGAGAGCCATGATTGCTTACGCAAACTGGTATTGCATCTTATGATGATCCAAAGAATATGTAATTTCTTTCAATGATGTGAGTGAGCAGCTCTCGTTACATAGCTCCCCCCTCTCCAACCAGAAATATTTGTTGCAGGTGAAGGATAGAAGTGGCCAATATCTGAAAAGTTATTTTGAGAACTGGTTACTACTATAACTGCTTGAAGAAGATACCACTAGGCCATTGGACAAAACAATATGTCCATCATAAGCACTTCACTCACAAAAAAAGTTGCAAATTACTGTATCTATGCTAAGTGAATCTTGTTTCAATCAACATTGCCTCAAAGCTACCATTTGGATGTCTGGTTGTGCTGCTCACAAAAAAAGTGCAGCACACATAAGGAAATATTCTGTGCACAAAATGAAGACTATAATATTCAAAAATATGCTCATAATTGATTTACACATGCAGTTCTGTACGTGTCTAAACTGTCCAGTCTGTGTGCATGCAGGAACATTTTCTAGTTTTAGGGAACATTGACCTGTGCACAATAATTCATTGAATGCAAATAACAATAAGGGAAGTTTAAGAAGTGACTCATTCAATAAGAAAGATATAAATCTGTAGTGTAAGGAAACAACTCGTCTTGCTGAAAGTGCAGCGCTGTAGCAACACAATTCGATAGGATCATGTGTTACAGGTGCACCCAGACCATCTGGTATAAGTATTACTCACATTTAACAATATAAATATTGCTCCAAAGTTAACATAAAATTGCATCTAACTTACTATTTATGAAATATTAATTGAGACAAAAATTTGCTGGTACAGATCTGAAGCTCTTTTTGTGGTGGTGACAGATAATGCAGCTGATGACATGGCCAACATACTCATGACAAAGACATTTCTTGCAAACGATGCAGTTGTGAAGGTAAACATCTGTGTGTTCTTTGTCTTCACAGGAACAACAGCATCAGCAGTAGTAGCTCAAGTAGTAGCAGCAGCAGCTGTAGCTGTATTGAGTATTATAGTATCGTTGTAGTAGCAGAAGCATTAGTTCACAGTAGTAGTAGCTGCAGCAATAGTGCCAATAATAGTAGTTGTAATAGCAGCATCATTATTTACAGTAACGATAATAGCAGCAGCAGTAGTAGTAGTAGTAGTAGTAGTATTGTCAGCAGCAGCAACAGTAGCCCCAGCAGTAGTAGCAATAGGAGTAGTAATAGTAATAGTAGTAGTAGTATTAGTAGAAGTAGTAGTACATTCTAGCAGTATAAGTAGCAGCAATAGTAGTAGTAGTTGTAATAGAAGTCATAGTAGTAGTAATAGCAGTAGCAGTATTGGTAGTAGTGGTAGAATCAACAGCAGTAGTTTTAGTAGTAGAAGTCATAATAGTAGTAGTAGCAGCAGTAGTAGTAATGTACTTCTCTAGGAATGATTGACATAATGCACACATAGAAGCAATGACAAATATATTATCAATCAGATGTGTGGTTAAAGATGTTGATTTACATTATCTAAAGAAGTTGCTCCAGAGAGTATCAACACATTGTCTAATACCTTCAAATCACATGCATATGTGGTTGAATATGTGCTTTAGTAGTCTAGCTGCTAACTTCTTTATTGACAATTCCTATAGATTATCATAAACAATTCAAAATATACTGCAACTTGTCATGATAAATCGGAGAAAATGTGCATTCCTTATAGAGCACGACATTATTTCTATATTTGCTTTAAAGAGTACCTCATCATTTCTATATTTGATTTCTTCTTTTGTTCGCCCAGTACATACTTATATCTTTTAATAAGTTTTATCTCTTCTATAAACTTGACTGTGTTTTGTACCTTGTAAAGGGGACTGTAGAATTTTTCAGTTCATGTTTACTTACCTTCACTTCCCCATGCTCTACCATCATTTCCACATGCTCTACCATCACTTCCGCATGTTCAACCGTGACTTTGATATATTCTACCATCACTTCCGCATGTTCAACCGTGACTTTCATATATTCTACCATCACTTCCGCATGTTCAACATAGACTTTCATATATTCTACCATCACTTCCTCATGTTTAACCATGACTTTCATATACTCTACCATCACTTCCGCATGTTCAACCATGACTTTCATATATTCTACCATCACTTCCTCATGTTCAACCATGACTTTTATATATTCTACCATCACTTCCGCATGTTCAACCGTGACTTTCATATATTCTACCATCACTTCCGCATGTTCAACCGTGACTTTCATATATTCTACCATCACTTCCGCATGTTCAACCGTAACTTTCATATATTCTACCATCACTTCCGCATGTTCAACCGTGACTTTCATATATTCTACCATCACTTCCGCATGTTCAACCATGACTTTCATATATTCTACCATCACTTCCGCATGTTCAACCGTGACTTTCATATATTCTACCATCACTTCCGCATGTTCAACTGTGACATTCATATATTCTACCATCACTTCCTCATGTTCAACTGTGACTTTCATATATTCTACCATCACTTCCGCATGTTCAACCATGACTTTTATATATTCTACCATCACTTCCGCATGTTCAACCGTGACTTTCATATATTCTACCATCACTTCCGCATGTTCAACCGTGACTTTCATATATTCTACCATCACTTCCGCATGTTCAACCGTGACTTTCATATATTCTACCATCACTTCCGCATGTTCAACCGTGACTTTCATATATTCTACCATCACTTCCGCATGTTCAACCGTGACTTTCATATATTCTACCATCACTTAAATATGCTCTACCATCACTAGTTTTGATATTACCACAATAGAAAAATGACTAACACAAATAACTATGTTTTTATCACTCCAGCCTCTACAAGCATCTCCAGATGGAACTCCTGTTTCCACTTTAGCAACCTTCTCCCCATCCATCATATCAATATTACCCTACACAAGTGTAGATACTGCTGACAAAACAAACACCCTAGACCCTGCTTTCATTGCCCTTATCATTATGGGATGCATGACTGGCATTGCTGTGGTAATAGGAGCAATCACTTTCCATTTATACTGTACAGATCATCGAAGAATTAAGTGAGTTCTTCTGTGCGCTTCATTTTATGCCTGTAATAGATTGCATTGTGTATAGCAGAAGATATTTCTAACATTTTTCTTAGAATTTGGGGTGCTTTCCTGCTTAGTGGACATACTCATCCATGTGTTTCCCCTGGGCCCAAAAGAGGAGCAAATAATAGTGACATTGTTATCTGCAATGTACATCATAAGAAATGAATAAGGAAGTTTTAGAGGTGGCGTTGGCTGTTACATCCATAGAGGGTCAAAGTCACTAAGAAACCATGATCAATATAAGGAAACTGCATGAAACGTATGTGACTAAGAAACCATAATCAATATAAGAAAACTGCGTGAAACGTAGGTGACTAAGAAATCATGTTGAAGTTGGATGTTTTTTTTGGATGTCACTTTTCAGATAGACATTCCTATGCATATCCCATATCAATTACAATATGTCATGATGTCATTTTCATACAGTAAATTCACAAATTTCACATAAATTAGGAAATATTTTTGAGAATTCATTCTGGAACAGCAGGAAAACCCTTACAGAGATGATGAGTTGAAATTTAAATTTATCCTTACAACAGACTTAAAGGTTAAATTTCGCTTTACAACAGACTTAGAGGTTACATTTAGTTTTATGAGAGACCAGCTGGGGGGATGTATTATTCCTGGCATATCTTCTATATTTCGCATAATGTATTATGTATACAGGGGAAAACATTACACAACCTTGTATAATGTGACATTACACAACCTTGTATAATGTGACATTACACAACCTTGCCTGACATCCATTTCTATCTTTTGAAATCTACCTATAGTGTTGTTAACTCTCATCGCAGCCGTTTGTTTCTAATACATATTTTTTTACTATTCTTAGATCTTTCCCATCAACGTCAAGATTTTCTAGCAGTTTTATAATCTCTGAATGCTTCACCTTGTCAAATGCTTTGCTGTAATCTATAAAGCACAGATATAGGTCTTGTACTTCTAGGGCCCTCTCCATTAATGTTCTTACTATATATAGAGCATTTCTTGTGCCTTTTCCTTTTACAAATCCGCATTGTTCTTCTGCTATCTCTGGTTTGATTTTTCCTCTTATACTCCTCATTATTATGCGCAAATAATCTTGGTCATCTGACTCATAAGACTGATTGTTCTGTGATCTTCACAATCTACTGCACCAGGTTTCTTTGGTAGGGCTATGAAAATTGATTGTAGCAAATCAGATGATATAAAGCCATTGTTGTAGATGTCTTTTAACATTTTGGTGATAATTTCAATGCCAGAATCTCTAAAACCTTCTAACTATTCCTTTGTAATATTCAATAATCAATAAAACCCATAACCCTTCAGGGTCGTAGGGGTACCACATTGGAAGCTTCAGCACACAGAGTCCTCCAGCGAATTCTATCCTCAGCGATGCGGATGAGTGTGGAAATATCTAGCCCTGTCCATTCCTTGATGTTGTCTGTCCATGTCTTTATTTGTCCTCCTCTGCTTCTTCCACCCTCGACAGTTCCCTGCAGTATTGTTTTTGACAAGGAATCGTGCCTGCATACATGTCCGAACCATGCTAGTTTTCGTCGTTTCTTAGTCACATACAAGTTCGACATTGTAATATTATCCAGACTCAATGATTTATTGTTTTTCAAGTTTTGTATAGGTTCCTTTACCTCTGCCCTTAATACACTTGGAGCTTCATTCTTATAATTTCAGTTAGTATCATTTCTGTTATCTTCATACAGTTCTTTAATATATTCTTCCCATCTGTGCATGATTTCATTTTCTCCCATTAGCACGTGCCCATGCTTAGATTTCAGGCACACAGTCTTGTGAGCCTGCCTTCTGCTTGTTATTGCTTTATTTACAAATGTGTATCACTTGTATTTCTATGATGATATTTTTCTATTTCACTGCACTTTGCGTTTAACCAATACTCTTTAGCCTTGTTGCATTTGTTTAATTTCTTTGTTCATTTTGTTGTATTCTTCATTGTTATTCTTCATCTCTCTTCTTTACTTCATCATATTCAAAATATCTTCTGTCATCCATTCTTTCCTATTGAGATGTTTCTTAGGTGGCAGGGTCTCTTTATATGTTTGCAGCAATGATTCTTTTAACATCGTTCACTGTTCTTCAATGGTTTCTATTTTTCTATCGCATTGTACCTATTTTGAATTGTTATGTTATATTGTTCCTGTAATTATATGTTCTTTGTCAGCATATTCACATTAGGAGTGCTATCTGTCTTTCTAGTTTTTAATCTCTTTAACCTAATATTAGTCTTTCCCACAACTGGAACATAATCACTGTTTCAATCAGCGCTTGGACATGTATTAACAGACTTCAATGAATTTTTGAATCTTCTATTTATTATGATGTAATCTATTTGATTGTGTGTCTTATTATCTGGGCTTTTCCATGTCCATAGTCGTCTTGGGTGATGAGCAAAGAATGTGTTCCCTATCACCATATTATTATTTCTGGCCATTCAACCAGTACCTCACCTCTTTCATTTCTGGTGCCTTATCCAAATCTACCAGTAAAATCCTCATTTTAACTGTCCCCTACCTTAGCATTATCATCCATGACAAAATGTACTTCATGTTGTTTGCATTGTTTCATAGCTTTAGTTCAAATCCTTGTAGAATTGTTGTATGTCCTCTTCTGTACTCTCTGATGTTGGTGCATAAACTTGGATGATATTTATATTAATAGGCTGCCCCTTTAGTTTTACTAATAGCACTATGTCTGATATATTTCAGAATTCTATATAAGATCTTGCACTCTGCTTATCCAAATTACTCCCACGCCGTTCTTATGTTGATCTCCTCCTGAGTATATTATTCTAGGATCTTTTGATACTATGCTACCTGCTCCCAGCCATCTCATCTCACATAGATCAAGTATGTTGATATTCATTCTGCTCATTTCCTGCTTTATATTATCTAATTTTCCTTAAATAAGTCTGTCAGTGTCTGAATGTTCCAAGTTGCAATCTTGATTAACTTGTATTTGATGGACTTGCTTATTGAAACTGACTTGTTATCTGAGTCGTAACGAAACATAATGTTATCTAGGGATAATACAACAGTAGTTTCCCACTACTTTCTGCAGGTTTGTTTGTTATTCTCTACTAGCCTTTGGGTAAAAATATCCTGATCTACAAAACAGCAGTGGTTTGATTTTAGAGTGGCCTTCTCTTAGATAAATGGCCCTCCTGAAACTAACAAACTCCATCTGTCTGGAATACACAATGAAAGACACAATCACTAGTCACCATTTTTCAAACCTTTGTGTTACACTAACAATCCGTGTCAGTCCACATGCACAAATCGCACATAAACAGAAGTAAACATGCTATTGTAGGTAGAACATGACAATATTCATTATGCCAGGAAAATATATCACAATAGCACAGGAAACACAACTTCGCAAGTTAGCGGATGAAGAAATGTCCACTGTTGTCCACCGCCATATTTATCACATTATACTGAAACATAAAATTGATGCCTAAAAAATCAACAAAGGTTGAAGAGCAATGTTCTATATAGGACATGCTTTAATTATTATTTGTTATTATGTGATCTATATTGATCTTACGTATGGTTATGCTAGTTAAAATATATTGTAAAATATTATGGGGCTTGTGAATATTGTATGAAATCTGTGCACTACTTTCTTATTTCAGAAAGGCAGATGACAACAAGGAACTAGGTATGTGGAGTATTGCTGAATTAGTACAGTTTAGTCTATACAGTGATACGGCTACCCTCTGTCTGAGAATCTTGTAATGATAATATTTACATGTCTCAACAGTGACACTACTACTCTGTCTGAGAATGTTGTCATAATATTTATACACTTTTATTACATTAATGACACATTATTTACTGTTTTAGTCTGTGTAATGACTGTCATATTTATCTTAGAATGTGTTTTGACAATATTTACACACATTTTGCAACATATATTCACCATCTTAAAAGAATATCTGGACATAAAGCCAAAGGTAGACCAAGAAAACGGTGGATAGAAAACATCAAGATAGCCTTGAACAAACATGGACTAAATACAACCACAGCGACACATCTGACCTTAGAGCGACAGCTTGAGCTCCCATCCCTACGCTTAACAGCAAGTGTGATCAAGATCAACTATCATTCACCTGGTGACAGACAATAGACAATTCACTGTCTTAATTGGAATAAGGACAAGGTTACCCTCAGTATTAAGACAAATGATAATAAGTATATAGCATGGGTGCCACCTCTGTATTAAAATACTTAATGACATTTTTCATCAGCATATATCAACATTTGAATAATTTTAATTTATAAAATGGTTCTTTATATATTTAAATGTTAAAGATTATCCAATAACGCTGTATTACCAGTTTACATAGTCGTTTACTGAGCTGCAATATTACATCTTTTGGTGCACACTATTTTTTTCCTGCAAGATATAGACATTAGTTTTTCAAAACAAGGAAATGCATTTTTTAAATGATTATTCACACACCTATTTATTAAACCCAGTTTAATTTCAGTCAGACATCCAGTATTGCGAATTCAAAGTATTTCTCTATTTATTTAGTGAGGCAAGACAGCAGCGAGACCAGGAAAGTTTCATTTCTGACTCTAGTAAACTCAGGTAAATTAAAATGTATAGGCCCTATTTGTCTCTAACCTGCATTTTCTTTTTGATTAAAATTATATGAAAACGAACCGTTTTCATGCAGTAACTGAATATCTGAAGCATCAGCAAAATGAACTGTAAACATACATATGTTTTTACATCTGCTGGTAGAGATTGAACACAAATGGGTCTACCTAAGTGCAGCGATGTTACTTTATTTCTTCTTCTGTATTGGTTTTAAAATGTAGCTGAAGCATGATGGATGATTGAAGCAAAAAAAAAAAGGCGACACAATACATTCTCGTTCACTGGACATCTTGCTGAAAATCTTGTAGGGCGGTTAGTTAGTAATCAGATCATCACCATTGCACTCCAGACACATCCATAGGTGCTCCAATCTCCACTTGAGTGTATCAACCATTACATGACATAGGTGCTCCGATCTCCACTTGAGTGTATCCACCATTACACGACATAGGTGGTCCAATCGCCACTTGAGTATATCCACCATTATACGACATAGGTGCTCTGATCTCCACTTGAGTGTATCCACCATTACACGACATAGGTGCTCTGATCTCCACTTGAGTATATCCACCATTACACGACATAGGTGTTCTGATCTCCACTTGAGTATATCCACCATTACATGACATAGGTGCTCTGATCTCCACTTGAGTGTATCCACCATTACATGACATAGGTGTTCCGATCTCCACTTGAGTGTATCCACCATTACACGACATAGGTGGTCCAATCGCCACTTGAGTATATCCACCATTATACGACATAGGTGTTCTGATCTCCACTTGAGTATATCCACCATTACATGACATAGGTGCTCTGATCTCCACTTGAGTGTATCCACCATTACATGACATAGGTGTTCCGATCTCCACTTGAGTGTATCCACCATTACACGACATAGGTGGTCCAATCGCCACTTGAGTATATCCACCATTACACGACATAGGTGTTCTGATCTCCACTTGAGTATATCCACCATTACATGACATAGGTGCTCTGATCTCCACTTGAGTGTATCCACCATTACATGACATAGGTGTTCCGATCTCCACTTGAGTGTATCCATTATTACATGACATAGGTGCTCCAATCTCCACTTGAGTGTATCCAGCATTACATGATATAGGTGCTCCGATCTCCACTTGAGTGTATCCACCATTACATGACATAGGTGCTCCAATCTCCACTTGAGTGTATCCACCATTACATGACATAGGTGCTTCAATCTCCACTTGAGTGTATCCACCATTACATGATATAGGTGCTCCGATCTCCACTTGAGTGTATCCACCATTACATGACATATGTGCTCCAATCTCCACTTGAGTGTATTCATTATTACACGACATAGGGGCTCTGATCTCCACTTGAGTGTATCCATTACATGACATAGGTGCTCTGATCTCCTTGAGTGTATCCACCATTACACGACATAGGTGCTCCAATCTCCACTTGAGTGTATCCATTATTACACGACATAGGTGCTCTGATCTCCACTTGAGTGTATCCACCATTACATAATGATTTACAATTCCAGTTCTTTAAATTAACATTCTCCTAAGCACACAGTAGTGCTCATTTCTCACAATGTTGCATTTCAAGCCTAGTTCAGTCATTACAGTACGTAATTATACATACTACTTAGGATCATTATCTACTGCAAGATTGATCCGTGGGAGTTTGAGAACAAGTGCAAAGAAAATATTCTCAAACTCCTGCTAGTTAACAGGATGTAGTCAAGAGAACATAATGTGCTGTATCATGATTTACAGCTTTGCTGCGATATCTGTGCTTTTAGACCGGACACATCCAAATTCTGCATGAATTCTTGATCACTGACTGACACTCGATGGAGTAAACAGCTAACCCCACCCCTAAAACATCTTTAGTCACCACTTACGACGAGCAAGTAAGGTCATAGTGTTGCTATTCTATTCTTCCCTTGCGAGCCCAGCGACACCTATAACTAATAACCAGATATCCGTAGTGAAGTAATATGGTTTCGACATGTATGTAGACATGATTCCTTGTCAAAAACAATACTGCAGGGAACTGTCATAGGGAAAGAAGCAGAGGGGGGCAAATAAAGGCATGGACAGACAACATCAAGGAATGGACAGGACAAGATATTTCCACACTCATCCGCATCGCTGAGGATAGAATTCGCTGGAGGACTGTGCTGAAGCATCCAATGTGGTACCCCTATGACCCTGAAGGGGTAATTACCGGTTTATTGATTGAATATGGTTTAAATGAATGTAGTCATTCAGTACAGAAGATGCATTTTATCTTCATGTTATATCTCCCCATTGAGGTCAGCTTCTTGAAGTAGAGATGGGGATTAGATCAACTAACAGAGATTGAAAACTAAGACTGGCCAGATACTCCCATAATTGAGGATATTAAAACCTGTGTTTTACGTAAGTACAATCCCATTATTGAGCAAGACTAATCCTATAAACCGGCTTAGAGATGCATTACTGCAATCAGAACTAGACACAGTAGCATCACATCAGAACTAGACACAGTAGCATCACATCAGAACTAGACACAGTAGCATCACATCAGAACTAGACACAGTAGCAGCACGTCAGAACTAGACACAGTAATATCACATCAGAACTAGACACTGTAACATCACATCATAACTAGACACAGTAGCATCACATCAGAACTAGACACAGTAGCATCACATCAGAACTAGACACTGTAGCATCACATCAGAACTAGACACAGTAATATCACATCAGAACTAGACACAGTAGCATCACATCAGAACTAGACACAGTAGCAGCACGTCAGAACTAGACACAGTAATATCACATCAGAACTAGACACTGTAACATCACATCATAACTAGACACAGTAGCATCACATCAGAACTAGACACAGTAGCATCACATCAGAACTAGACACTGTAGCATCACATCAGAACTAGACACAGTAATATCACATCAGAACTAGACACTGTAGCATCACATCAGAACTAGACACAGTAATATCACATCAGAACTAGACACTGTAGCAGCACATCAGAACTAGACACAGTAATATCACATCAGAACTAGACACTGTAACATCACATCATAACTAGACACAGTAGCATCACATCAGAACTAGACACAGTAGCATCACATCAGAACTAGACACTGTAGCATCACATCAGAACTAGACACAGTAACATCACATCATAACTAGACACTGTAGCATCACATCAGAACTAGACACAGTAATATCACATCAGAACTAGACACAGTAGCATCACATCAGAACTAGACACAGTAGCATCATGTCAGAACTAGACACAGTAGCATCACATCAGAACTAGACACAGTAGCAGCATGTCAGAACTAGACACAGTAGCATCATGTCAGAACTAGACACAGTAGCATCACATCAGAACTAGACACAGTAGCAGCATGTCAGAACTAGACACAGTAGCATCATGTCAGAACTAGACACAGTAGCATCACATCAGAACTAGACACAGTAGCAGCATGTCAGAACTAGACACAGTAGCATCATGTCAGAACTAGACACAGTAGCAGCATGTCAGAACTAGACACAGTAGCAGCATGTCAGAACTAGACACAGAAGCATCACATCAGAACTAGACACTGTATCATCACATCAGAACTAGACACTGTATCATCACATCAGAACTAGACACAGTAGCATCACATCAGAGCTAGACACAGTATCATCACATCATAACTAGACACTGTATCATCACATCAGAACTAGACACTGTAGCATCACATCAGAACTAGACACTGTATCATCACATCAGAACTAGACACAGTAGCATCACATCAGAGCTAGACACAGTATCATCACATCATAACTAGACACTGTATCATCACATCAGAACTAGACACTGTAGCATCACATCAGAACTAGACACAGTAGCATCACATCATAACTAGACACTGTAGCATCACATCAGAACTAGACACTGTATCATCACATCATAACTAGACACTGTAGCATCACATCATAACTATACACTGTAGCATCACATCAGAACTAGACAGTATCATCACATCAGAACTAGACACAGTAGCATCACATCAGAACTAGATACAGTAGCATCACATCAGAACTAGACACAGTATCATAACTAGACACTGTATCATCACATCAGAACTAGACACAGTATCATCACATCATAACTAGACACAGTATCATCACATCAGAACTAGACACAGTAGCATCACATAAGAACTACACACAGTAGTATCACATAAGAACTACACACAGTAGTATCACATAAGAACTACACACAGTAGTATCACATCACTCAAACTGGAGAGCATTGGTTTCTTCCCTATGCACCATATTCAGCACTGAAAGAACACGGATGGATGGAGGTCGTTAGATATGTTGGTTGATGTCTTGAGAACATTATCTAGATTATATGTAACATGAATTACCAACCCACATATCTCTAGTCATCATCATAACCCTTCAGGGACATAGAAGTGCCACTTTAGAAACCTCAACACAAAACTCCTGCCATGCCTCTCAGTTCTTTAAATGTGGAGAATTTGAATATATCTTGAGTAGATTAATGCTGAACACATGCATTACCTATTCACAGATATTGATAGCAATCAGCGTTCTCTTCAGAGTTCTGCCTGTAATACATCATCTGAAAGCTTCATGACCTGTGGTGATAGTGAAGACAGTGTCAGCATCTATGATGGGAAAATTGTGGTACAAAAACAAAGTGGGCCTGGTAAAGAAGCATGTTCACGGCAGAGAAAAATAACACCTGTCAATGAGCCAGGCATTGATCATCTAGGTAAGTGTTCTATATAAAAATAATACCTATCAATGAGCCAGGCATTGATCATCTAGGTAAGTGTTCTATATAAAAATAATACCTATCAATGAGCCAGGCATTGATCATCTAGGTAAGTGTTCTATATAAAAATAATACCTATCAATGAGCCAGGCATTGATCATATAGGTAAGTGACCTATCATCATCATCATCATGTGCCATGGCGTAGACAGTCATGGCTCTCCACAGCTCTCTGTCCACAGTATTATGTATCAAAGTCGTTGTTGTTTCTTTGCCGTACCAGGTTGTCAAACTGTCTAATATTTTCTCATGTTGTCGCCCTCTGTCTCTGGTGCCTTCAATCTTGCCTGTTGTGATTATGTTCTCTAAACCTGCCTGTCTCATGAAGTGGCCAAAAAAAGAAGATTTGCCTTCTTCTTATATTGTTGATTAAGGTCCTTTTCGCATTTAACTCTTTTAACACCTCTACATTAGTTTTTCTGGCAGTCCATGGTATTCTCAGCATTCTTCTGTAGAACCACATCTCTGTTGCCTCCAATCTCCCACTTTCCAGTTTGTTTACTGTCCAAGACTCGCACCCATATGTTAGTATAGGGGTTATATAGCACTGCAGAACTCTCTTTCTCACCTCTAATGACAAGGTCATATTACACAGTATATTTTTCATTTTTCTGAATGTTGTTTTTGCCTGTCCTATTCTGCATCTTATTTCTGTTGAACTTCTTCCATCTGCTGTAATAATTGTACCTAGATATTTGAATTGGTGGACCTGTTTTAATACTATATCATTCACTTTTATCTTGCAAGGTGTGTTATTTTCTTTCTTTGAAATAACCATTACTTCTGTTTTCTTGATATTTAGGAAGAGGCCTTTCTCTTTGCTTTCTGTGACTACTACTTTAATTAAGTTTTGAAGGTCTTCCTCACTTTTTGCAATCAGAACAGTGTCATCCGCATATCTCAAATTATTTATGTTATGTCCTCCCACTGATATTCCTGGGATATCTACTATTGCACGCAATATGTTTTCACTATATAAAATTAAAATAAGATTTTACCATTTTTTCTAAGAACCATGAAATCTGTACCAGGATAAAAATACAGGCAAACATAGAACAAGACTTAGCTTATTTCTTTGTTGAATTCCTGGTATCAGATTTGTCTATGAAGTGAAGGAAAGAACAATTCAATTTTTCAGGTCACATCTGTAAAAGATATATGCATACAAGGATGAAATCGTACTTTTCATTGCGAATGTGGCTTCAAGATTGATAGAAAAGTTCCCACCCAAAATTACGAGTCTTTACCTCAAGTTGACCCTTTTCTTTATTATAACTATTGCTTTGAGTAGAACAATGCAAAATTCATCATTATCGTCATTAAGTGCCGTCTCCGCAATGAAGGTTTGCTGCAACAGACCTCCAACATCACGTGTCTTTTGTCTTTTTTTGGTGGTGTGCTCTGTTAGACTGTAACCTGTCCATCTTGTGATGTTACTCTCCCACTTGTGTCTCTGCCTACTTCTTGCTAGCCTTCCCTCGACTTTACCCTCAAGTAAGGTCTT
Source organism: Meghimatium bilineatum (assembly GCA_034231615.1). Classification (NCBI taxonomy): domain Eukaryota; kingdom Metazoa; phylum Mollusca; class Gastropoda; order Stylommatophora; family Philomycidae; genus Meghimatium; species Meghimatium bilineatum. The sequence goes on along the minus strand of CM067317.1, from coordinate 49,740,515 downwards.
CAATAAGGTGTCATGTCTTTTAATATGTCCAAAATATTTTATTTGCTTGATCTTTATTTTTTTTAATAATTCTTTTTTTTTGTGTTCATAGGAAGCGTTGTTAGAACCTCTTTGTTTTTTTTCTCTTTCCATGATTTTCTCCTTATTCTTCTATATCTCCATATCTCAAAGGTTTTAATTTTGTCTTCTTATTGTTTGTTTATTGTTCATGTTTCTGAGTCGTACATTAATATAGAATAGATATAGCATTTTATAATTCACATTTTTAGCTTGTATATCTATTCTGTCTTATGTATCGGTTAAGACGATTTAATGCAGATGTCTGTAAAGACCTGAACATAAAAGAAGATTGGCTCCTCAAACTATAAAAAAACACAAGCTAACATATTTTGAACATATAAAAAGACACAGCAGTTTAAAAGGTTAATCATGGAGGGAAATGTTCCAGAAAAGAGAACAAGAGGCAGACCAAGACTAACACAGGATATTAAAGACCTTCTGAATAAGACACTGGAAGAAACTGGAAAGCTAGCCAAGAACGTGTATAAGTTAGAGGCATAGAAGTGAGGACAACGTTCTGCAAAGGACATGCCACTAGATAGATGGGTATATCTACAATCTTAACATAGCAGGTTCTTTAGAGATGTAAATACAATCTTTTCTTAACATTAAATTTAGTAATGAGACCATCTATAATCTTATCATCATAGAAACTTTAGTAATGGGACTGTCTACAATCTTATCTTTACAGGAACTTTAGAGATGCGACACGACCAAGAGTTCAGCAGCAGTCTACTGGATGATCTGGGCTCTGAAAGAACATTAAGGGCTATATCCATTGTTGTATCAACGCTCGATCCATCTCTAGCTGCAGCCAACATACCACCATCTAGGAAGAACTCAGGGGCAATGCTGTCACAGCTTGATCTATCTCTAGCTGCAGCCAATATACCACCATCTAGGAAGAACTCGGGTGCTATGCTGTCACCGCTTGATCCATCTCTAGGTGCAGCCAATATACCACCATCTAGGAAAAACTCGGGTGTTATGCAGCCAACACTTGATTCATCTCTAGCTGTCGCCAATATACCAATCTCTAGGAAGAACTCAAGTACAATGTTGGCAAGTTTGGAGGAAGACGCATTTGATGCTTCCAAGAACACCTCAGTAGCATAACATAAAACAGACATTGTGATATTTTTCAGAAATTGTCACTGAATGTAATTTTGGTCTTCCTATGCTGATTTGACATAATAGCAGAAATACTCACTTAATGAACAAACATGGTCTTAATGCAACCAAGGTGACACATCTGGCCTTGGAACAACAACTTAAGCTCCCACACCTTTGCTTAACAGCAAGTGTGAATACGATCTTCCATCATTCACTTGGGGGCAGACAATAGACTCACTTAATGTAATTTTGATCTGCCTATGCTGATTTGACATCAGTGAATCATATCTTGTTTATGACATTGATATTCATCTGTTGTTGAATTTATAGGCTCCACTAATTCTTTGGCATTTGTTCTCAAACTCCTGCAGATTAGCAGGATGTAGTCTGGAGAACTAAATGCATTGTGTCATGGTTTAGAGCTTATCTGTGTGATATCTGCACCTTATGGACTGAAACTTCATGCCACCTGCAGAGAATACCACTCATAGAACATAACTCTGTAATTGTATGTAATAATCCCCAGGCATTTATGAAAAAAGATTCACTTTGTAATCACGATGACACCAGTCAGATTCAAGCTTATGGTCTCTTGGCACAAGACGAGCAGCTTAACAGGAAATGATCGTTACATCGTCTGGGAGGAAGTGAACTAGGGATCTGACTTCTGTTTGTACCTCATACACACTGGTCTTCGGTGCTTCTGATATTTCTGTGGTCCATTTATTGCATGAATGGCCTTTGACTTTAAAAATAATGAACTCTAAATATCATTGCCTTTTGAGGAGCTCTGGATTTTCTGTTTCTTGGCCAAGTCAAGTTCAGGTTTGTTTTTATGCCCAGGAATTACAAGCCATGAAGCTTTGTTTCCTTTGTGCAGTTTGAGGAAGGAGAGGCTACTCCAGAGTTTTCACTCATACCCAGATGGCTCAGACTCCCTCATGTATAAGCATAGCACTAAAAAGAAGCCTCCAGTTCTGAAGAGGTTTATGTAGAAGACATGTTCCATCATCGTGTATTCAGATATTCAATAATTTGAAACTTTGTAACCATGTGTCCGTACATGTACAATGGAATCCCGCTATAACAACTTGCTCCGGGCTGATAAAATAAATATGTATGTTATAACAGAAATTATGTATATATCTTGGAACACATCTTGCAGCGACACTACAAAACCATCAAATAACAATTTTAATTTGTGGCCGCACTCTGAGCAACTTGTGGTGTGCAGATGACATTGATCTTGAGGTGAGAAAGGACTTCAAGAACTTACTTCTAAAGTTGAAAAAAACGTATGGTATGGAAATAAACATTAAGAAAAGCAAAATAATGGCAAACAGAGATGACCACATGACTCCTTTTAAAATCTGGGTGAATGGACAGAAACTAAAAGTTGATTCCTTCAAATACTTAGGATTTTACATGAGCAGTGATGGAAGCACTACCAAAGAAATATAGACTAGACCTGAAATAACCTCGGATGCAATCAATCAAGTGCCATGTCAAGGGGCATAGGCAATTATGCTTCTCCACAAACTCTCTGTCTCTTGTATTGTTAATAAGTTCAGTTGGTGACTTCTTTTTGGGCCATAGTGACAACCCATTCACAAATTTCTCTCTTCATCTTCCTTGTTGGTTATAATGTCCAGATTAAATACCATATAGAAGAGTAGAATAAGTACAGCAGTAAACATAAACCTATACAGTGTATAAACCTCTACCTATTCCTGTGTACAGATGTGAGAATTGGACACTTACAGTGGAAATGGAGAGGAGAAAACAAGATTTTGAAAACAAATGTTACAGACGAATATTGCACATTAATCAAATCAATCAATAAACCCATAACCCTTCAGGGTCGAAGGGGTACCACATTGCTTGCCTCAGCACACAGAGTGCTCCAGCAAATTCTTTCCTCAATGTAGCAGATGAGTGTGAAATTATCTTGCCCTGTTCATTCCTTGATGTTGTCTGTCCATGCCTTTATTGTCCTCTGCTTCTTCTACCCTCGACAGTTCCTTGCAGTATTGTTTTTGACAAAGAATCATGTCTGCATACATATCCGAACCATGCTAATTTTCGTTGTTTCACTATTGAAAGCAATGGCTCCAGAACACCTGCACACATCTCTACTTTATTTCTTATGTACACATTAGTCTTATGTTCCCTATAGGAAATTTGTAGAATTTGTCGGTAGCATTTGTACTCGAAAGCCTGTAATCTTCTCTCCATGTCCGCAGTGAGTGTCCAACTCTCACAACCATACAGCACAACAGAAAGCACCAGTGACTTATACAGTTTGATTTTCACCCTAACACTGATGTTACACATACATTATTCAGAATATAAAACCAACATATACATGAGTCAAAATACAAACTCTTGTAGGCAAACAAGAACATCTCATGCAGTGGTTAAGCATCGCAAACTTGTGTGGTTTTGCCACGTAATGAAGCACGATTCCCTTTCCAAAACTATCTTGCAGGCAACAGTTTAGGTTAAAAGAAGAAGAGGAGGTCAGAGGAAAGTATGGATTGATAATATTAAAGACTGGACAGGATTAAGATTCTCCACACTTAAACAGAGAATTGATTGCAGAGAGGCTTGAGGAAATCTTTTGTGTTGATGTTTCCTGAGTGGCACATAATACGACTCTGATGGGTTTGATGGTGATGTACAATGCTAGCAATACAGAATAAATACAATTGGGGATTTTGAAAAGTGTTGTTACATAGGAAATATGTTATAAAAGAATATGCTATAGAGGGATTCCACTATCAATATTGGCCTTTTTTGACCACACATATGACCACTTGATTTCAATATGTCTGTCCGGCTGATACAGATAAGGTACCTACTACTACTTGTATCTTGATATGATCATTTCTTTATTTTTCTATAATTCTTTGTAAACAATTGATTTCTCTTGCAAGTTGTTTCATTGTGTGATGTAATGCCAGCATCCAAGATTGATATTCATAAAACAAAGTCTTCAGATAATTGTTGTATTAAACAATTCTCTCTTGGAGTTCTAAGAGACATTTATATTTTAAAACTTGTAACATATTGTGTTAATATTTCCTATACAGAGATTAAATAAACAGTAATAATCATGTATTATTTTGTGTTATAATTATAGAATGCTACATCTATTCTATAATAATGTATGGCTCAAAACATGGACATTAAACAAACAATTAGAAGACAGAATTGATGCCTTTGAGATGTGGGTATATAGAAGAATAGGGAGACCATCATAGAAAGAGAAGAAAACAAATAAAGAGGTGCTAAAGACACTTAATATGAAGAAAGAACTACTAAGAGAAATAAAGATCAGACAAATAAAATATTTTGGACACATTAAAAGACATGACACCCTATTGAAGACCATACTTGAGGGTAAAGTCAAAGGGAAGCGAACAAGAGGTAGGCAGAGATACAAGTGGAAGAGTAACACCACAAGATAGACAGGTTACAGTCTAGCAGTGCACCACCAAAACAAGAGACGGGAAGTTGGAGGTCTGTTGCAGCCAACCTTCGTTGCGGAGATTGCATTTGATGGTGATGAATATTTCTTATACAGAGATTAAATAAACAGTAATAATAATCATGTATTATTTTAATTGTGTTAGATGTGTTTTGCTAGAGGATGGTGGATGTAGACAAAACATTTAAAGTCTACGGTTCAGCCAGTCATCGTCAAGTTTCAACTCTGTTGTGTCTGTGTGAGGACAAATGTGATGAGCATTTGTTACATCTACTTTATTCTTCTTCTTCTTCTTTCGTTCACTTGAAACATGTCTATATCTGTAATTCTGTCTCCTTAATAAAACTCACTGTCTTTTGTAGTTCATACAGTGTCCCATAGAGTTTTGATTCCAGTGTTGTTTCCTCTGGCCAATATGTCTGCCTCAGCGTTTCATGCTCAGAACACTCTTGAAGTATATGTTTGGCACTCTGTGCTGCCTGTCCACATGTACACATGGCAGTGTTGCCAATCTTGAACTTTGTATACATGTGACTGCGGAGTCGGTTGTGTCCTGTTCTGAGACGTAGAATTATAACTTGTTCTGGTCTGTTCATAATATGATAGTCATCTTGTGTTGGTGTTTGTGGCTTTCTTATTGACTTGATCATCTGTTTTTTCTGATGGTAGGTGATTGGTATATCTGGTTGGTCTTCGGCAGCACCTTCCTTAGCCAGTTGGTCTGCTTTTTCATTTCCTGGTATTCCACAGTGAGAGGGTATCCACTGCATGGTTACCCTATACTGGTAAGACAATTCGCTAAGTAGTTTTTTCAAGTCTGTTAGTTTTTCAGACTGGAGAGCTTGAAGCACTGACCTTGCATCTGTCAGGAATACCACAGGCTGTAGGTCAGAGTTGGAGTTCAGCAGTTTTTTAGCTGCCACACTAATTGCCTGGATTTCTGCATCATAATTATTGCAGAATTTTCCTGTCGGTGTTCTGATTGTATCTCTAGGCTTGTGTGGATATTCTATATATACACCTGCACCTCCATTCCTCACGGCATTCTGTGCTGATCCATCTGTGTATACTCTGACCCATATATCTTGTGGATATTCCTCATCCAGGAAACTGAGGGTGACTGTCCTTCGCTGCACACTGTTCTGTTCGTCCACGCTTAGTATTCCTTTCACATGGGTCTGAATGTATATTGGCATTCCATGTCTTTCACTCCACGGGGTTTGTTCTGGTACAGGCCTTAAGGGGCTGTCAACTTCAGGTAGGTCTGTAAGTTGTCTGCGGAGTCGTTTAGCTTGATGGATAAAGCTGCTTCTTTTCAGTCGTCCCATTGCTAGATTTTGGAATCTTTCCTTCATTGGATGACTTGGCATACACTGAAACTTTTCTGCTTGAATTAGTACTTTTGTGTCTCTGCGTTCGCCAAGTGTTTGCATTCTTCCCATTTTCTGCATCTCTGCTATGGGTGTTGATTTCATTGCTCCCAACATTATTCTAAGTGCCTGGTTTTGCACTTTATCTAGATCTTGTAATGTGGTGTTTGATGCAGGGCACCACGCAGCTGAACCATATTCCAGGTGTGGTCTTATGCCTTGCTGGTAAACTTTACTGAGTATATTCCCACTGGCTCCCCATGTGGTTCCACTTAGTTTTCTCAGGATAGCTAACTTCCTCCTGGCTTTTGTTGTTGCTTTGTTTATGTGATGCTTCCATGTCAGTTTATCATCAAAAGTAACTCCGAGGTATGTGGGTTGTTTGTCTTCTTTCAAGAGCTCTCCATCTATTTTGATATGACCGGCTTTTTGTTTTGGTGAGAGGGTAAAAAGTGTAGTGCTGCACTTATCTGTGTTAATGGTGACGCACCATCTATTAGCCCATAAGGTTATGGCATCGATAGCTCTTTGTATTTGTTTAGTGGCCACTGTCGCATGTTCTTCCGTGCACCAGATCACCAGGTCGTCAGCATACATTGCCACTTTGATCCCGTGTGGTAGTTCAGCAACTAGGTCATTGATGTAAACCAAGAAAAGTGTGGGCGACAGGACTCCTCCCTGGGGGACTCCATGACGCAGTAGAACTTTCTTGCTCTTGCGGCCATCTAATTGTACCCTGGCTCTTCTATTATGCAGGTATGCTTTTACCCATTTGTACATTCTTGAGCTAACCCTGCAATTTCGCAATTTCTTTAGGAGCCCTTCTTTCCAGACCTTATCAAATGCTTTTCTGAGGTCTATCCATGCTGCTAGTACCAGTTTCTTATCTTGGAAGGCATCCTCAATCTCTTGGGAGAGGTAGGTTGCCTGATCTTCAGTAGAGTAGCACTGTCTGAAACCTGCTTGCTGTGATACCAGAAGGTTTTCACTTTCAAGGTACCACTGCATCCTAAGATTGATAATGCGTTCCATTGTTTTACATAGACAGCTTGTGAGGCTGATGGGCCTGTAGTTGGAGACTGTGTTGCCATCTTTTCCTGATTTGAGGAGTGGTATCATTATTGCTTCTCTCCACGACTGTGGTACATTACCTGTGGACCAGCTTGTGTTAAAGATCTGCAGTAGCTTTGCTCTTGCTGCAATTCCCAGGTTTCTAATCATTTCATTGGACACTCCATCAGCTCCAGGGGACTTTTTCATTTTCAATTTGGATATTGCATGCTCCAGTTCTCTCATTGTGATTGGTGCCTCCATGACTTCAGGTATAGGTTCGCCTTGTCCAATGTTTTGCTGGTTCTCTCGAACCTCCTGTTGTTTGTCTGGGCTGACTTTGATGTTATTGTCTTCTGCAAAGGAATCTGCAAAGTAATCAGCTGCATGTTTACCTGTTAAAATGTTTTCCCCATCAAGGCCAGCACCTTGCAGTGGTGATGGGGCTTAGTTCAGCCATCAGGGGCTGGAAACTAAGACTGGTCGGGCAGTCCCATTCGAGCAGGACCATAGTCCTGCCCAAGTAAGCTGAGTGCTGAAGACGGAGGCATCCAGCCAAAAGGCGCACAGATAATCAGGATGTCACGCACAAAACACAATGGAAACATGTCCGTATCTACTTTATGAAACTCAGAGTTATGTCCTTGACTATGAGGTCATTAATCGGTTAATAAGCCCTATGCTAGCCGCAAAGGTATTTGAGCATGAGATAAGCACTTTAAATGGTGTTTAATCTATGTGTGATTTTATAGCTTCTTTCTATTGTTGAGTTGCTGTATTTCTTCTCTTTTTTACATGATGATGTGCCTTTTTGGCTGTAGAGTGTCATGTAACTCTATTTCATGCAGTTAAACTAATTATATGCGCGTGATCCCACCAATCATTTTGTGGCAGGTGATTTGTTCAAATTACACATAATGTCTGACCAATAATAGGCTATATAGACCGGAAGATTTTACGTTGAAATTCAGTTTAGTCACAGTAAAATTTAAGGGTTTACCAGCTATGTACCAGTAACGACAGAACAAGACAAAATAAAACTAGTAACAGAAGAAAGGGCGTGCCGACTATATAGAAGAATAGTTGGAGTGTCATTAGGAGATAGAATTAGAAATAACATCAGACAGATAACCAAAATAATAGCAGTATTAGAATACATCAAGAGACAACAGATGAAGTGGTTTTCACACACTTCCAGACTACCAACAGATAACATGCCACAAATAGCCATGGCACATAGACACTACAGCTATAAAGCTAGAGTGAGACCATGTAAAAGATATGGGCCACAGAAATTAAAGAGGCTAAGGAATGAGCCTACAAATAGTACACAGGGAGGCCGTCTCCAGATAACGAGTGGTAGCGGTTGGGGAACGTCGACTAAGACAGTGACTGCATTCTATAAAACCTTTATTCGAGGAAAACTAGAATATACCAGCATTGTGTATGAGTCGACAGCACCAGCCAATATCTCTAAAACAGGTATAGGCTAATTCAAAATAAGGCTCAACAATAGCTAGGACGACCAGAGGAACATCTCCTAAAGCAGTTCAAGTAGCTCTAGGAATAATGCCATTATCCCTAAGAAGGAAATAACTGAGACTTAGCTTACGGTCTAAAATAGGAAATGATACCTGACATCCAGCATATAAATCATTCAATAGATCTGATAACACAGGCAAGTTTTCAATTGAAAGTTACCGAGCACCAGAAGGGTGACGAACAAATGCAGAGCTTGACCAAATGCCAGAGCTTAGAGAGCTAATAGGTAATCAAAACCAATATAAAGCAGTAATGCCCCCTTGGGAATTAATAACACCAGAAACTGACATTTTCCTATCGTATATAGGGAAAAAAGACCAAAAATAGAGCAATAGATCACATAAAATATAGAACAATAAATATTCTATTCTGAGACGGAGATCTGAACACACATGACATGCCCGTTTTACGAAGAAGATAAATAACATCTGTAATAACACATATTCTTGTGTATGAATGTGAGAGTTGGACAATTGCAGCGGAAGCGGAGAGAATACACATTTCTGAACATAAATATTACAGACGAGTATTTTGCATCAATTATACAGAACATAAAACAATTGTAGGCACACAATAAATGGTCTTACACGCCCGTGTGTTGCCGGGGCCGGAAAAGGGAGCAAAGACTAGCAACACTGTTTACCTTCCACGCATGTCGTAAAAGGCGACTAAGGAGTTTATGGGATGGAGTTGGTTGTCCCATGCCATATAGGGTCAGTGACCCAAAGCCATGCTGAAGTCTGATGTGTCAGGCCGAAAGGTGCAGATATCGCAGCAATGCTGTAAACCATGACACAACGCATTCCGTTCTCCGGACTACATCCTGCTAATCTGCAGGAGTTTGAGAACGAACGCAGAAGAAGAAGAATGGTCTTGCAAGTCAACATGAACTGACTGGCGTAGGCGATCATAGCTTCCCACAGCTCTCTCTCCAGTATTATGTATCAGGATCATTGTTGTTTCATTGCCGTGCCAGGTTGTTAAACTGTCTAATATTTTCTCACGTTATCGTCCTCTGTTGCCTTCAATCTTGCATGCTGTGACTATATTCTCCAAACCTCTTTGTCTTCTAACGTGGCCAAAAAATGAACAATATCTTTTTCTTATGTTATTGATTAAGCTCCGTTTTCCATTAGACTCGTTCAACACCTACACATTAGTTTTCCTGGCAGTCCATGATATTCTCAGAATTCTTCTGTAGAACCACATCTCTATTGCCTCTAATTTCCCACTTTCCTGCTTGTTTATTGTCGAAGACTCGCATTCATATGATAGTATAGGAGTTATATAGCACCGCAGAACTCTTATCCTCACCTTTAATGACAAGATAATGTTACACAATATATTTTTCATTTTTCTGAATGTTGTTTTTTCCTGCCCTATTCTGTTTCTTATTTCTGTAGAACTTATCGATCTGCTGTAATCGTTGTACCTAAATACTTGAATTGGTGGACCTGTTTTACTACTATATCATACTCTTTGATCTTGCAAGCTGTGGTATTTTATTTATTTGAAATCACCATTACTTCTGATTTCTTTAAGACCCCCCTAGAAACGGCAAAGCATTGCAAACATGAATATTTTTAAGATGAGGAGAGATTCCTTTCTGTCATGAAGTTGAGGGTGAAAGAATAAGAGGAGGAAAAAGAGATGCACAGATTGATAATACAGAAGACAGAACTGAGAATCAAGGCAAAATGCATTTTTCTGCTGATGTTTCTATAGCCGCACTTCTGCGACTCTGGGGGGGGGGGGGGGGGGGGTTATGGGTTTGATGTTGATGATTAACATAACCGATATTTAAAATATAAAAAGTGGCATACAATGGGATTTTAAAATTATTTTTGGGAGGCTTGGGAGTAAGTTGGCTGTCCCATCATACAGAGGGTGAAAGTAATCAATAGGGAATGATGAAATCGGATGGGTTAGGAGAAAATGCGAAGTAATCGTAGCTAAGCTATAGACCATGACGCGAAGCAATTCGTTGTTGTTTCCTTGCCGTGACAGGTAAACAATTAGAGATCAAGTCAACAATAGAATACATTCAGAAACATCAAGTTAAATGGTACGGCCACATAACCAGACAGAAAGAGCAAAGTATTATCCAAAAAAACACTTTTTGATACGAAAACAGTCGATCTATTGGACGCCCTCGTAAAAGGTGGATAGATAGTGTATTAGAGACACTCGGAAATATAACAGCAGAAGAGGCGAATAGAAGGGCAAAAGACCGTACACTCACTCTCCCTTCAACACCGAAAGGTACATGAGGACAGAAAAAAGAAGAAGAAGAAGAGGACAGGTACTGACATGTTTGTGTGAGTCACAGCAAGGTTACTATTATAAATTATTTGAAGATATTTGCCTATGATAAGATAAACGATGTGGAAACACGATTTTTGTGCAAACACACTTTGACTAGCTAAAAAAGTCAGCGAACATAGCTTAAGAGCGACTTTAGTTTCTTGGGGTCACGAAAATAGATATAATCTGATGATACTCATAAAATAATCTCTTTAGCTGTGAGCAGGTAACTATTTCAACAAAAATTGACAGCCTATAACCTTTCTGGCAACAGCATATGTTCTTGTCAATTCTGTAACTGAGACGATACCCGGACTCAATACGGTTGTCTCAAAGGCATGAATATTTAAAGGGAGTTTATGGATGTAGGCCTATGTTTAGTCCCCGAATCCCCGAAAGGAGACATTCCAGTGTGCCAGTATCCCAGAATTACCGAGTCATACAAAGAGTGCAGCATACACTTTCCCTCCAACTATCGCATCATTTTTATGTCAGATTTGCTGACCCATCCGCAGTGATGACACATTTAACATTCCCTATCACCAGGAAACCTTTCATAAAAGGACAAAGGTGCATTCGCTAGCCTGCATCTCCATGTCATCCATGGAGATTATTTAATAAAAGAGAAAAGTCCGAAATTGAGACAACATGTGACAATAATTTTCTTAATAATTGACAGACTTTCAGCCTATCCTCCAACGTTTCTTAGTCGCTTCCTACGACATGCCTGTAATGAAGATATTGGTCCTATTCTTTGCCACTGAACTAGAAGTCCAGGTCTCGGTTGCCACATTTGCAATATAACGATAGTTGCCCAAGCCTACAAAACGTTTGGGAACCGTTGATCTACACTAAGGAATAGAACATATTGTTAAAATTAAAGTATAAAAACATTTAACCAATCATAATGTTTCCGGGTTAGTCTCTATCCAATATTCTCTCAGCCATAACAAATATACAAAATGGTCTTTGAATTCTGCAACCCAATGTCTATGATTCAAGTGTTTTGCACTTCTACATTACCTTTCCTTGTACCTCCAAATTACTGAATTGAAAAGCTGGTTCTTCTGAAAAATATCATTTTATTGACAAAAGGAATTCAAGCACAATTTGTTGTCTACTTTATTGATTTCTGAACCAGATAATCGATTTCATTTTCAATAAATGGAACGAAGCAGTTAGAGAATTATGGGCAATGTAATGAATGGGAAATTTCATGATGTTGAAGTATTTAAAAAAAATACTTTAAGGTCGTTCTCAAGCTCCCAAAGATTAGCAGGAAGTAGTCCGGAGAGCGGAGTGCATCGTGTAAAGTTGGATTAGTTAGTTAGTTTGTTCCTTTCGTGCCGCAAGCGATACATAGGGCAGAGGTTTTGGTTCTCCATATGATGCGGTCCGCTGCCTTTTGCTTTAGTTCCTGGATGGTCTTACAGCTTATTAATTCCTCTTCTTTAAGAATGGTGTTTTTAAGGGTTGTTTTAGGTCTTCCTCTTTTTCTTTTACCATCAGGTGACCACATAAGGGACTGTTGGTTTGTAATGTGGGATACTATATCATTAAAAAGTGGGGAAGACGGCTCTAGGTCCATATTTTGCCATGACGTTCGCTAATAGAAGAACGGCGAGCAGTATCACAACACGCCTTTTTACGTCATGTTTTATATGATTTCTGGACATTTGGTTGGCAGACAACACACGATATACGTCTATACTTAGTGTGAACAACAAAAATCACAATAATCAAAATCGTCACGTATAAAGGCTTGTTATGATTGTTCTCGTGGGTTTTCTATTGGCGATTGTTATTTTTTTGTTGTGATAAAATATTAGTTAGTAATAAAAAAACTTTGAATAACAAAGAGCGCGGAACATTCTAACTGCCCCCAATAGCAATCTCGAATGATAGACATTCCAATTGCCCACAATATCAATCTTGAATTAAAGATATTCCAATTGCCCACAATATCAATCTTGAATTAAAGATATTCCAATTGCCCACAATAACAATGAAAGACATTCCAATTGCCCACAATAGCAATATTGAATTAAGGAACCGCCGAAGACGGATGTGTCGAGCCATTGGCGCAAATAAACGGCGATACAATGCATTTCGATTCTCAGGACTACATCCTGCTGGAAATCTAGTAGGGCCATGGCCCTGTTGCAAGTGCAAGCGAGAGTTTGAGAATGAACGCTGAAGAAGAAGAAGAATTAAAGACATTCCAATTGCCCACAATGGCAAGTCAAAATAAGCTGGCGCTAGATTAAACGTGTACTATACATAGATGGTAATTCGATCACTAGAACTACTCTCAGGCGTACATTTACATAATATAATGTACATGCGTACATGCGTACAGTCGTACAGGCGCACATGCGTACAGGGTACACGTGAGGGAAAATGGAAAAGAGGTAGGGCTTAGACAAAAAGTGCTTGAATGAAAATAGTGGATTTATTAGTGAAAACACTAAATGAAAAACACAGACTAGTCTTGGCGCAGATTATAGAAGGTGATGAAATAATACCTTAAGCAATGAGCTCTTAACAGGTTTCCTTTCTGACAAAAGTATGTTGTTCTCTGTTGTATAAATGAGGTGATACCCGGACTCATGTAAGGTTGTCTCAAAGACATGGTAGTCGGAGGGAATTTATGGATGTATGTTTAGTCCCCGAAAGGAGGCATTCCAGTGTTCCAGAATTCTCACGTCCTACTTGGAGCATAGCACACAATGAGTCAACGATATCAGAATTCTGCTTTCATATTTGTTGATCCATCCACAGTGATGGCACGTCATCATTCCTCGTTAACTAGGAGTCTGTCACACATGGACGAACATACAATGTCATCATTCCTCGTTAACTAGGAGTCTGTCACACATGGACGAACATACAATGTCATCATTCCTCGTTAACTAGGAGTCTGTCACACATGGACGAACATACAATGTCCGATGATCTACATCTCTTCACCATCCATTGGGATTATTTGAGATAAGACACAATTAATATATTAAAACAAGATAAAACAATGATTTTTTTTCACAAGTGACACGTTAATATTAATATCATCATCAAGTGACATATTCTTTCCAGAACGTAGTCTTTCCTATGGATCTCTTGAATTCTCCGCGGTCTTGAGCAAGTTGCCTTGCATCTTCCAGTGACATCCGCAGGCATTCTTGAATGTCTTTTGTCCAACGGCGTCTTGGTCGGCCTTTGTCCCTGTTGCCTTCTATCATCCCCTCCATTAACACTCTCTCCATGCCGTCGTCTCTTAATATGACCGAAAAAAACTAGCTTTTTATTTAATATAGTATTCAGAAGCCAGCCTTCATGGACGTTAATTGTTCGTAACACATCCTGGTTAGTTTTCTTCGCTGCCCATGGTATTCTCAAAACTCTTCTATAACACTTTAATTCAAATGATGTTATTCTCTTGGCCACTGTTTTATTTAGTGTCCATGCTTCACATCCATATGTCGCCACAGGAAATACACATGTTCGTAGTAAACACAATTTGGTTCTTATGTTAGTACCTTACCATAGTTTCTTTATCTGTTTTAATTTTGGCAGCGCCATTGCCAAATCAAGCGTTCTTCTCTTGATCTCAACTGTACAGTCACCGGCATTGTTTATATTAGTTCCTAAATAATCAAAATGTGTTAATTATTAATATATTAACTATTAATTAAACTATAAAATATTAATTATGCCAGTCTATTTCCCAACGTTCCTTAGATGCCCCCCCCCCTAAGACATGCTCGGAAAGTAGACACTGACCCTATTCTTTTCAACCTGAACTAGATGTTCAAGTCGTGGTTGCCACATTGGCAGTTATAGAATATGTGTATTGTATGTTCTGTTACTGCCCAAGCTTAAGGGGATATGAGAATACGAACGTTAGGAGCGATTGAGTTAGTGTTAATTCGCTGACATTTAGTTTTAGGCAGTTCTCATCACCTTTTTGCTGAGACCTTTTCATCAAGTGAAATTTTTTTTAAATAATCAAATTAAACGGAGAATGGAAAAACTGACAACCGAGCTAGGAAACCAATGAATTAACTGACGGTGCGGAAGAAGAGTCATTGTTTCCTAGTGTGATGTGCATTAATATTTATACCAAATATTTATTAAAAATATTAACATATAAATAAATCACAAACAAACTAAATGTGAGTATTATAACATGCTATTTCTATACAAATGTATATATGTATGGCTCAGAAACGTGGACAATTAACAAGCAGATGGAAGGCATAATTCATGCTTTTAACTCAATTCCTACGTATGTCCGTTTTAACGTAGCAAAGTCTCCCCCTTTGACTACGTATGCACAGTATAACGTGACTCCATATATACCCTCCGTTTTGGCATTGTTTGGTTCGTAAATGACAACTATTAACTTATTTAGTCATTTAACATTTAGAAATCTGGCTAACAAACGGATACCATCAGCTTGATCAGCAATCTGAAGCGTGGTACAATTATTTCAAATTAAAATTCAAACAAGTTAGGTTCTGGTTTTCAAAATTTAGCAAAATGACTTCATGTTGCACTAGCAAGAGAGCTGAAACCTTCAGCAAACATTGGGCTTTATTATTCTTGAGTATTATAATTGGAGATGTTATTTCAAGTGATTTCAAGGTAAACAACAGTACTTTCGATTTTGACAGTGGAGATTGCCGACTTGTTGAAAATCGGGAAAAAATAGACCTACACCTAATAGATTAGAGGTAAGAGCTCACAAATTCTAAAACTGTTCCCACTGATATTGTTTCTGAAGAATCAGATAGGCCTAGTGACATCAATGATAATCTTGCACTATGTTATACAGAAAATATAGCTAGACCTAATGATAATATTGAGTGGAATAAAAAGTTCATCTTTGAAAATTAAATACTTGGAAATATTTCCTGAATTTTCACAATATTTTTGTTCGGTTCTGAAATTGGACATTGCGCACTAAAATGGAATAACACACTAGCCAGTTGATAGATTTATTTCAAATAAACTAATTATGATTAGTAAATTGGCTGTCACTGCATCTACTTTAGTAAGATTGGATATCAACATTTCAAGACAAGTAAAATTGAGGATGAGTAGAAGAAAATATCTGTTAAAAAATGTCGATCCAGCTAACATTCCTGTTTGTGGTACAATTTTTGTATTTTGCTCTTACTATTCTTATATTTTTATAATGTATATGAATTCCACATTCAATAATCTTTCTTTTGATACCTTATATGACTTTCCATAGCTAATACTTTGTCTTCAGGAAGCTTGCGCCTGAATCATGATGCGGACCAAAAAGTTAGCCTAAAATTGATGAAGTAAGTAAAAAAAAGTAAAGTAACCCATAGCATTTAGTAATGCCGTAGGGGTGTGAGATGTTAGCGATCTCACATTTCAGAGGCTCTGCAAATGAGGGCGGTAGCCATCTCCTCTCTCTCGCAGTCTTTACTTCCCGGATTAATCCGGTACTCAGAAAAATCATTTGAGGCTGGGTCGACCCGGGAGCCGTTGTGATCTGGAAAACATTTCCGTCTCAACTGGGGAATGAACCCAGAACCACTCATATGCGAAGCCAGTGCGCTAACCACTGCGCTAACGCGGCATCTTGACGTCCTTATATGACATGACGTCTATTCTTCATCTTTAAGATGAAGATATATAGAAGAATAGAGGAGGGCTCTATGGAAAGAAGTAAACCAACAAAGAGGCTCTGGCAACACTGAATATGAAAAAAGAACTATTTAATGAAATAAAAAAAATAAAAATTACACAAATAACATAATTTGGACATATTAATAATACATGGCACCTTTTTGAAGATCTTACTTTAAGTTAGAGACGAGGGACGGAAAGCAAGAGGTATGCAGAGATGAAAATGGGAAGGAAAAATACTGATATTGACATGGTAGTCTATCAGACTGCACTACCAAGACAAGCGACAGAACATGTTTGAGGACTGCTGCAGTCAACCTTTGGTGCGGAAACGACACCTGTTGATAATGATTTGGAAGACTATTTAAAGAAAAATAATTTGGTGTATTATGTTGAAAGGGTTACAAGAGTATCATATAATATTATATAACGACTCTTAAAGGCAAAACGTTTTATAAATAGCTTAAATAATCCAGAACAAAACTAGCCCTATTAATCAATACGTTGTATGTGTCCGTTGTTAAGGTAAACATTGAGCGATTCACTGTAACAACTCTGTCACGATGTGTTCATTCAGCTGATAAATCAATAAATAGCGTAGTATGAGAAAAGTTTATACCCAAGAATTGCTGTATGAATATGATAACATGACGTCCTTTTAAGAACTTCAGACATGCGTTTAACACAGAAACATTCTGCGATTTATAATATACACTCACGAGACGTTGACGGTTGTCAAGGTGTGTCCACAGCAGTAACTTATCAAACTAATAGATGGAAATAAACAAACGATGTCTTAATTAGACTTCTGAATGATGTTTTCTGTTACTAATAATCGTAATCGGGTCTTAGAATTATTTTTTTTTAATTACAGAGAAATATACATAGAATTTTCAAATCAAAATAGTATAATTTAGTTTGGAATTTGCTAGTGAAAGGAAGTGAAATCATTTACGGTCAGCGTATTTGTTTCTTTTTTGAGTTTAATGTTATTGTTTATCATCAGTTGTGTACAATACTGTGCATTGATTGATTTTCACAGGTAAGTTATGTATTGTCTTTGAAAACATTAGACCAATTATGTTGAAACCCACTTCGATTGGATTCTTTCCCAATTCACAGTGTCATACCAATTTGGAGATTTTTACATAGAACAATTATATATATTAGTAAATCATACACGCATTTATATTATATATATATATATATATATATATATACGCATGCGGTTGCGTCTGTGGATCACAACAATGGCCCATTAGACAAACCATCCATGCATAAAAAACTTTAGTAGAATACATGCCAATATATGGAGGCTCTCTCATGGAAACTTTGTAGCATGTCATCTATATAATTATAGACCCCCCCCCTCAGTAGAATGCTCCTTCAATAGGCAGGCATTGCACTAAGCTGAAAGCTGAAGTCTCCTGGGTATGAAAGAAAGCTCAGAAAAATCACCCCACTGCACATAGGAAGTAAGAGCTAATTTCTCGCAATTCCTGGGGTTCTCACGCAAACAAAACATGATATATATATGGGTCTATATGTATACACATATATAGTGCAGATTTTCTATACAAAAATTTGGTGGAATATAACAACGAATAGTCTATATTTAAGAGCGACCTCCTCCGACCGATAGAAGTACGAAGTTTACGAATTTGCTAATAGACAATTTTATTACAAATACCAGCCTATTTCCAGTCATAAAACGGTTGGGGAACGGAGTCGGGGTACCTTCGGTACTAGTTTTTGTATTCCTCGTTGTACTGCTTAACTGTGAAACTACATTATCTAAGATTTCAGATTCTCAACAGTAACTGATACATAAAAAATACGAGATGAATGTTTGAGTTGTTCATATTATAATTCTTTTTTTTTCTCTCATGGACATGAGGTTTCTTTAGGTTGAAGCAGAATTAAAATTACAAATATAAGAACACATCTCAGGATAATAAATGCGGGAATATAGCACATATCGGCACTCATCTATTAATTTTGGGGTCTTTTTTACCTATAATATTTTATGGTAGTGTGTCCTGATATAACCTAACTGGACTTTGTCTGCTGGTTGAAAGGGGCACACCTCTCCGAAAGAGAGGCAAACTCATTAACTACCTACCTACATATCGACATAACCCCACATAAAAGCACTATATATATATATATTCAGGTGACATTCTTTCTAGAACATAATCCCCTTTATGGATGATCCGAACTTCTCACGATTCTGGATCAGTTTGACCAGCTTCATTCAAGGATATGTTTAAATACAGTATTGTGATCTCTTTGTCCATTGCCGTTTTGGGTGGCCCTCTCCATGTTACAAGCCACTCACCTCCTATTATTTTATTAATCCTGGTATATAGGGCCCGATTGAAGGAAGCGAACATAAACTTCAAACCCTGTTAGACATGGTAGCACAAGCGAGTGAAAACAAAGGCCTCAGGAAAAACAAGAAGAAAACAGAAGAGATGGTTGTTTTAAAGAAATACACACCGTCTAAAATACAGTATTACTACCAATGATGCAAAATTAAATCAAGCGCATAAAGTCAAGTATCTTGACACCATTTAAACATCAGATGGCAGGTGCTCCAAGGAGATCAAGAACAGGCCAAATGATTCTTGATTGCAAACTAAATTCTTGATTAGAAATTAGCATCACACCACTTAGGATATTCCCATAAGTGCCCCGCTCTCAGTTCCAGCAGCCATCCCAGTGTATGTAGGAGCCCCAGTCAGGTGTTGATTGCGTGATCTTCGGGACTTTCCAAAAAAATTACTTTTCCTTCCCTGTCTTTCAGCTATAATCTAAGGAAATTGAAATGAAACGCCGGGAGAGTAGTACTGGATCCTGTGTCGTCTATATGGTTGAGTTAATTAAGACAGTCATGGATACACTACATAGTGATAGGACAGTCATGGATACACTACATAGTGATAGGACAGTCATGGATACACTACATAGCGATAGGACAGTCATGGATACACTACATAGTAATATGACAGTGATGGATACAGTACATAGTGATAGGACAGTCATGGATACACTACATAGTGATACGACAGTCATGTATACACTACATAGTGATAGGACAGTCATGTATATACTACATAGAGATAGGACAGTCATTGATACACTACATAGTGATAGGACAGTCATGTATATACTACATAGTGATACGACAGTCATGTATACACTACATAGTGATAGGACAGTCATGGATACACTACATAGTGATATGACAGTCATGGATACAGTACATAGTGATAGGACAGTTATGGATACACTACATAGTGATACGACAGTCATGTATACACTACATAGTGATAGGACAGTCATGTATATACTACATAGAGATAGGACAGTCATTGATACACTACATAGTGACAGGACAGTCGTGGATACAGTACATAGTGATAGGACAGTTATGGATACACTACATAGTGATATGACAGTCATGGATACACTACATAGTGATAGAACAGTCGTGGATACACTGCATAGTGATAGGACAGTCATGGATACACTAAATAGTGATAGGACATTCATGGATACACTACATAGTGATAGACAGTCATGGATACACTACATAGTGATACGACAGTCATGTATACACTACATAGTGATAGGACAGTCATGGATACACTACATAGTGATAGAACAGTCGTGGATACACTGCATAGTGATATGACAGTCATTGATACACTACATAGTGATAGGACATTCATGGATACACTACATAGTGATAGGACAGTCATTGATACACTACATAGTGATATGACAGTCTTGGATACACTACATAGTGATGGAACAGTCGTGGATACACTGCATAGTGATAGGACAGTCATGGATACACTACATAGTGATAGGACAGTCGTGGATACACTGCATAGTGATAGGACAGTCAAGGATACACTACTTAGTGATATGACAGTCATGGATACACTACATAGTGATAGAACAGTCGTGGATACACTGCATAGTGATAGGACAGTCAAGGATACACTACATAGTGATAGGACAGTTATGGATACACTACATAGTGATAGGACAGTGATGGATATATTACCTAGCGACGAAGGTGATTCTGAAGGTAGAATGTGCCTGTATAAAGAGTAATAGATATGGGCGTGATGAAAGGGAGGGGTGTATCCTCCCTGGAAGGATCTGAAGAACCCACAAGTGACTGGGGCACTGAGCTTATAATATATTAATGATAATACCAATAAGCCGTTAGGGTTGCAGGTGTGCAACACCAGAGACAGCAGCACAAAAGTCCTCCAAATACCTTGTCTTCAGTCATTTGAAATTGTTGAAAATCATGGTCGGTCCATACCTTGATGTTGTTAATGCAGAATTTTGTTTTACCATCTCTTCTTCCACCTTCAGTCTTTCCTAGCAAAATAGTTGTAAAAAAGTGAGTCGTGTTTCGTTACACATCCCATACCAAAAGCTGAGATTACATGATCTTAATTGACTGACGGAATTGCACGCAGAGCACTCATGGGAATCTCCATTGTGAAATGGTGCTGGAGTTTTTACATTTTCTGGTCAAAATTAGCAACTATATACGAGGATGCATATGTCCCCCGGGACAACCCGAGACATTCCCCAGCGTCAACAATATTTGCATAACAGAAGTCCATTTCTACATTAAAATCAAACTTGAGAATTTGTGGACACAAATCTTTATCTCATAAATCGTCCAAAACTATTTAGACATTTCTACTCCCCATTGACTATGCGGTTGGCCTAATTTACACGGAAGTCGGTTAAATAATCAATAATCAATAGTTGCCATTGATTGCTCTCAATCGCTACAGACATACCTTATTGTGATCACATTAATTCATTGTTAAATTTCAATTATCTGTTCGCTATATGCAACCTTCTCTACTGTTAAGTTTTTGAATGTTCTTAGGTTTTGTAGAGTCTGTGATGGTAGTGACATCTAGATATGTTCATGTATATACTTATATACATGAACGAAGCACGGGTGTCACAGAAAGGGTTGGTTATTACAAAAAATACAACAGCGTTTCCACGTTCAGTATTTATGAAATCCTTATTCAAAATATCCAAGCGTTGTATTCTCACAAAACGACATTCATCTTGGCTGATAGGACAGACCATGTCACTTTATGTAAACTGTGTGTCGCTAGTCAAGGAAAAATTGGAACAGGCGGATATACCATGATAAATGATGCTACATGACATCAGTACAGCAAGTATCATAGAGACGTACTTGTTTTCTGTGAAAATTGGTTCAAAACGGGAAGACCCAACTATATTTTAATAACGTCAACCCCTTTTTGTGACGCCTACATATACATCAAAATTGATTGCTGATCACTCCAGAGATAACGCTATCATTGTGTTTACTGATGTTGATGGGTCATTGCGTCGATGCGTGAAGTCTGGCTGTGGTCTTACTGCTAGTCTGAGTGGAAGAGTCATTGTTGAACAAATTGGACAATTACATCCAGCATGCGGGTGGAAGTAAATGTACCTACCGCCTCCCTCAAGTGTGGCTACTGGAACTTTATTTACTAAGGCAGTTATTGCGTCATACTCTCAGTTCATGCGTCGAAAGATACAAAATGGTCGATGTTGATGTGAATGGCTGGCAGCTATAACTACTTTCAACCTTCGTGGCATCACATGGATTTACTGCCCGGGACATGCGGGCATTCCTGGAAATGAGAGTACAGGCGTATTTACATCAAATGCATCAATGTGTTGGGGGGGGGGGTTTGATAATGGACAAAGGGACACACTGAAACTGCTTCACGAGCGTCTGCTGGACAAAAGAACTGACGAGACATCAAGGCTTAGATTTGGAGAACTTGATATTAAACGTGGAAATAGTACACATGGACTCTCATATGGTAGATGACGAACGTATTCAACCAGTCCGGCTCTATGATGGAGTGATACAGGGCGCGTCTGTGACGACCAAGGTACCGAGTTAGATCCCCGACACACGCAATTGTGCATCGGACAGTTCAGAAAGCAATGGCAAACTACTGAACTTATTTATATTGCCTAGAAAATCACTACAGCTAAAAAATGCTGGGTTGATGGTTACGTCCTGAATTGTTGGTTGGTTGATGATCCATGGGCTCATGTCCTTTGACCTAATGACATTATATTGCTGGGAAGTCTGTGGCCCACCTCGGGACAGAGCCAGAGAATAACTATCACACCTCCAGGAAGGTAGGTTTCAACCTATGCACTGCTCCTAGCCACTGTAGCCACGATAGGGTTTACTGTGCTCATTCCCCGCCACCAATTGACTACTGGTTATGCCGAACTTCTCTATTGCTCCAGGCATGCAACCGAATGTTCAAGTCAATTTCCTTCTCCCCAGTGCTGCACAGTACATCTCTGGCTCCCTCCCAACTACAGAGTATATATTGTATACATATATTCAAGCAAACATGAAACACATTTCAACAAAAAAATAAAAGCATAATTGTATAGATGATGTGCCATGAAGCTTCTATAAGAAGATAACCTCAATATAACGGCATGGCATCTACTAAGGTTTTCTGTTGCATGGGTAGTTTGTCTAGTGGGCCATTGGTGAGACCCACAGACGCAACCACATGCGTCTACGTCCTGAATAGCATACGCTACCAATTTTTATTCAACCAACGAACGACAGGAACAATTAGCAGAGGAGATTGAACACCTATATGTCTTCATGGAGTGTAATGATGTTGGTTCATAGTTCGTAACTCAAGGTTGATTTAAAATTATCATATACATAAACCCCTGGTCTCACAAAATAGCACAGACAAGATTTAAACTGCGACGCCAAACAATGACATGGGGCTGTAAATAAAATATGTCAATTAAAGAGAGGATCCGAAAATTTGTTATTGTTGTTTACAAAGAAGAAGGAGGTAGTAAAATGTTGTGATTAACAATACTGTATTTTTAACATCAATAAAAATAGTTTAAAAAACATAATTACATACATTTAAATTTATGTTAAAACAATTATGTCAATCATAAGAATATATTAATAGTACCCATTCCCAAGAATGAAAATTTGAAAGTGTGTAAGAATTACAGAGCCATTAGCCTTATTACGCACCCGAGTAAAGTGATGCTCAAAATACTACTGAACAGAAAAAAGCACAAGTCGGAAGAAGTAATTGCATATGAACAAGCTGGCTTCGGAGCAAACAGAAGCAATGTTGAACAAATATTTAACATTCGAACATTAATTGAAAAATATATTCAACACAAACGTGATCTATACCACAATTTCATTGATTTAATAAAAACCCGTTGTCCGTGTTCTGTGGCTAAGTGGTACAGAGCGCTTCTCTGAGGGAAAAGGTACCGAGTTCGATCCCCGCCAAAGGCAATTGTGCATCCGGACCGTTCAGAAAGCAATGGCAAACTACTGAACGTAAACTACTGATTGCCTAGAAAATCACCACAGCAACAAATGCTGGGTTGATAGCTAAGTCTTGTAAAGTATTTGCTATCAATTTTTTTGGACCATGTTTGGCATGATTGTCTGTGGCACATACTGAGACAATTTAATTTTGACACCGCAATCATAGACATTGTTGAATCACTACAAAAATGCAAATAGTGCTGTCTTATCAAACAAAACAATTGGAGAGTTCTTCAAAACAAATGTGGGAGCTCGGCAAGGATGTATAATGTCACCGGTAGTTTTCAAAATGTATCTAGAGTATATCATACATGAGACAATAGATGATTAAAACAGGTCTATATCGATCGGAGGTCACGCTATTTGCAATTTGTACTTCACTGATGATATTGATCTTATAGCTGGGTCAGAACAAGAATTACAAGAGTTAACAGCAAGTACGGAATGGAAATCAACACAGAAAAGAGCAAGATCTTGGTTAATAGCAGAGACATAGAAGAATAGACTAACATAATAGTAAATGGATATAAGCTTGAAAAGGTGAATTCCTTCAAATACCTCGGATCCAGTATTTGCAGCGATGGAAAATGCAAAGCAGAATTAAAAATAAGACTGGAGATGGCTTTAGCGTATATGTCAAGGCTAACGGTGATTTGTAAAAGCAACATCAGTGTTGGAGTGAAAGTCAAGCTGTATAAGTCCCTGGTGATTTCTCTTGTGTTGTATGGTTGTGAGAGTTGGACACTCGCTGATGATGTTCTTCCTTTGTAAGCGAAGATGAGCATGGTATAAAAAACAATAAATGTGATGAACAAGTAGAAGAAAACAAAAATTTTGTGATTGTCTAATTTGGTTTGTGGATTCGTAGATGCCCGATTTCCGGCGAACTCCAGTGCAGTTCATTTGAATTGTTTTATAACCGTGAAAAATTTCATTGCTATACGTGACGTATTAAAAATTTATATGGCGAAAAACAAAAATTCAGAGCTACTGAGCTTATCCATTTAAATATGTCGACTATAGATATAAATTTATATACACGACCCTACTTAAGAGATCCATTTATATACATGTATATACATGGCGCTACTGAGAAGGTACATTTTATATACATTTTAGGTACATGTTTAACAATAACTTTCCCATCGAGGTCAACTCCTTGAAGTGGAGAAGGGACTTTAGTTCAGCCAACAGTGTCTGGAAACTAAGATTGATCGGGTCATCCTCGCCATCCATCACCTGTCCAAACAAGCACAAGTGCTGAAGTCGGAGATACTAGTCCCAGAGGCGCATTGGCAATAATGGTGCCACGCAACACGACTAGATAACATGTCTTCACAGCAAAATTTACTGTAAACGAGAAGAAGAATAACAATTTAAGTAGATTAGCAGTAAAATTCACATTATTAACCAGTCATTACTTTCTGACTTAAAACATGACACATCAAAACATGACACAACAAACATTTGAAGTATACTTGGGTACTTGTAGACGGAACTCAGACAAACAACTTAAGTAAATTAGCAGCAAACTTCACACAATTAACCAGCCATTACTTTATGACTTAAAACATGACACATCAAAACATGACACATTAAAAAATGACACATCAAACATTTAAAGTAGACTTGGGTACTTGTAGACGTAACTCAGACTCTGCAGAAGACGTATGTATGTGAAGAGAAGTAGATGATAATACACATATGGTCTCCTGAGACGGAAATTAATCTACACTTGATGTGCTCCATGAATGTTCTGAAGGGAATAACATTGTTACTTTCGTTCTATGACTTGACGACTGCTAGATTGATAGAATTGCTAG
Source organism: Meghimatium bilineatum (assembly GCA_034231615.1). NCBI lineage: Eukaryota > Metazoa > Mollusca > Gastropoda > Stylommatophora > Philomycidae > Meghimatium > Meghimatium bilineatum. The sequence continues at coordinate 49,714,679 of CM067317.1, read as the reverse complement.
AAAAATAATTATGAGCGAGAAATGTATAAATGCACATGCACACACACACACACAAACTTTAAACAAACATTTTCTGGACAAGTTAACACACATTAACTCTTTAACTTGATGAACGTTTTTCTGGAATAGGTAACACACATTAACTCTTCAATGAACGTATTTCTGGACAAGTTAACACATACACTCTTAAATAAACATCTTTCTAATACTGTCAGCTTTTTTTTAATGTGTAAAACTTGTATTTCTAAAATACATTTTTTTCTGATTAAATCAATCTAGTTATAGCCTGTTATACTTCTCCACTTCATTTTAGTGAGATTTTCTTGGATGCAGTTTTGACGAACATGACATAAATCTCAGGGAACTAAACAGTAGCTCAATCAAATGATCATGCGTGATCCAGATTCAAGGCAAACATTTGCAATGAAGTGGTCAATATTTGTTGCCGTTATTCTCAGCTGCTACATAGCAGGTTTGTAGATTTTCCATTTTACATGCTGTTTACTTTTCTTATGTTTAATATATTATATACCATGTCTAGGCCGAAAAGGAGTCGCAATGAAAGAGATGATACATTGGTTGGACACGCTATAGTTGATGACATAGTGATGAAAAGAGATGATACATTGGTTGGACACGCTATAGTTGATGACATAGTGATGAAAAGAGATGATACATTGGTTGGACACGCTATAGTTGATGACATAGTGATGAAAAGAGATGATACATTGGTTGGACACGCTATAGTTGATGACATAGTGATGAAAAGAGATGATACATTGGTTGGACACGCTATAGTTGATGACATAGTGATGAAAAGAGATGATACATTGGTTGGACACGCTATAGTTGATGACATAGTGATGAAAAGAGATGATACATTGGTTGGACACGCTATAGTTGATGACATAGTGATGAAAAGAGATACGGATGAGTTAGTTGAATCATTTACGAATACGGTGAACTCACTGGCGTAGTGGTTACGACGTTCGCTTTGTGCTCAAGACGTCGTAGCTCTGGTTATAATGTAGATTTTTTCGAAGATCCCTGGGGATATTCGATTAAAGCAACAGAATTACGTGCAATGAGTGGTAATTTCCACAAGCGGCGTGTCGCTTCTTTGAAAGGGACGGAGTACATATGGGGTAATCCGAGTACAATTAAGTAAATCCTTTATGCTTTTTGAACCCTTTTAAGTTATGAATACACTAGAACGGAGAATATAGTGAGCGAAAGAAAAAGAAGAAGAACGGAGATGCAAGAGATTGATGACAGAACAATGTATGCGTTCAGATAAGGATAGACATAGAAGTTATCAGGGAAGAGGGAAGAAAGTGTATCCTTTCTGGAAAGATCAGAAGAACACATAGACAACAACCGATTGAAACACAGAGCGGTTACACGCTTATAAATGGCTGATGAATTGGTGAGCTTAGCACTTATTGGAATATCTCCTAGTGCCGTGATACCTGCTCCTAATCAGGATTATATTATATATGTTTGTATCCACCAAAGTATGGAGAGAAGTTCGTAGAAACAAAATATCGCAGACAGTTTTCTAATACTTGTGGGTGTGACTATCTTTACATTTAAAGTGTCCTTATGACGCCTTTAATGTTTGTTTTGATAAATAGATTTTAGTTGACAAGTTGATTTAGTGTCTACTGTTAAGTTTGTAAAACAACTTTCATTGTTAGTATTTATCAGAGTACAGTTGATTGAAATTCCTAGAACAATTATTTTTGCATTAATCATTACCACTTTCTATTTTGTTTACTCAAAGTAAGTCTCTTTTGCTCATCATAAAAAACTAGCAGATATTTCTTTTGAATCCTTTTTTCCTAATAGTCATAATGGCGACGTAAACAGTGTGATTAATTTGGACACTATTAATTGTGATTTTGTGATATTTTAATTGTTCTCATTCAAGGATGAAAAATTATGAAACTAGGTCGAGCAAACAGTTACGGGGTTTCAGTGTTCACAGAAAACCTGCTCTAGATAGGTTGCAAAAACATAATACAAATAGAAAATCCATCAAAGATTAACTACTCTGTTGACGATCACTGCCTACTCCACAGTTGAAGTGAAGAGCTGCAAGATCATATACAGCTGCACAACGAAAGTCGTCTCAATCATAACATGAAGATCAATACAGATAGAAAAAAGTGATGTTTATAGGCAGAGATCATGAAACAATCGAGACAAAGATGAAGGATGAACTACATAAACAAGTGCAGAAATTTAATTAACTTCGGAGTATTTTTTTTGCAGGCAACGGAAGAATGGATAGAGAGATTAAGACACTAATTCAGAAAGCCAACTACGTAAATTATGAATTTACACCAATCTTGAAACGCTAATCTATCCCGATTGAAACAAAAGGCACATCATAAATTTAGCCTTCATATCAACATTGTGTTATCAATGTCAAACATGGAACTAACTAAAGAACAAAAGAAAAAGCTTACTAGATGTGAAATGAAATGCCTAAGAAAAGCAGCAAACAGAACAAGAAGAGATCATGTGAGAAATGGAAATTACAAGAACTGTTGGAACAACATCAGTGGTCAAATATATTGAAAAACAGAGACTGAAATGTTTCGGCCACTTAATGAGAATGAATACTTATTGGCCAACTGCATGACCATACAACATGAACACGAAAACTGCAAGATACAGAGGAAGGCAAAGAAGAAGGTGATTGAAGGAGTTACCAACATTCTGACAAGGCACAGTATTACTGCATAGGCTATCAAGTGTACAATAGCTCGAAAACTGATCGTCATTCAATTCTGTGACGCCGTACAGCAAAAGCAGATTAAAGAAAATATATAGATAAACCGTATAATTACTTTGAATCGAAAGAAACAAACTAACATATAAATAAACTAATTAATTAACGAATTAAAAAAAATGGTAAATGCTAAATTATGTTATCAAATCTGCACTGCGAAGCTATGTAAATTAATCAAGGAATACACATTCTGCAAAGATGTCATCATGATATCACCACCTCAGGTTGGAATAAATGTACTATTTCTTCATTTTCGTTACAGGTGGAAATTCTAACCCTACCTGCAATGAGACTTATATTTCAATAACAATTCCGGAATATCCTCAAACAAAAAATGATTCAACAGTTTTGGACGTGTCTCAATTCTGTAACATAACCAACTCTACACTTGATATTGAAGGCACCGACTCACAGTTTGTACTTTCTGGATCTCTGATCGTGTGCCCATATGCTGATGCAGAGGCTCGACTAAGTACAAATAACTTAATTTTTGCCAACCCATGGACGGTGAGTCATTTTTTATAGATTCAGAACAGTTTCTGTGATATTTTTGTTTGCCTTTTTACCGTGACACCCTGTTCGAAGTTATATAGCGAATAGAAAACGAATGTATTTGTTAGACACACAATGGCGTTGTTTATTTTGACATACTTTTAGTTATCAATAGAAACATTTATCTATTATGCGTCACTACGAGAGGCTAAACACGTGCCATCAATCAATTAAAAAAACAAAGAAGTCTCTTACAGTGACGCACAATAGGGTAATGTTGTTGAATGTTGTTCTCGATAGGTCAAAAGTGGCCTTCAATGAGCGGATGCTTACATGTTAGTTGTAACTCATTCTCTATAAACTCTGTTCACTTCAAGAATGAAGTGGTTCAGTGATTCTGATTGGTAGTTCGACGCAGAACGCATTAATCGATTGCTAAGTGCTCAATAATAATGTTTTTAAACTTTATTTTAAAATGTTTTTAAAAATGTTGTTTAAATATTGTTTTTAATTGTTTTAAATACTATTGTTTTTACATGTCATAAGCTGTTTCAAAATCACCTGTTGTCGCGGAGTAATTTGGGGGTGTGTTCTGATTCACTTCATTCTTAGAGTAAACAGATTATATAGTTCGTAGTGTGCATATTAACCAACAAATAACAAACATACCAACAAATAAGGCCTTCAACAAAATGCACAGGAAACCAGAACTTAACAGATAATTAAATGAAAAGACACTTAAATCAACAAACTCATGGATGCACACTAACAGACGATATAAGTCATGATCATATGCTATGATATATAAGCATGTATTTTAAAAAGTATTATCATTCAAACAAAGAAACAATCAATTTGAAATGTGAATCATCGATTTAGCTATACACTTAGGCAATGCTTTTGTTTTCTAGGATACGCCGTATTCCCATCTTTTCTTCTGTGGTTATTTAGGTTTGAGTGGTTACCTAAAGAGAATTTCCTTTCCGCAAAAACAAACATTCTACTGTGAAACACTCGTAAGGGCATCTCATCTATATTTTGTCAGTTTTTTCTAAGCGATCAAAGACATTGACTCACGATATGGACCTACCCTATCGGGTTCTGGTTCTTGATTAAAAACTGGCCTCATTGGCGTTCTTTATAGGTAAATAAATCAAACTATGTGATGTGCCCTTTACAAATGGTTTACAAACACTGCCACTCTGTAAGCCACTCGGTTCTAAGCGACGAGCTGTCCAGCCTCTTCTAGTGTCATGTTCGTTCAGAAGATCTTCGATAACCTGACCACATCGTGGTCTTAGTCTGCCTCGTGTTATCTTTTCTGAAACTTCAGACTTTACAGGTCACTAAGGTTTTTAAAGCTTTTATTGCTATTTTTCTTGTTTATAATTAGTTTAAGCAGATACTTGCATGTGCCCCTTACCCATGAGAGGTTCTGTGACACCCAACCAAATTTCAAATTTCACCATAATGTTTCTCCTTGCCTCCGTGCAGTTTTGCGCGGCCCCCAGAGTGGATTGGTGTTATATGGTCCACATTCCACGTTTCATGCAATATTGATTGGTTATATATATATATATATATATATATATATATATATATATATATATATATATATATACACACTGCATATATACCGCATATATGTTATTGCAGATGAACGTGACGATAACTGACCAGGATCAAAATTTCACAGTTCTCACTGTATTTGTCAACATCACATCTATAAACGATTTCCCAGCTACTATGACCAAATTAGTGATACCTCCCATCCCAGAGAATGCTGATGTGGGTACAAAACTTGGAGCTTGTACGTTAACAGATGGAGATTTGCCTGGATCTGGTCACGAAAATCCTTTCGTGGATATAAGTATGTTATATATAAGTAAGATATAAGTAAGATATAAGTACGTGTGTGTTATACTTCTGCTATAAATATGTTATACGTAAGTTATAAATATGTTATACATATATGTTATAAGTACACCACAGTACTGATGTAACTATGTTACAGGTGTATTTATAAGTATGTTATAATTATATATTATAAAAAAACAAAGAAGCCTCTTACAGTGACGTACAATAGGGTAATGTTGTTGAATGTTGTTCTCGATAGGTCAAAAGTGGCCTTCAATGAGCGGATTCTTACATGTTAGTTGTAACTCATTCTCTATAAACTCTGTTCACTTCAAGAATGAAGTGGTTCAGTGCTTCTGATTGGTAGTTCGACGCAGAACGCATTAATCGATTGTTAGACACACAATAGTGTTGTTTATTTTGACATATTTTTAGTTATCAATAGAAACATTTATCTATTATGCGTCACTACGAGATATAAATATGGTGTACGTATGCCATAATTATATGTTATAAGCATATGTTGTTATAAGTAGGCTTATGTTATAAGTAGGCTTATGTTATAAGTAGGCTTATGTTATAAGTAGGCTTATGTTATAAGTGTATACGTATAATATAATATATAATATACGTATGTTCTAACTAAATGTAACAAGCATATGTTATGTGTAAGTGGTACAGGCTCTACGTATGTTAAAGGAATATGGTATACGTATATGTTATAAGTATGTTAAAAGTATGCTATACGTATGTTATTAGTATGTTTTAATTATGTTATACGAACATGTTATAAATGTATGCTGTAAGTATGTTATAAGTATATTGTAAGTATATGTTATACACATGATATAAGAATGCTATATGTATATTATAAGTATATTATATGTATGTTATAAGTATATTACATGTATGTGTACTACGTATATTATACGTATATTATATATATGTTATAAGTATATTGTATGTATGTATTCTAAGTATATGTTATATATGTATACACCGCACCTCAAGAAAGCATATATGAGCAAATATAATTCATTGTTATCTGGTTAGCCTTGACAGACAATCTTGTTGACAAGCAAAGGGGCCGCCCATAAATGATGTCAACAATTACAGGGCAGGGAGTCTGTAAAAGTGTGGCAGATAAAAGTTGACGTCAAAAAGTACGGTTTATTATACACCAAATAAATTGTACCAAATAGAATTTGTTTTTATAACAATCTGAAAAAATACGGCGGTTTTTTTGCAACTTTACTGCATAATTTCATTTAGGCATAGGCGTAAATATTGTGGCATTATTGAGCATGGGGTGGTGGGTCCTTGAATCCTTGACAATCTGTTGACAAGGGGGAAGGGGGTCACAATTGCCAAATTGCGTTTACGTAATATAGCCTACGGACAGCCTTAATGGCTTGACCAGAAAGTGTTTATGATTCATCATTTATTAATCGTGTTAGCCCACCTGTCACATCATATTAATATAAAGCACTTCTCATTTTTAGTGTGTGATTTTTTTTAGATATCAATATTTTGTTCCTGTCTGTGAAAATATATTTAACCATTCGTATTCTCCAATTAACGTCTGTTTCATATGTACATTGGTTTGTGATTATGTGTCCACGATAATAGTAATAATGGCATAAATTGACACGCAATAACTACAGCCTCTTTGATGGTGGTCAATAACCCATATTTAATGTATTAATTTCTAATGCGCCGCTAAGCTCATCATTTAGGCGCACCCTCCACTCTGAGAAGTCAATAAATCATTCACTTATATTGTAACTTTTAAATATATACAGCTACATAGGAAAATCGAGCCCCTCGTCAATTATGTAGACAAATGGACTCAAAATAAATTATCCCTAAAAAGTAGCACAGTTACCTGTTCAGTGAATTTCGTTGGTTCTCGACATAAAGTAAACACCTATTTTTCAATGAAAATCACGGAAAACGTAAAATAGTGTTGCATGTGAAGAATGATTCAGATGAGCCCCTGGATGGTAATGTTAACGACGGATTCAAGGATAACCGTTTCAGAAAAACCCTAAGATTTTTTATTAACATTTTTTTGGGGGGGGGGGGGGCGCTGAGGAGTTCGAAAAACGTGAGTTGCACGAATTTCCAAAAGACGTAACAAAAATGACGCAATAATGAAGTAATTATTAATATTTAGGTACAGTATATAATCTGATCAAGAACAGGATAGTACATGCCAAATCAACATTTCAAAAAGTGAGAAACATTCTATGCAATGGAGTAATATCAGTGCACACACGAGTTTGAGTGCTAGAATGTTATATTGAATCAATCCTTATTTCTGGAAGACAATAAACAAACGTGCCCAAGATAAGCTGGAGGCAGCTGGGATGTGGTTTTTAAGAAGAATGATGAAAATTCCATGGGAACTAATGTAGAAGTTCTCAGAGATGCTTGAGTAATACGACAAATTATAGCGAAAATTAGAAACAGACAATCAAGATTTTTAGTGCATATGATGAGAAAAGTAAATCTTGAAAATTTAGTAACCACCGGAAAGATCAAGGGGAGAAGAGACAGAGGAATACAAAAAGAAAATTTCTGGATGGGTTGTCACTGTGTCATATAAAGAAGTCAGCAACTCAACTTATTAACAACACAAGAGACAGAGAGTTGTGGAGAAGCATGATCACCTACGCCACTCAGAATGACGATTTATTGATTGATGTAGTCTTTAGCTAACCTCGCCCCCCCAATGGAAGACGTAGACATATGTATGGCTCTGCTTACGGATTTAAGGAGTTATAAAACCTGTTATATATAAATGTGTGGTGTCTATGTATCCATGTATTCCACAGTCGCAGGCAATGAAGACAACCGATTTGCATTAGATAAAGAATCATGCCAGCTCATTCTGATTGGATCTTTGAGTTACAATTTGAAACAATCTTACAGTCTGACTTTAATGGCATACAACTATCAGAACGATCCTCTAGCAACATTTCAAAGTGTGATTATAACAGTGGTACCTGTCAACATGTATCCAGCGGTAAGTTCTTTGGTGTTTGACAGTTTACCACGTTTCTAGATAGTCATCGATATTTATGGATACGTTCATGTTTATGGCTGACTTATTTATCTCAACTCTTTGAATACACGGTATAAAAGCATGCTAAAATATATTACCTGTTCGTATGGCAACTATCGAAAAAAGTATGTGTATATATCATCTGATATAAAGTATATCAGAGGATATCTGACAAGGTGACGAGTGTCATTTTTATTTTTTCTATGAATTGAGATGGAGCTGTGAGAGTAGCTAGCTCCTCACATTGATATTTGTGTGTGTTAATTTTTTTTTTTTGGACGGTAACATAAAAAAGGCCCGACTCCTTTGTTTTTTTGTTGTTGTTATTTCTGGCTGACTTTAGTTTTACAAATTGTTAGTTGTATTAGTTTACCAGTGACTAAAATAGATTATCATTGCTGTTATCGAAAAAAGTTATTGAGTTAGCATTTTTTTGTGTTTAATAAAAAGTAGGCATACATCTTACGATGAGGTACGCTCTTGTCTACTCTCTGTTCTCTTACTAGTCTTTTTAGTCTTTCCCCTATCGGCTCTTCCTGTAACCATATAATCAATTACGCTTTCTAAATAATCATAACGTGCACGATGACCAGTATAGTTTATTGTGAGCAGTATAGTTTAATTTGACTAGTATAGTTTAATGTGACCACTATAGTTTAATGTGACCAGTATAGTTTAATGTGACCAGTATAGTATCTATCTATCTATTCGCTAAAACCTTTAATGCCTTTCAGCGTCAGGGGTAGAAGAGTTCTCTGGAGATGGCCTTTATATGTGTGCTGAGTATATTGTGGAATTTGTCGCCTCTTTTATTTCGGTGTACCATCGTTGTTGAGGTCGGCCTCTAGGTCTGCCTTCACCGTATCTATGTAGCATAGTTTGCTGTGGTATACTGTCTGGTGGTAGTCTGCTGATGTGTGCAAACTATTTTATCTGTTCTGCATAGTTTAATATAGCCAGTATAGTTTAATGTGGCCAGTATAGTTTAATGTGGCCAGTATAGTTTAATGTGGCCAGTATAGTTTAATCTATAGACATAATATTATCTATCTATAAAGCTACGTCAGAGTCGTAGGGGTACCACAATGGATGCTTCAGCACACATTGTCCTCCAGCGATTTATACATTCAACTATGCTGATGAGTGAGGACAAATCTGGTCCTGTCCACTCCTTGATGTTGTCTGTCCATGTCTTTATAATATTATATTATCTGCTGAACAATTAATGATTTGTCCTTGTATCCCCAGATTTGCAATCCATTTGATATTTTCATTGGTATGTTGGAGAATACAGCAGCTAACACGATCTTGGCAACATTGAACTGTACTGATTTTCATGGCACTAAAAACTTGTGGTTCTTTCGTACATCAGCAAGTAATGAAATCATAATATTGTATGTTAAATGTATGTTGTATGTTTGTTTGATCCTCAGCAAATAGACCAACAATGAGGATCGTGTTTCCTATGTAAAAAAGGGGGTGGAAAGTTCTCCAGTTTTAATTCATACTCAGAAGACTTCAACTCTTAGCTTTATTCAAACGTTTTGATAAAGTCTTTTACTAAAAGAAGTTGTGTGTAGCTGTGTTTAAACGTAAAACTTTGGACTCTACCATTAAAACGTCTTTAGTCGCCTCTTAAGACATGCATGCAGGTAACAGTGTTGCTATTTTTTTCTATCCTTTCAGGCACCAGGAAACACACAGGTGCCTCCCTGTAGATAAGACATAGGTTCATCAGCAGCTTTATCGTACGGGAGAACATATCTATCTATGTTCATTTCTCGGGAAAGTCTGCCAATGGAGTGTAATGGGGGAATGAAACGTGATTATGCTTTAATGAAACATTTAATTTTGATCAACTCGGCTAAGAGGGTGAACCAAACTTTCTTTCCAAATTGGACTGTCTATTCATGAACCAGACTCTCGTATGTAACATGGTTGACATATACAGACACATGAAGGAGTGAACCGTCTAATTACATGTGAACAGTTCCTCAGACAACGGAACACTTCCTACGAAATAGACGTAGTGACCTAATTTCAATTTACTCTTTACCGTTTCCACATGGAAAATGTCATTTAGGTGCATATTAGTCCCTGAAGTTCAAGAGGCACATTAGGTAATACATAGCAATAACTTATGCAAATACACAATCCACGTTTATTGACATATTTGACTGTCACATGCTAGAGATTCCCAGCGGAATAAGGCATACTAAAATCGGATATACTAGACCTATATCGCGGAACTTAAATTGTAACTCAGAGTATCCACTCTTTCCAGCTCAAAGCATAAGGTTGGTAGTAAAATAATATTTATAACTTTGCTTGCTATTTTCGTTTGAGAAATTTGTAAAACAATCATACATACTCTGCTGTTTATTCTTCCAAAAAAATGTAATTAGTAAAACATTAAAAAAATCGATTTTTTTGGTAATCAAAACTTACAGGTACTGTCTCATACTTGGACGTTGGTCAAACATCGGGAGATATTACCTTGACAAGTGCTATAAAATATGTGAACCCGCCAGGGAATAAGTGAGTTGTATTTGTTCTTTTTTGTTTGAATCTCCATAAATTATGAGCAGTACGCTCCTGTTTTCGACGTGAAATATTGGGAGGTCGCGATGGGGGGGGGGGGGGGGGGAGGGGGGCGCATAGCGCAGTGGTTAGCGCACTGGCTTCGCATATGAGTGGTGCTGGGTTCATTCCCCAGTTGAGTCGGAAATGTTTTTCAGATCGCAACGGCTCAATAACATGAGAAACAACAATATTTTGGAGAACTGGGCATTCTTAAACTATTGTGTATGATGTGTACAATAGAATACTTGTTTGTGCCCGTTCCCTTCTGTGCACAATTTTAACACATGACCTCACATTTTATTGTTTATCTCCAATAGGACTAGTCATTTGGTCACACTTACGTAAAGTAGGGAGGAGTCATGTTTAATCTTTTCAATGCTGAATCCCTTCAAGAATGAATGGAAGTCAGTGGTCGTGTGTTGCTACGGTGATAGCGAATAATGAAAGCAGCAAAAATGTCAAGCTTGCTTGACCGTGGGTAGCTAGCTGTGCGCATGGTGAACAGCTTGTAAGTAGGAGAACCAGTTCTATCGTACGGCTGACCTACTTTTAGCCATATAGAGATGACCATCGTTCAGTGGAAGTGGTAAAAATACGGAAAGCATTAGTTATCAATACACCGAAGTAGGATGTGTCGGGCCACTATCGCAAAATTAAACAACAACACAACGCATTTCCGTTTTCTGCATTACGTCCTGCTTGTAATCAAGTAGGAACATCCTGCTACAAGAGAGATCTGATGGGAATTTGAGAACAACAACAACAAAAAAACAAACATTGTTGAACTCGAACTACCTAGGGATTTTTGCTTGTCCCATCCAATATGAATAATACTGTTCTTGTGTGCAATGGGTACGTTCGTCTGGCGCTTCATTTAGTACATAGAAGCATTAACACTCTTTGAGGTGCCGAATGCTTTGAGAAGAAACCTCATACTCAGAGGGGTTAAATACATATTTGTGTACATGCGGTGATGTGTCTCTACCACATGACCTCGCTATATAAGTATGTTATTTACCTGAGTCTTGCTGTTACAAGATGCTTGGTCTGATGCGCCATAGTGAGACATTCTGAGCTTCCTCCTGCCTGTCTTAAGTATAATAACTGTATTATAATGGTTAATATTTCATTTGATTTCATTCACACTTGGAAATGTCTAACCATTTACCTGGATTTCAGTTATAATAAATCACACATCTAGAAATTACTTTGACTTAATTGTCTTTTTCATGAGCACATTCCATGAAGCACACATTCAATCAATCAAAGAAGTGCCATGTCGAGTTTCTTAGGCGATCATGTTTCTCTACATTTCTTTATCTGTTTTGTTGTTAATATGTTCAGTTGGTGACAATTTCTGTGCCTAAGTGACAACCCATCCAGAAATGTATCTCTTTGTTTTCCTCTGTCTCTTCTCCCCTTGGTCTTTCCGATGGCTACTAAACTTTCAAGTTTTCTTTTTCTCATCACATGCCGTAAACTCTTGAATGTCTGCTTCTAATTTTTCGCTATAATTTGTCCTTTTACTCCAGCATTTCTGAGAACGTCTACATTAGTTTTCTTGGTTGTCCTTAGAATTTTCATAATTCTTCTTAGAAAACACACATAGTATGCCTCCAGCTCATCGTGAACTCTTTTGTTTGCCGTCCATGCTTTGCATCCATAAAGAAGAATAGGTTCAATATAACCACCTAACACTTGAATTCGCAAACATTCAAATACACTCCAAAATGCACTCATTACTTTGTCGTAATTATTTTTCACGCACACAATACTTTGACTTAATTAATTTTCGTGCACACATTATTTTGTCTTATTTTTTTCACGCACAAATTACTTTTGAATTAATTATTTTTCACGCAATATTACTTTGACTTAATTATTTATCACGCACACATTACTTTGACGTCATTATTTTCACGCACATATTACTTTGACTTAATTATTTTTTACGCACATATTTCTTTGACTTAATGATTTTTTACGCACATATTACTTTGACTTGACGTTTTCTTCACCTTGCTGCCAGTGAGCTACAGATTACTGTGGATGTAGTTCCGATTGGACAGCAGTCACCAAGTACTACTGTAACAATTCATGTCAAAGTTCTGGATGTCGACGACCACCCTCCAAAGTTCAACCTAGCAACGTTTACCGCTAGTAAGTTTCTCATTTACTCTTTCCGGTCCAATAACTGATATATCGAGTTGATTTCTATCTACCCGTTCTTGTGTGGTTTGTAAATACAGAACAATATGCAAAACTTAATTTTAAAAAAGTAGAAAATGAAAGAGTGGTTCTGGCTACACTGGTATGAAATAGAACTATTCAAGAAAAAAAATACAGACATATTTTAGGCACATTAAAAGATATACATATTGATGAAGGCATTGCTTGAAGGCAAGAGATAGTCAGACTGGAAGACTGTCACATGTTAGAGATTCCCACCCGAATAAGGTATACCGAAATCGGATATACTAGATCTATATAGCTATATATTTCTCAGTCGAGGGGCAAGAGATAGTCAGAAATAAAATTAGAAGGAAACATGAGATGTAGGTCTACAGGGTATAATCTGGAAGGGTTCAGTATCAAGTCTAGAGATTGAGGAGGTTGTAGGCAACCTTCAATGCAGATCCTGATGATGTTGATAATTTTTTTTTAATGAGAATGAAAATGAAAGATAACTTTTTATAATGCTGTTTAGCAAATTCTTTACTGCTACATGTGAGAATACTTAAATTTCCTATTTCACTAACACAAGCGTGTTTTTTTCATGAAAAATCAAATTGTTTTCAATTCACATGTGTTGTTTTCCCTGAGAAATAGTAGCAAAAGAATTGATGCCTTTGCGATATGGATATATAGAAGAATGGGGATAAATAAATGCATCGAAAGAAAATGAAACGAACAATGTCTTAACACCCATTGTATATGAGAAAGATAACTATTGAAGGAAATACAAATTTAACAAACAAAATATTTTGGATAGGCCTATATTAAAACACATTGTTAAAGATCTTACTTGATGATAGAGTTGGGTGGCAGTGAGCAATGGGTTGATATAGATGATTGTGGGAAGGAAACATCGTGAGATGGACAGGTTTACGTCTAGCAGAGTACAGCACCAAGGCAAAAGTCAGAGGATGTTGGAGGTCGGTTGCAGCCAACCTTTGTTGAGGAGACGGCACTTTATAATGACGATAAATAGCAACATCCATTGTTCGTATTCAGAGATTGCTAGTGACTGGATCAGAGATAGAAGATTGCTGTAGCAATTCTAATTATAGTTACGGCCGTTTGAATAAGAAAATAAGATCAAAGAGGTTTGGATTAAGTCTGGGTACTGTTGATAATGGTTGCTTACATTGATAATTAAGTCTGGGTAATGTTGATAATTAAGTCTGGGTACTGTTGATAATTAAGTCTTGGCACTGTTGATAATTAAGTATGGGTACTGTTGATAATTAAGTCTGGGTACTGTTGATAATTAAGTCTGGGTACTGTTGATAATTAAGTCTGGGTACTGCTAATAATTAAGTCTGGGTACTGTTGATAATTAAGTCTGGGTAATGTTGATAATTAAGTCTGGGTACTGTTGATAATTAAGTCTGGGTACTGTTGATAATTAAGTCTGGGTACTGTTGATAATGGTTGCTTACATTGAGTAGCTGTCAAAGCTCATTTAACATCAAAGATAAGTCAGTTTGTTCCTTTCGTGCCAAAGGCGACACATAGGGCAGAGGTTTTGATTCTCCATATGATGCGGTCCACTGCCTGTAGCTTTAGTTCCTAGATGGTCTTACAGCCTATTAATTCCCCTTCTTTAAGAATGGTGTTTTAAAACGATTCTCCATCACATAAAGAATCAGTAAACCTCTGTTTCAATAATAATGTGGGTTTTACGATTGTGCTTATTAGGACACAGATCAACCGACCATAGCAAGTACGAAGAACACAACTACTTCAAAGATAAGTGGTGACAACTAATTCAGATACTAGAAAACCTTGTTCATTTCAAATTAGTGAAAGTGATAATTGTGCAAGGGGATCTGCTTTATGGAACAAAATAAGACACAAAATAAGATCAGTTGTAGCTTGCACGTAATGAGTAACATAAATAAAAAGCATTAAAGAGTTATATAAAAATTAGTTAAAGAGCAGTAGACAGATATTGAGCCAGATCTGTTCAGCTGACACCTATTCGTCTCGCAATTTGAGTGAGCACATATTCCGTAATTAACCATAAAGCATCTCAAAAGTGTGTAAGTAATGTAGTTGTGACGATGTAAATTTAACTAAACATATTTGTTTGCATCTGACAAGAAAAATATGCTACGTCAACAGTTTTGGATCATAAATTCAAATAAATTGTTTATTGGATACAGCAAAGAACTAAATACGTTATAGTAAAATAATATAAAACGACTGGAACGCCGCAAACCATGAACACATAATGAGTTGCAATCAGTGTTACCACTGAACATATTCCTCTTCAAAACTGGGGGACTTTTTGTCCCCAGTTTTGAAGAGAAAAATGACAAATAGTTCGCCCGATTCATTGTGAATTATTTGTTATTGAATGTGAGCTAACACTATTGTACCCTAGAAGATTCATTAATGCTGTTTGTCCCAGCAGGTGTTGAAAATATGCACACTTATGGCTTCTCTAACTCTATGATTCTATACACTCCTAATTCTCTACAGTTTGTTAAAAATTCTATGAAAACCACAGTTAATGTTGAGTTCCCATAATCACTGTTAAAAATATATTGTAAAATATATTACAATGTCCGTCTATAGAATGCATTCACGAAGAAATTTCACCACGTTTCCTTTATCTTCTGGTAACTCTCTGTCTATACATGCAAGTCAGGCTGTTTCTTGTAACAGCGTAGCCATGTAAGTTAATACATATACGTGTTGCACACAAAGTTGAAGTTAAATATAGATGTCACAACTCATATCGATACCGTTATGAGGAATATCCACAAGATATATGGGTCAGAGTATACACAGATGGGTCAGCACAGAATGCCGTGAGGAATGGAGGTGCAGGTGTATATATAGAATATCCACACAAGCCTAGAGATACAATCAGAACACCGACAGGAAAATTCTGCAATAATTATGATGCAGAAATCCAGGCAATTAGTGTGGCAGCTAAAAAAATGCTGAACTCCAACTCTGACCTACAGCCTGTGGTATTCCTGACAGATGCAAGGTCAGTGCTTCAAGCTCTCCAGTCTGAAAAACTAACAGACTTGAAAAAACTACTTAGCGAATTGTCTTACCAGTATAGGGTAACCATGCAGTGGATACCCTCTCACTGTGGAATACCAGGAAATGAAAAAGCAGACCAACTGGCTAAGGAAGGTGCTGCCGAAGATCAACCAGATATACCAATCACCTACCATCAGAAAAAACAGATGATCAAGTCAATAAGAAAGCCACAAACACCAACACAAGATGACTATCATATTATGAACATACCAGAACAAGTTATAATTCTACGTCTCAGAACAGGACACAACCGACTCCGCAGTCACATGTATACAAAGTTCAAGATTGGCAACACGGCCATGTGTACATGTGGACAGGCAGCACAGAGTGCCAAACATATACTTCAAGAGTGTTCAGAGCATGAAACGCTGAGGCAGACATATTGGCCAGAGGAAACAACACTGGAATCAAAACTCTATGGGACACTGTATGAGATACAAAAGACTGTGAGTTTTATTAAGGAGACAGAATTACAGATATAGACAAGTTTCAAGTGAACGAAAGAAGAAGAATATCGATACCGTTCATTTTGTACACTTCAAAGCAAGAACTGGGAGTCTGACACAATAACCTCTTTAGTAAATAAAACTCCAGAGTGCTATTTAAGGGTGACTAACGATCTCAAGAATAGGGAGAACAGCATGGAAAGAGAAGAAAACAAACAAAGAGGTTCTAACAATAATTAGTATGAAAAAATAATTATAAAAGGAAATAAAGATCAAGCAAATAAAATATTTTGGACATTTTTAAAAGACATGACACCTTGTTGAAGACCTCACTTGAGGGTAAAATAAAGTCGAGGGGAGACGAGCAATAGTTAGGCAGAGATACGTGGGAGAGTAGTATCAAGAGATGGGCAGGTTACAGTCTAGCAGAGTGCACCATCAAGATAAGAGACAGTGGATGTTGGAGGTCTGTTGCAGCCAACCTTCGTTGTGGAGACAGCACTTGATGGGAGACAGCACTTGATGATGATGAACAATCTCAAATTTCATACAGTTGACTTGTATAAGTGTGCTAGACATATGAACATTTATAAAAAATTAATGAAACATGAATCGACTAATATTCTCATTTTAAAAACGCTAGACCAAAATTTAAAAAAAGCCCATATTTTTGGAAAATAACACACAAGATTCCCATGTCTGAATAGAAAAAAACAGGTCTGGAGAAACACGATCAGGAGTGGAAACGTTGATTGCAATATTTTTAATAACAAAAATAACTATAAACTTCCCATTATTTTTTTATCCTTTTTTTTTACAAATGGTAATTATTATTTGCAACACAATTTAAATAAATTACTAATATATTCATTTTCTGTAATAATTTGCCTCTTAAATGTTAAACACTTATGTAACACATTTATCAATCTAGTGGTATGACATTGTCTAATTAGGATCACATGTTAATAAAAACACCTCACCTTCTAAAAATGTGATGAAATATTTTACTACAGAAAATTAATTAATCCCAAACCTTAAAAATATCAAGTGGAGTTTTAAAGAATGTATATACACTTTAACCGTCATCACTACCATCATCAGGTGCCGATCCAGCTGGCATAGCAGATCATGGATATCCACCGCTCTTTATCTCTAGTTCCTTGTATCAGGATCGTTGTTAACTGTGATAAATATCTTCTCATATGTTGTGTACTGTCTCTCTTTCATACAATCTTGCCAATTGTTCTTAAATCAACCCTCCATCTCTTTCACTATCATCATGTGTCATCTCTGCAACGAAGGTTGGCTGTAACAAACCTCAAGGTTCCCCTATCTCTTGCCTTAATGGTACACTCCGATGGCTGTATCCTGTCCATGTCACGATGTTTGTGTGTGTGTGTGTGTGTGTGTGGAAACTCACATAACGTAAAGAAATAAAGGAAAGATAAAAATTGTCTCTGTGATAGTATACTAGTAACCATTAAAAAGCAAATCAGCATGTTTTTGATGCACCACCTCACGTGTTGAATAAAAATTAACTGAAACAAATTTCCCCCCAAATTTATGAACGAACTATTTGCTGAATCAAATCTTCAATATTTAGAAACAATAAAACATTGGCCACTGAATATTTTGTTGAGCACAGGCCAGTCTGTTGATTATGTGGTGTCTATTAAAGATATGACCAAGCCAGTCAGTTAGTTATATGGCGCCTAGTAAGGATAGGGCTAATGTTAGGACTTCTTTTTTTGCAAGCAAGAATTGTGAAGTCTCTTTCGCACAGTGTTTATTATAATAAGCCCCATGTATGAGGTGCTGTCTGAGTTGATGTTTGGAAACGGTTGCGCAGATGCACCAGTACAATAGAACGATCTTGAGCTGGTGTTGTTACACAAGGTTGATCAGGTCTGGCGTTGTCATCAGTGATTCCTGTCGCCAGGTAATAATGGACTGGTCACAATTGAAATGTCTGACATTTTCTCTTATCACTATTTCACTGACAAGAATACCAGCAGTTTGATATCACTCTCGTAACGTCAGTGGAGACATGAAAAAAACCCAGTAATAGACATTCTTTCCATACAAACCAGATAATGTCAATTACTAGCTTAAACTTCATTAATGCACGTGCCACATTTAAACATGTTTTGAACTTATTAGTCAGAATTTGTTTATTTTCTGTTCTGCACGTGATGCACGAACAATGAGAAAGAAACATTACACGAACAAAGCAATAGGGACTGCATGAACTTCGTCACTTGCACGCGCTCTGGGATGAAGAATCGTTCACGTACATAAATATTTTAAGAGTGAAAACAAATCATGTTTTCGATGTGTTTGTAATGCTTGCTAGTATACTAAGTAACTATTATTTCGTATATAGGGGCTGTCCATACATCAACACTTTGGACAATTTTGACCCCCACTCTCCCTTGTCAACAAATTGTCAATAATTCAGGGACTCTCCTCCTCAACAATGTCAAAATAATGTTTAAAAACATGAGAAAAGGACAAGAACATGCCAGTACACTCAATGAAGAAAGAGTCGGTGACATATCCAGTGGAAGGCTGAAGAGAGGCAGTTTTATTCACCTATTCGAAAAACTAAACAGAGAATACATGAACAAACTACCAGACATAAAAAAAGAAATAATACCAACACTTTTAGATAATAATAATGACTGCTGATTTACATGTTCTCTTCAATGCGACTATACCCACTCATTCTCTACTCCTCCCTTCTCTATCTTTCAGAGATTTCAGTACACTCGGCTAATGGTACAAACATACTGAACTTGACTGCTACCGATGCTGATTCTCCAAACACATTCAACTCGAGAATAACTTTCGGATTCGAGACACCATGCACTAAAGACTGGTTCCTATTAGTCAGCAGTACAGGTAACAGTAATAATGTGAACAAAGTTAGAGTCTAATTGTCACAGTCCTCAGTAATATATATATATATGTGTGTGTGTGTATGTGTATGTGTGTGTGTGCGTGCGTGTGTATGTATGTGTGATAAACAGTTGTATGTAAATACAATACAAGAAAGAAGATCAGTAGGTAGTCAGTCATAAGATCATCCTCACTGCTCATTGAACCATCACCTCATACGTGCTAGGATCTCCGCTTCAAGATATCCTTCAGCATGTAGCGACTGACCACTCTTTCAAGATATCCATCAGCATGTAGCTACTGACCACTCCTTCAAGATATATCTTAGCATGTAGCGACTGACCACTCCTTCAAGATATCTCTCAGCATGTAGCGACTGACCACTCCTTCAAGATATCTATCAGCATGTAGCGACTGACCACTCTTTCAAGATGTCTCTCATAATTTAGCGACTGTCCACTCCTTCAAGATATCCCGCAGCATTTAGCGAATGAGCACACCGACTCTATATTGTTTTCCAGTCTCCTTTGGTTGCATGCATAACATTCTGTTTAGCCACACGTCTCTTTACATATTCCTGTAGTCTGCTCAAGTTTGAGGATTCACATGCATTGTTATATCGGTCACTCATCCTATCTTCCTAAAAGAATTCAGAGCATCTGCTCAATCCATTGCTTGACTTGTCCTCATGATCGCTATCCCATCACACCTATTTGCGCATTCATTTCCTCGAGTACCAACATGTCTATACTGGAGGAGGTAGATCACAAGGAAGTAGAGGATTGACAATATACATCAGATACCTACGAGAACACGATTACACATGAAAATCGACATTTCTACCGAAAAGCCTTTAAAGATAGAAATGCCCATTTTTCGCGTGTTATTTTGTGCTTTCAGTGATCCGCAAAACATATTCACTTCGTTTCCTAATTATGTCTGTTAGATTTCAGTTTTTCTGCAGGAATTACCTATTATAGATTTTCTGCAAGAACTTTGGTAATAATTGTGACAAAAGATCAGGAACAGAGATTAGTGGAGAGAAATTATATCTGCGGTATGAAGGCTTCAGGGCTAGCAACGTTAGAAGACAAGAGACACTAGGATGAGAGTGAATGTCAGATTGAAGATAGTGCTACATACGATATCAGATTGAATATAGTGCTACATACGATGTCAGATTGAATATAGTGCTACATACGATGTCAGATTGAAGATAGTGCTACATACGATATCAGATTGAATATAGTGTTACATACGATGTCAGATTGAATATAGTGCTACATACGATGTCAGATTGAAGATAGTGCTACATACGAAGTCAGACTGAAGATAATGCTACATATAATGCTAGATTGAAAATAGTGCTATATATATTGTTAGATTGAAGATAGTGCTACGTATAATGCTAGATTGAAGATAGTGCTACATATAATGCTAGATTGAAGATAATGCTACATACGATGAAGCAAGAGGTATAGATGGAAATGGTAAGTGTTAGTGTATAATATTTGGTAGCATATCTTATTTAGGACGTAGCAATCAACCCCACATTTTTTGATGGTAATGATTTTCTAGGCAATATACACAGGGTTCAATAGTTTGTCATTTTCTTAACTTTTTGGATACACATTTACCTGTGGTGGGATTTGAATCTTGTACCTTGGTCAAGTGGGAGAGTAACATCACAAGATGGACAGGTTGCAGTCTAGCAGAGTGCACCGCCAAAACCCTTCAGTGCACCAAAACAACGTTGCCACTCTTCGTCACATCTAAATTCGTTGACACCATCCAGGCATTCCATTTTGCATGAAGTCTTCTGGTTCAGGATGCAAAGAATAAGATTACTGTCTTCTTTTAAGGAACGTCTTAGAAAAGATGGAGGATAGGCTGAAAACCTGTCATCTGTGAAAAAAATTCATCATTGTTACATCTTGTCTCAACTTCTGACTTTTATCTTCTATCAAATAATCACCATGGATGATGAACAGATGCATACCATCAGGAGATTGCACATTTGTCCTATTTGGGCAGACTCCTACGAACCATATAGGTTGTCTGTTGCAGAAGGACAAAGGTGTAATGTCCGCTGGCCTGCATCTTTCGTTATCCATGGAGATTATTTGATAGAAAGAACAAGTAAGAAGTTGAGACAAGATGTTACTGTTTTGTTCACAGATGAAAGGTTGTCAACCTATCCTCTAACTGTAGTCGCCTCCTACGACATTCCTACAAAGAAGACAGTGGCCGTATTCTTGACATCCTAGAAGTTCAGGCCCTGGTTGCCTTCCACATCCGTGATAACAATACAGGCCTACCCATCCATCCACCTACCTATTCACCTATCTACCTACCTACCCACCTACCTACACACCCACCAGTCACTTACCTACCTACCTGCCAATCTACCTACCTACCTACATACATATAAACTTTGAATATTTCACAGGTTCCATTTATGTGAAAGCATTGTTAACTTCATCTTCAACACCCATCATCTGTAAAGTCTTCGCATACAGTTCAGACAAATTTGCCGAAAGAACCACCGCTACTGTAAGCATAACAGTATTTGATGACACTAACCTGCCACCGGTTTTCATTCAGGTATGAATAGCACCTACAACATTAGTTAAAACTGTGGAACACTGACATGCTAACACGTTTTTGTCTTTCCAGATGATTGTGTTTTGTGCTTTTAAGAGCGGGTCGCAAGCTACAACTATGATGATGATGTTCATCCTTCGCAAGCGAAGATGAACATGGCATGAAAAACAATAAATGTGATGAACAAGTAGAAAAACAACAAAAACATTTGTAAACTACAACTATGATTCTGTATGTGACCCGTATGTCCCAAGGATGCCACAATAATTTTCCAAGAAGCCAAAGAGAAAGAAATGAAATTGAAGGGCCCGAGGCTGTATATGTATGTCTTAGTATTAAAAGTAATTTTCTGATTTTAAAGGGGTATTTTTAACCTGCCATTTTTTTCTTTATCTACGGGCTTGGTTGGATGGGCCGCATAACTATTTATTGGACAGGTATAGTTTCAAACGAGGTAATAAAGTTTTGTTAATAACACGAAACACACATTGGCACACACACAAATCGACGTTTCGACCAAAAGATATTTATCAAGGATCACAAACATATACGAGGCGTGTTCAAATGAAAACGGGACTTGTTACACCACGCGTGATAGAGCGCACTGATATTGATGACATTTTGCACTAGTAATGAGTATCCAATAATTTACATACGGTCACGTGTTCATCTTCCCAGCATGCATATGTGCTGCAGAAGACTGTTAACAATATGGCGGGTGTGATTCCGAACCCGTCCAAAGTGAATCAGCGTGCTGTGATCCAGTTTCTTTCATTTGAAGGATGTCAAGCAGTAGACATTCATCGGAGAATGAAGGCAGCATATGGTGACAAATGTTTGTCGAGGACCAGAGTGATGGAGTGGGTGCGTATGTTTAAAGACGGACGTGAGTTAACGGCAGATCTTGCACGGCCAGGTCAGGCGCATATTGTTGCAACAGAAGAAGCCATAGCCGTGCTTGATAAAGCAGTACTGACTGACCATCAAGGCTAAGCGACAAGGCAGACTTTCTCAAGGTGTGATTCTTCTCCACGACAACGCTCGTCCGCACGTTGCAAAAATTGTGCAGGAAACATTGGCAAAGAAGAATTGGGAAGTTCTTCATCACCCAGCCTATAGTCCCGATTTATCCCCGTGTGATTTCCATTTGTTCGGACCGTTGAAGAAAGCACTAAAGGGACAGCGATTCAACAGCGACGCAGACGTGAAGACAGCGGTGACCACATGGTTCAGAGAACAGCCACGCAACTTTTTCTCGGACGGCATTCGACGTCTACCTAAACAGTGGGATGCTTGCCTAAATGCATACGGAGATTTTTTCTGATGAACCCAGGTGCATTCTTATTCACAAGCGGTTGCTTTGTTCAATTCCGTTGAAAATATTAAATTGCGTATGATACTTTTTAAATAAATCCACAAGTCCCGTTTTCATTTGAACACGCCTCGTATAAATCAAAGACGACAAGTAAGGACGACACAACTTGCGTTCACATGTCTAGTAAGTTGTCTAGTAAGTTGGCCGAAATGATAAAAATGAGTTCAAAAGTGACACAAACAGGAAATGTACAGAAATAGGAAGTAAACAAAACTGAATACATGTTATAACAAGACCGAGAAATGACGGAACAACCCGATATTATGCGTATATCAAGCGCTCATTCATACCCATAGCTTTCAGAGTGCAAAATTCATTTATAATTAGCGGTTCTCAAGCGCCAGACGGGTTTGGTCGTCAGAGAAGCATGTTTTGATGGCAGTCACCTGAATATCCTGGGCGCTCTGATGGCCTGTACCGTTGAAATGAACGTCCACATGATAGTCCGGATGGTGTTTGATGCTGTGTAGGTGCTCGCAGAAACGGTCAGCAAGCCTCCTACCAGTCTCACCTTTGTATGTCATGATGGAGCGCTTGCAGATGATGACATAGATGACATTCCGGGACACACAAGAGAAACTCTCCTCAATGGAGAAAGTGGCTTTGGGGAATGTGACTGAACTGGTCTGGGTTTCATACGAACAGGTATAGCATTTAGGGCGATTGCAGCTTATAGTGCCAGAATGAAACGGGGCGTCAGGCCTAAGATGACTTCGAACCAGTAAATCCCTGAGGTTCTCGAGTCTCAGGATCAAACTGGAGAAGGGGAAGATGACGGAGTAGAAAATGACGAACAGCAGCGCTATGCGGGTGGTTTGACCATGTCATCACTATCAGCTGCAATCGCCCTAGATGCTACACCTGTTCGTATGTTACCCAGACCAGTTCCGTCACATTCCCCAAGGCCACTTTCTCCATTGAGGAGAGTTTCTCCTGTGTGTCCCGGAATGTCATCTATGTCATCATCTGCAAGCGCTGCATCATGACATACAAAGGTGAGACTGGTAGGAGGCTTGCTGACCGTTTCTGCGAGCACCTACACAGCATCAAACACCATCCGGGCTATCATGTGGACGTTCATTTCAACGGCACAGGCCATCCGAGCGCCCAGGATATTCAGGTGACTGCCATCAAAGCATGCTTCTCCGACGACTGAACCCGTCTGGCGCTTGAGAACCGCTATATATAAATGAATTTTTCACTCTGAAAGCTATGGGTATGAATGAGCGCTTGATATACGCATAATATCGGGTTGTTCCGTCATTTCTCGGTCTTGTTATAACATGTATTCAGTTTTGTTTACTTCCTATTTCTGTACATTTCCTGTTTGTGTCACTTTTGAACTCATTTCTATCATTTCGGCCAACTTACTAGACAACTTACTAGACAACTTACTAGACAACTTACTAGACATGTGAACACAAGTTGTGTCGTCCTTACTTGTCGTCTTTGATTTATATATGTTTGTGATCCTTGATATAGTGCTTTTGGTCGAAACGTCGATTTGTGTGTGTGCCAAGCCAATGTGTGTTACGTGTTATTAGCAAAATTGTATTACCTCGTTTGAAGCTTTACCTGTCGGATTTCAGTTGTGCGCAGTGAGTACATATTTATTGGATAGCAGAAAGGTTTGAGAGATATATTTAAAATATATAGAAACAAGTTGAAGAAGGTCAACAAGATTTTCAAAATCTTTTTGAAGCTATTGAAGAAATATTGTGTAAAAAGAGATTCACGGCGAAAAAAGGTTGGGAACCACTGAACCACTGAGTTACAATATGTCGTGTGCTGATGGGCGTGACTGAAAGAGCAATCTAAGATATAAAGCATGCACAAGTGATCTCAGGATCTACTTGTGCTGTCATGTGTTCCGTGTATCTTCCCACACTTGGAGTTATTTATCTACCTACTATATTTTCTCCTTTGTCTATTTCATTACCGATAAATCCATCCATTCAACAAGATCCACGAGCCTGAATCTATTCACCGAGGTCTATGAGCCTGAATCTATTAAACCAAGATCCATGAGTCTGAATCTATTCACGAGGTCTATGAGCCTGAATCTATTAAACCAAGATCCACGAGCCTGAATCTATTCACCGAGGTCTATGAGCCTGAATCTATTAAACCAAGATCCATAAGCCTGAATCCATTAAACCAAGATCCATGAGATAGTGCCTGCCTATGTGATAGTGCCTGCCTATGTAATAGTGCCTGACTATGTGATATTGCCTGCATATGTAATATTTCCTGACTATGTGATATTGCCTGCATATGTAATATTTCCTGACTATGTGATATTGCCTGCATATGTAATATTTCCTGACTATGTGATATTGCCTGCCTATATAATACTGTGATTCAAGAGAAAAGTATTTTACGTAATAGAATCTTCCACATTTGCACAAGTATGACCTGTACACACTCTGGAGAAGGGTGGTTCTATCTACAAGTATGATCTGTACACACTCTGGAGAAGGGTGGTTCTATCTACAAGTATGATCTGTACACACTCTGGAGAAGGGTGATTATACCTACAAGTATGATATGTACACACTCTGAAGAAGGGTGGTTTTATCTACAAGTATCAAAACTCTATGGGACACTGTATGAACTACAAAAGACAGTGAGTTTTATTAAGGAGACAGAATTACAGATATAGACATGTTTCAAGTGAACGAAAGAAGAAGAAGAAATCTACAAGTATGATCTGTACACACTCTGGAGAAGGGTGGTTCTGCCTACAAGTACCATCTGTACATAATCTGCAGAAAAATGGCATAGTGCTTGGGCATTCACCGCTCGTAAGGTTGACGGGAATTGAACCAGGTCCGTTCTGACGGTACCGAAACTTCTTGCAACTCAAGTTAACAAGTTTTCCGTACTTGACCAACCACATCCTTCCCACAAAGATGTGATCTCAAATATTTCAAACGTGTACTCCAGTAACTGAGAACGAACCAATCGAGACATGGACTATTACAACAACAATGATCATTCCCCACAAGTATTTAAGTATTTTCAGAAACACAAATATAGAACATCCGTATTCGTATACAAGGATCGATAGAACTAATTATAAAAATACATAACAGAGAAAGGCAATGTTGCTTCAAATAATAGCTTACACAAGTAAATTCGAGTAGGAAGCATGAGGATAGATAAACACTTTCTCTAAATACCCTTCTTCTTCTCCCTCCTCATCTATTCCTTGGAAGATAATTTTGAAAAGTTAATCGTGTGCCTTATACGTATAACGAAATGGGGTGCAAAGGGAACGCATTGTTCTAGGCGGACCCAGGGTTAGCAGATAACCAAGATCCCAAATGTACCTCCACGCGGTGCACCCTGGAAACAGAAATACAGCATCTCGTGCTGATTCTGGCCAAATCTTTTGGGGATCGTGTTCGAGAATGTGGAGGTAGCAGATGGAAAGAGATT
The DNA here is from genome assembly GCA_034231615.1 of Meghimatium bilineatum. Classification (NCBI taxonomy): domain Eukaryota; kingdom Metazoa; phylum Mollusca; class Gastropoda; order Stylommatophora; family Philomycidae; genus Meghimatium; species Meghimatium bilineatum. The sequence continues at coordinate 49,687,836 of CM067317.1, read as the reverse complement.
TGACTGCACAAGAGACAGACAATATCTCCGACACCACCAGCATCACCACATATAGCGACACTGTCGACATACAGTGAAGCTAGTCAGTCCAGTCCGAACATTGGAGGGGCGGCCAATGTAAAATGCACGTAAAGGTAGATGCATGGCGAGAGACAAATAGATTTCATACCGAGTACAATAAAACAATGAAAGGGCAGAACAGCGCTAGAGGGCAGCGCGAACTGCAAATAGAAAGTGAAAAGTCTCTAGGAAAGGTGAACTACAAGCTCCGTCAGCTCGAGACGAGCATCTAGTTACCTGTGTTCCTTACAGAGAGACCCAGACCCATCCATTGGCGGCTGGTAAAGCAAGAAGACCTAATCCAACTATAATTTCGAGCTTTCCTAAACCGGAAATATGCTCGCGAAGAGTAAGGGTTCTCTTCCCGATGGGCTTAGGCATGAAAGGGACAACGATGGTAGTCCTGGTCCAACTCTACTGTCAAGGTTTCCTATACCGGAAGTACACTTGCAGAGAGAAAGGGTTCCGTACCCGATGCGCTCAGGCACAAAAGGGACAACGATTTAGCCCTGGCCCAACTCTACTGTCAGGTTTTCCTACACCGGAAATACACTTGAAGAGAGAAAGGGTTCAGTACCTGATGGGCTCAGACGCTATTGGGACAAGGACACTCAGCTCGAGAACGCCTTGCTCTCAAACGCGTGGTGTGAGACTCTAACTTGGACAAGGGGTACACGATGTCGGTGAATGACACCTCGGCTAAGAGGGTGAAAGAGCAAGGGTCCAACTCCTCTGATGAGTTCTTCCCCTTAAGAAACCAGGCTCACGGATAAGAAACGGTTCAGTACCCAATGGGCACAGGCACAGCACGTCCAATTACACGAGGCAATTTCATAAACAGTGGAACACCTCGTGCGAGTCAGACGAGAGCAAAAATCGTCTGGGCGAAGAGTCGCCACTACGCGTGCCTGGAGACAGATATAGAGGCTGTCACAGGCTAAGGGTAGCCCACCCGAATTGTCAAGGCATGCCGAAATCGGATGTGCTAGGCCTACAAGGCGCATAACGGTGGCACAACGTAACAACGCTCCCGGCGGAAATCGCACGGATATCCGTGATAGTGCGAACGCAAAACAAACAAACAAACAAACATATAACGAAATAGAGAATTGTGGAGATCCATGATCACATACGCTAGTTGAGAAGGCACCTGATGATATATATATATTCGCTAAACCCTTTGTTACCTTTCAGCGTTGGGGTAGAAAAGTTTTATGGAGATGGCCTTCGTGTGTGCTGAGTATATTGTGGAATTTTGAGCTACTTTTATTTCGGTGATCCATCGTTTTCGTGGTCGGCTTCTAGGTCTGTCTTCTTCACTGTGTGTAGCATAGCTTGCTGTGGTGTGCTGTCTGATGATAGTCTGCTGATGTGTGCAAACTATTGGATCTGTTATATCTTAATATATTCTGCGTAAACATCCCATTTCAGCTGTCACAAGGTTACGTTTGTCTTGTACTGTCGTTGTCCATGTGTGGCATTGGTAGCATAGCGTTGGCATACTAATCGTTTTGAATAGTGTTATTTTGGTATTGAAATCTACATTTTTGTTTCTGAAGATTGGTGTCATTTGCCCTAGGGCTTTTTATGCTTTACTACATCTATTGCGTATTAAGCCAGAGCTTAACAATATATTGCGACAGCTTAACTCTTTTCACCTTCGGTGCCTACGAAACCGCATGGGAGTACGTTGGAAGGATCGAGTGCCAGACGCGGATGTCATTTAGAGGTTGTGTGCGGGCGATCCGTGCAATGCTGGCTGGGTCCCGGCTCCGCTGGACTGGCCGCGTCGTCCGTGTGCGGGACGGGCACCTTCCAAGGAGATTTTTCTATGGGGAGCTGTGCGAAGGTAAACGTTCAAGCGGAGGGCACAAAAAGCGCTTAAATGATCACTTTAAAAGCTTTCTCAAGCCCTGCAGCATCGATCCTAGCTCCTGGGAGACTACAGCACTTGATCGTTCAGCCTGGCACACCCAGATCACTGCTGGTATCACGAAATTTGAAAAGGAAATAACACTGCTGGCAGTCTTCAAGCGCAAGAATCGGAAGGACAAATCCGAAAGTTCCTCTACCTCGAACCTTCAGCACTCCTGCATGCACTGCATCGGGCATCTACGAACTCACAAACCAAATTCGACAATTACCAATTCTAATTATTATTATTATTTTTTTTAAATCGCATTTATTGTTTTTCATGTCATGCTCATTTTCGCTTGCGAAGGAGGAACCACATCCTTAACATCATCATCATCATCATTGTGTATTTCTTTGCTGTTCTTGCTGCCTGTTATATTGCTTCCTAGATATGTGAATTCTGTCACTTGATTAAGTCTGGTGTTTGCAATACATATATTGTTGTTTCTTTCTGTTCGCCCTTTCCTCAGTGCTTGGTCGTCTGCAAATAGTAATTGGTTTAAGCTATCGTTCAGATTGTTTTCTTCCGTTTTCTTTGCTACGTTGCAGATGTGATATATGTATGTTATAAACAATAGGGGGGGGGGGTTGTACACTTCCCTGTCGCACTCTCCAGTGAATTTGGAAATTATCGAACATACTTGTCCTCGTTCTTACTGCGCATTGACTATTGGAGTATATGCTCTGACATAGACTTATCAGATGTTGGGGAACTCCATATGTCTGTAGTATTATCCATAGTTGTGCTCTATTCACTTTGTCAAAAGCTTTCTCTTTGTCTACGAAAGCCAAATATTAGTCTTGGCTACGTTCTGTCGCTCTTTCTGAAAGTTGTTTCTTCTTCTTCAGCGTTCATTCTCAAACTCCCGTTGGATCTCTCTTGTAGCAGGACCGTTGGTCCTATTAGATTTCCAGCAGGATGTAGTCCAGAGAATGGAAATGCGTTGTGTAGCCGTTTTATTTGCCCCAATGGCCCGACACATCCGTCTTCGGCGGATGAAAGTTGTTTGAAGGCGAAGATTGCATTGTAACAATTTTTATTTTTCTGAAAACACAATGATAACATTTTTGAAATATTTCCATTCTTCTTCTATGTGATGGGTATTTTCTGGTAGCTTTGCGAATTCTTCGTTAACTTCCTTGATATATTTTTCGCACATGTTTAGTTCCTCCAATTTCTGTATATCTAGTTGCCCATTGGTGCTTTGTGCTTTTCTTGTGCTTGTTATTTTCCGCTCTGTTTGTTTTTACTGTTATTATTACAGCCTTATTGTCAGTGTCTGCACATATGTTAGGCATTACTTGTGTGTCTGTTATTTTTCGTCTATCGTTTCTTTTTGTATCAAATACATCTGGCACTTGCATTCCAAGCTGATCAATTTATACCATATGTACACCATATGTAAAGAAAGTGTTAGTTATAAATAGGTTGCGCTGGATGTATAGGCCTATATCTATTAGTTTTAACTGTTGTCGGTAATCTTGTTTCTTCGTCGCCGAATGGTCATTTATATTCCTTTATTACTTCTCTATTTGCATTAAGTTGTGCGTTTTAAATCTCTCAAATATATAGGCCATCCTCATTGTTGCTGTTATTTATTAATCTGTTTACATCCTCAAAATATTTCTCTCTTTCGTTTTCATTGTTTGGTGTGTTACATGGGGCATCGGCCTGTATAAATGTTGTGCTTACTCCGTCTATTGTTATCGTGAACGACATCGACCGTTCAATGACCGTTAAATGTATATGTATGTATGTTCGAACTCTACTGATTGAAATAATCTAATGGATCCTGTATCAGCTTGACATGTTTCCACTAGTATAGTTCATACACGTATAGAATGCCCATAATTACCCGGATATATATATGAACTCCCTTCAATGTTTATTTATAATCAACTGTTATCACAACGTGAGTATATCTTAAAGCATATCCTTGTATTAAAAGATCTGCGAACAAACTCATGGAAATTAGATTTCACCATAAATACCCACATGCCTAACCAGTTGTTAATCAGAAATCATTTGACCAGCACTTGACTAGCGCTGCTTCAGCTCGTACTCGGCAGAGATGCTGTTATTTCTCAATCGTACGAGCCTTGTTGCCAATTCCCTTGTGGATGGTTCGACTAGAGCAGTGTTTCCCAACCTTTTTTCACATTGCCCCACCCAAGTATTTCTAAAATTCTGATGCCCTATAATGTAACATATGCATACTTTTGTATATTCAAAAAATGAATTATTCCTAATGAAGCTTAATTGTAACTTGTTTGAATTGCCCCTCCCCCCCCCCACTGAACAATCAAATTTCCCCCATGTAGGAAGTAGGCAATTTGTGTTGTTCTTCCAATGTTGGGAAGTTGGGAAACACTGGACTATAATTATTTTTTTGAGTGAACTCTAAGATGGTCGGTGAATGCCTTAGCTGTCATACTACTGTGACTGCCCTTTGTTTGGGTGATTTTATAAAAAAAACTAAGACAACTAACTTGACCAAGCAGACATTATTCTTGAAGGAAATTAATGTATAGAAAGTTGTATCCATAGAACACAAAGACAGTGTAACTGTCTACATTGTTCTCTGTAAAATTATCAACTTTATTTTATCTATAAATATCAATATTTCTAAATCAGCCCGTGTTTCAAGGCTACATCACAGAAAACTCTAAGACTATGACGTCTGTTATGACAGTCAGTGCTACTGATCCTGAGAATAGTACATTGCAGTATTCATTTCCTCCTGGACAAGGTAAAAAAAAATATTCAGTAATAATTGTACAGTAATTAATTGCAGCAATAATTCTACTAAAATAGTCATTCTTATGTGGATAATGTATAGAGAAACATCTTGTCGGAAATTACGCGAGTACACACTAACCACAATTATGTAATTAAGTCATCCATCCACATATTGGTTGTATCTTTGCATGCCTGCCGAAGTATTAATCTTACAACCTGCTTGCATATTTATTTATCTGCCTGTTTGCCTGCCTATATATGTACCTAAAACCTTTCTTGCCTGTGTATACAAGTAAATTCAAGAAGGAAGCCAGAGGATATATTAAAATTTTTTGAGTCTAACGGGAATTGAACGGACTGGTTCAATTCCCGTTATACTAAAAAATGTGCCTGTGTATCTACACATCATCTTATTTTCTTGTATATTTACATATCAGCTTGCTTGCATATCTACCTATCTGCTTGCCTACTTGCATATTTACCTATATTTCTGGCTGCTGCATATTTACATATTTGCCTGCCTGCTTATATATTTATATAAAAACCCGCTTGCTTATGTATCTACCTATCAACCTGCCTGCTTGCCTATCTACCTGCATGTCTATGTATCTACATTTCTACCTGTCTATTTATCTACCTATGTGCCTGTCTATGTATATACATATCTGTCTGTTTGTTTATATATTTATTTATCTGCCTGCCCACGTATATTGTCCTTCCTGCTTACGTATTTACTTATCTGTATGCCTATATATCTACCTAGGGAGCCGCGTTAGCGCAGTGGTTAGCGCACTGGCTTCGCATATGAGTGGTCTTGGGTTCTTTCCCCAGTTGAGGCGGAAATGTTTTCAGATCGCAACGGCTCCCAGGTCGACCCAGGTACCCTTAAATGGGTACCGGTTTAAACTGCGAGGGAGAGGAGATGGCTACCGCCCTCATTTGCAGAGCCTGTGAAATGTGAGATCGCTAACATCTCACACCCCTACGGCATTAATAAATGCTATGAGTTACTTTACTTTACTGTATCTACCTATGTCATACCTATGTGCCTGTTTATGTATCTACCTATCAGCCTGCTTGCCGTCTTCTTCTTTCGTTCACTTGGAACATGTCTATATATGTAGACTGCTTGTCTATGTATCTACATATCTGCCTGCCTGCTTGTATATTTACTTGTGGACCTGCCTATGCATCTACCTATCTTCCAGACTGTCTATATATCTACCTATCTCCCTGACTGTCTATATATCTACCTATCTCCCTGACTGTCTATATATCTACCTATCTCCCTGACTGTCTATATATCTACCTATCTCCCTGACTGTCTATATATCTACCTATCTCCCTGTCTATATATCTACCTATCTCCCTGACTGTCTATATATCTACCTATCTCCCTGACTGTCTATATATCTACCTATCTCCCTGACTGTCTATATATCTACCTATCTCCCTGACTGTCTATATATCTACCTATCTCCCTGACTGTCTATATATCTACCTATCTCCCTGACTGTCTATTTATCTACCTATCTCCCTGACTGTCTATATATCTATCTATCTCCCTGACTGTCTATATATCTACCTATCTCCTTGACTGTCTATATATCTACCTATCGCCCTGACTGTCTATATATCTACCTATCTCCCTGACTGTCTATATATCTACCTATCTCCCTAGTTATTTATGTATTTATCAATCTGTCTGCCTGCATATGCCTATCTGTCTGCCTGCCTAAGCATCTACCTATCTGCCTGCTTGCTTAATCTTAATATTTACTTATCTGCCTGCCCATGTATCTACCTATTTGCCTGCTTGCTTACATATTTACTTATCTGCCTGCCTATGTATCTACCTATTTGCCTGCTTGCTTACATATTTACTTATCTGCCTGCCCATGTATCTACCTATTTGCCTACTTGCTTGCAAATTTACTTATCTGCCTACCTATGCATCTACCTATCTGCCTGCCTACTTACATATTTACTTATCTGCCTGCTTGCCTATACACCTACCAATCTGCCTGCTTGCTTACATATTTATTTATCAGCCTGCCTATGTATTTCCCTATCTACCTGCTTGCTTATACTTAATGTTTACTTATCTGCCTGCCTGACTATGTTATACACTTTGATACTTATCTATATTCTTTTGACAATACCGGGTAATTTCAATTTTCCTAATGTATGTTCTGTCCACCTCCTGTGCTATTTCTTGAGCTCTCTCTCTACAATTCTGTATGAGTTGACATCAGCGCACACCGGGCAAGTTTATAGGTACTCTGATCCTCCGCAATAAATCAATCAGAGTGTAGAGTCCGACAGTTCCAGCGCGATGCTGATTTCTTAGTCGCATCATATATTCTATTATGTTTCTCCTTACGGACTGTTCTGATCTTTATACTCCTCTTGCACATTCTTGAGAGAGATACCATCATTCACACTTTTGAAAATCTTCTGAGCGAACGAGGTTTCTCAAAGCACTGACTATGTCAGATTGACTTATTGACACTGTGGATATGCCCACCAGTGTATTGGCCCGCTCATTACCCTCAACATCTGTATGTCCTGACATGTATATAAAAAGGAAATATTTCTGATCATAGATTGTGTTAATAACTTTATTAATTGATGGCAGGAGACTCCCGTTTCAACTTTGTAGATCATGTTCATTGAGTCACTAAATATGCATGCATGCGAAGAATAGTTCTGTGACATCAACAGTGACAGTGCTTTTGTCATAGCTTTTATCTCCACCGTGAGCTAAATCACAGAAAAAACCGAGGTAATGTCAATCACAAAAACAGAAAAAAACATTAATATTTTCATCGATGACCAATAACTTAAACAGGTGAAAGAATTCACTTATCTTGGAAGCATCATATCATCAAATGGGGAAAATATCAATACTAACATAGATACAACATAGCATATCAGATACTAGCGAAGATGTCTCCTATTTTTAAAAAAAACGAACATGTGAACAAGAACACCAAGACTGCACTATATAAAACGATAATCATACGATCAATATGCTACCAATGTCGAACGTGGACACCGATAACTTGTTATAGCAGAATTGACTTGTCTCCATAGAAATCTCGGAGTAACAATAAAAAACAGAACCTGAAATGAAAACATCAAAAGACTAACAAACAAAATTGTAATCCTGAATTACATCAGAAGACAAAAGTTAAGTGGTTTTCACATGCTTCCAGACTACTATCAGATAGGGCCCCTCAAAAACATTACTATACAGACACCATGGATATAGCCAATGGCAGACCAAGCAAAAAATGGATTACAGAAATAAAAAAATCAACGAAAAGAAACATATGATGTGAAGTACACGAAAAGACAATCTCCAGAGAACTCTCTTCTACCCCTACACAATGCAAGGCATAAAGTGGTATAAAGAGAAAAGAAATAAAGAGGTGAGGTAAAATGGTTTTAGTAAAAATCCAATGGATTAGTTGACAGTTGTTCCACTGGACCGTGGAGAAAAAGTCTATGCATAGCGTTGATGACAAATAACTCACACACCAGTGTAGATTATTGCATCATTTTCTGCAGTGTTATTGTCAACTTCTGAATCCACCATCACCGGATGGTTGTCCCTGCAACTGTTATCGAGTGTGATGATCACAGAGAAGGTACCATGTAATTCAGGTGGAGTGAAAATCCACTACTCCACAGGATCAATGTAAATATGATTATGCACTTGTCCGATGATATCTTATGCCCGTCCCACCCATGATTTGTTTCTTTTGAACCTGGAGCTTTTCATCTTATTAAGATCTGATGTAATGGGCGAAGCATATCAACATTCATTTTAAGATATGCCAAAGTTTGTCACATCTTGGTTCTGTCAAGTACAGTCAGGAAATAAATTTGAAAATTATCAGCACCAGAGTGTACCCTTGGCACATCCCAAGATGATACGCATGGCTTCGTTCTGAATCTTGTCCAATCTTGCAACCTATGTATCATTAACCATGAATACCGCACACGTGTATTCATACTAGAAACAGCAAGTCCCAGATATAGCAGCACCAGTAGATGTTGTGGAATCTTGCAAGCTGTCATTACTCGTATTCCAGATAGAACTTTGCAAGCTTTGGTTATGACACGGTCAACATGTTCTTTGAAACAAAGACTTTTGATTGCAGTGTTACATGTTTGGTTCCTCCTACTAAGTTTTTCATCCGTGTCACGTTAATCTCGTACAATTTCAGCATTTTATTCCACGCAGACATCCAGTTAAGAAAGTTTGTAGTTTTCTGGTTGCCGTTTTTTATGTTCTCTATTTCTAAGCTAATGAAAAGTGCTGTTATGTTTTATGAATTGATTATTTTCTCTGGCTTTGATGTTCTCTGACATTGATATGCTCTGACATTGATATGCTCTAGCTTTGATGTTCTCTGACATTGATATGCTCTGACATTGATATGCTCTGACATTGATATGCTCTGACATTGATATGCTCTGATATTGATGTGCACTCCGTAGGTGCTAAGTCTCCTCTAGCTCATGGCTAGGAGTATGAATATGGTTGTTTCATGTAGTTGCTGATAACAAACGTTCCTTAATCACACCATCAAGAATCTTATTCTATTCATGCTGATGTATCTCAAGTTCCTCTAGAATACTGAATCTTATTCCAGTCATACATTCTTCAGTTAGCTAGTGTTCCTGTTATGATTTTACTGTGTAATTCTTGCCTAGAATTAATTCTCACAGTATTGTACCTATAACGTTACTGTGTCTGTTCTTTTATTGCTGTGAACTCCCATATGTCTAGGACAATACGTCAACATAAATCTCCACAGATGAGAATAAGCAATGTACTCCATCAATTTAAGTATGAGCCATGTATTTCATGTTTTCTCTATTGAGATACGCATGTGGTTGCGACTGTGGGTCTCACCAATGGCCCACTAGACAAAACAACCACGCAACAGAAAACCTTAGTAGATGACATGCCGTTATATTGAAGTTATCTTCTTGTAGAAGCTTCATGGCACATCATCTATACAATTATGCTAATTATGCTTTTATTTTGTTGTTGAAATGTGTTTCATGATTACTTGAATATATGTATACACCCTCTATGGTTGGGAGGGAGCCAGAGATATACTGTGCAGCACTGGGGGGGGGGCGAACTGACAGCACTGTTTTTTCCTATGGCTGAGGCCCATCATAGAGGCACAGTGACTCAGGACGTGACAATCCTTTTGACTTGAACATTTGGTTGCATGCCTGGAACAATAGAGGAGTTCGGCATAACCAGTAGTCAATTGATGGCGGGAAATGAGCACAGTGAACCCTATCTTGGTTGCAGTGGCTCGGAGCAGTGCATAGGTTGAAACCTACCTTCCTGGAGTTGTGATAGTTATTCTCTGGCTCTGTCCCGGGGTGGGCCGAAAATCCACAGACTTCCCAGCAATATAATGCCATTTAATGGCATTGGGTCAAAGGGCATGAGCCCATGGACCGCTGGATCAGCAACCAACCAACCAACCAACCAACCAACCAACCAACCAACCAACCAACCAACCAACCAACCTCTATTGAGATTTACGTGTCCAATTGTGTCATTGCAAAATGTAGGAATGTCTCCATGGATACAATTGATAACGTCCTGCATATAAGGACCAATTATTTATATATTATCAGGTGGCCTTTAGCTAAAGCAGTAAAAACACATATGTAACATTTGGGTTCGACAATCCTAATTTTGTATTTGATTTTTAATTTCCTTTGATTTTTATGTATATCAATATATATATATATATATATATATATATATATATATATATATATATATATATATATATATATATATATATATATATATATATATATATATATATATATATAATGCAATAAAATAATATAATCTGCTAAGCATTTACTCAATGTTTCTATTACTTATTGTTATATTTTCAAACATCCAGCGTGGCCATTTGATATCGATTCTTTGAGTGGAATAGTAACAGTTACCGGGTTCATACATTTCGAGAAGAAGAGTGTTTACTTTGGTCAAGTTATTGCCACAGACGTTGGTGTACCTCCTCAGAGCACAATCACACACATCTTTATCACAGTCAGCCTTTCAAATGATTACATGCCTACATTCACAAACATCAAGAATTTAACCGCTAATAAGTTTGACAAGCCAGGTAAGAGTAGCTTAAACCAGTGGCGCTTAACATGGGCCATATATGCCACAAATAGGGTCGCAGAAAGGTTACCACTAAAACGATACAGAACAAGAATTTTAGCGATAAATCTTAAAAAAAAAAGAAATGGTTGGTTTATTATTTTAGATACCAGGTACATATAAAGAAAAATAATTCCAAAAAGGGGTCCAAAAAAGGTTGAGAAGCACTTGCATAAAATATGTGTATAATTTAGTCATCTTCTTCTGTGTTCTTTTTCAAGCTAATGCAGAATAGCAGATTGTTCGAAGAACAGAATGTGTTGTGCCATGGTTTACAGCTTGCTAGATATATCAGTGCTTTTTGGCTTGACACATCTGAATTTTGCATGGTTTCTTGGTCACATTGACCCCTCATGAAATTAGACATCCAGCTTCACCACCAAAAACCTCCTTAGTCACATCTTACGACGGGGTGCAGAGGGAACGCATTGCTCTAGGCGGACCCAGGGTTAGCAGATAACCAAGATCCCAAATGTACCTCCACGCGGTGCACCCTGGAAACAGAAATACAGCAGCTCGTGCTGATTCTGGCCAAATCATTTGGGGATCGTGTCCGAGAATGTGGAGGTAGCAGATGGAAAGAAAGAGATTTGACTGCACAAGAGACAGACAATATCTCCGACACCACCAGCAGCACCACATATAGCGACACTGTCGACATACAGTGAAGCTAGTCAGTCCAGTCCTAACATTGTAGGGGTGGCCAATGTAAAAGGCACGTAAAGGTAGATGCATGGCGAGAGACAAATATATTTCATACCGAGTACAATGAAACAATGAAAGGGTAGAACAGCGCTAGAGGGCATCGCGAACTGCAAATAGAAAATGAAAAGTTCCTAGGAAAGGGGAACTATAAGCTCCGTCAGCTCGAGACGAGCTTCTAGTTACCTGTGTTCCTTACAGGCAGAGACCCAGACCCATTCATTGGCGTTTGGTAAAGCAAGAAGACCTAATCCAACTCTAATGTCGAGCCTTCCTAAACCGGAAATATGCTCGCGAAGAGAAAGGGTTCCGTACTCGATGTACTCAGGCACAAAAAGGGACAACGATGGTAGTCCTGGCCCCACTCTACTGTCAGGTTTTCCTATACCGGAAATACACTTGAAGAGAGAAAGGGTTCAGTACCTGATGGGCTCAGGCGCTATTGGGACAAGGACACTCAGCTCTAGAACACCTTGCTCTCAAACGCGTGGTGTGAGACTCGGACAAGGGGTACACGATGTCAGTGAATGACACCTCGGCTAAGAGGGCGAAAGATCCAGGGTCCAACTCCTCTGTTGAGTTCTTCCCCTTAAGGAACCAGGCTCACGGATGAGAAACCGTTCAGTACCCAATGGGCACAGGCACAGTACGTCCTATTACACGAGGCGAGTTCATAGACAGAGGTACACCTCGTGCAAGTCAGACGAGAGCAAAAATCTACTGGGCGAAGAGTCGCCACTACGCGTGCCTGGAGACAGATATAGAGGCTGTCACAGGCTAAGGGTAGCCCACCCGAATTGTCAAGGCATGCCGAAATCGGATGTGCTAGACCTACAAGGCGCATAACGGTGGCACAACGTAATCACGCTCCCGGCGGAAATCACACGGATATCCGTGATGGTTACAATGGAGCGAACACAAAACAAACAAACAAACTGGAGTTCCAAGGTATATATAAAAAATGCTTTTTAGTCCCATGTCAAATGGTTTGGACATTTAATGAGAATGAAGTCTGATTGAGAGTGCATAACAGCGAATATCCGGGATGAGGACAAGAGGAAGTCCAAGATGCAAATGAATCGACAATATCAGAGACATTGTACAACCTTATGGGATTAGAAAAAACCGACAGCAACACATTTGGCAATAGAACATCGACGTCGACTTTCCATGATACTTCACGGTACAGGTGGCTGAGAGAAGACAAGATAGTATGAGAAAAACACAATCTGGACTGCTGACCCAAACAAGGTGCCAATTTCTGCTGTAGTTGCTTGCATTGTGAATGTTTGATGAGAACACAGCTACTGATGCAACCACACAACCACAGACACAATTTTGCGATTATTGCTGAGTGCCATTTGCCCCAAATTCAGAAGTTAATTAGTGAGTTCTAGGGAATAACAAAATATATGCACTTTGATATTTGATTGCCCTAAATCAGAAGTTAACTAGTGAGTTCTAGGGACTAACAAAATATAGGCACTTTGATATTTGATTGCCCCAAATCAGAAGTTAATAGTGATGTCTAGGGACTAACAAAATATATGCATAGAAGACCTAGAAGAGACACAGTCACAAATGCAGCAGTTTTTGCATATAAAGTTTATGAAAGTTTTCAGAACAAAGAAGAATCTGCAGTTGCAGCGATAGACCTGGAAGATGCATACAATAGAGTTAGCTACACCCATCCTATCGACATGCTAAGGGAACAAGATATCCACCCCTGGATCATACGCTGGATAGCAAACGTGCTAATCTGTAGAAAAGTCGCTCTGAGGTGTGGATCCTGGACGTCTGAGATCAGAACAATAGCACCTGGTCTGCCACAAGGATCTCCTCTGTCCCCATTACTGTTTAATGTGTATACATTGAGAATTGCTCAATTGGAAACTCCCAGCAATTGTAGAGTTCTTACATACGCTGACGATATCCTACTATACAACATGGGCAGGAACAGAACAGATATCACTGACAGTGTACAAAATGGACTAGAACAATTGTGGATTTGGTGCAGAACACACAACGCTGTGATCAATCCCTCGAAAGCAAAGATCTTCTGGTACTCCTTAAATAATAATCTGGTCAATGACACACTGCCAGCTGTTAGTTGCATGGGCTCATTCATTGAAAGAGAACAGGACCTTAAATATCTTGGGATAATCGTTGATAGAAGTCTGTCATTCAACAAGCACGTCACAAATATGATTCAGAAGGCTAAAAGAGGGATCAGTATTATCAAGGTTGTGGCGACCTTCGACATGCAGCAATGTGTACTTTTTCTGCTTCTACAAGTGGTGGCTATCTGTAATAGATTATGGCCTCGGCCTACTAACTTTGTCACAGACACAAGTCGATAGATTGGAAAAAGTTCAAAATGAGGCAATACGAGCGGTACTGGGGTGTACTAGAGATACACCCATCTCTGCAATGAGATTTCTGCTTGATCTCCCCAGCATTAGAGTGCGACATCAGGTAGCACAAGTTAAGTCGTACCTTAAAGTGACAGAATACAACCACCACCCATTACACCAACATCTAGATGAGTCAAAGGGAAAACGAATCAAGCGTGGCAGATCATGGATGGCAGAGGCTGAAGACACACTGCGAAGAGTATGTGAATTGGAAGAAATAGGAAATGGCAGTGAATGGGTGGAGGTAGACACTGAGAAGAGACTAAAGTAATAATGCAACTAGATAACGCGTGTCGAAAATAGACGGCAGTCAGGGCTCAGGATACAGTGCACAAACTCGCCATAACTACACTCGTAACCACAAGACATAATTATATACACAGATGGCTCCGTTAGCAGAAACACAAATAAAAGCGGTTGGGGTTTTGTTGCCTACAGAAACGGCGTGAAGTTGGTTGAGAAATCTTCAGCATATTCTACTGTCCCATCGAGCATGAGGATGGAGATAGAGGGAGTTACAGCAGCTCTTAATTGGTTGATAACTGATACATCAATACACTCGGTAATACTCACAGACTCTCAAAGCATGCTGCGCAAGATAGAAAAGTTCATGCTAAGAAAAGAATGGTGGGACTTATTGAACAACTCAGTTGTCCAGAGCATTACATGGATATACTGCTGGTCATGGTCATGCTGGGGTCAGAGGTAACGAGAGAGCCGACTTATTGGCAGGCAATGCGGCGATAGACGGCACATTGCTGAGAAGAGATAAAGCAGACTTAATGAAGGCAGTAATAAATTAATTTCAAGATGCAGATGATGTCAATGAGGTTGAGAACGTACACATACGGAGAATGTTAGAAATGGGAGTATTCAGAGGTGAGAGGAGGACAAGTAAATTTTTTGTAAAGTCCCGAAGATCACACAATCAACACCTCACCGGAACTCTGAGTCTACATACACTGGGATGGCTGTTGGAGCGGAGGGCGGAGCACTTATGGGAATGCCCCGCATGCTGTGAAGTCAGTTTCTAATCAAGAATCAAGAAAATATATGCACTTTGATATTTGATTGCCCCAAATCAGAATTTAATTAGTTAGTTCTAGGGACTAACAAAATATATGCACTTTGATATTTGATTAGAAGACTACGTTTAATGGAATGGTTGCTATCAATCATCATCATATTGCCCTCTTCATATCTAAGGTTGTCTGCAATGGGTCTCCAACATCTTCTGCCTCTTATCTTGGTGGTGCACGCTGCTAAATTTTAACCTATTCATCTCTTGATATTTCCTTCTCACTTGTGTCTTTGCCTACTTCTTGTTCACCACCTCTTGATTCTACCTTTAAGTAAACGTCTTTATTAAGTATCATCTCTTTTAATATGCCAAGAAAATTTTATTTGTTTGATTTTTATTTCTTTTAATAGTACGTTTTTCATATGCAGTATTCTCATAATCTGTTCGTTTTCGTTTCTTTCCATGAAGTTCTCGCTATTCTTTTATATATCCACATCACAAAGGCATAAATTATTTCTTCTAGTTGTTTGTTCATTATCCATGTTTCTGTCGTTATCCATATTTTTGTCATTATCCGTATTTCTGTTATTATTCATGTTTCTGTCATTATTCATATTTTTGTCATTATTCATGTTTTTGCCATTATTTATGTTCCAGAGTTAGTATACATATTTGTTTAATTGTTGCATTAGAGACCCAAATAATAATAATAATAATAATAATAATAATAATAATAATAATAATAATAATAATAATAATAAAATGGTAATAGTGACCTTGTTTTATCAAAGTCGAAATCTGAAAGGGGAGAATATCAATGATGTTACCTTATGCATGTCGTAACATGTAATTAAGGAGTTTTTGCGGAGGGATTGGCTGTTACATTCTATTGGTCAGAGTGACCTAGAAGCTATGCTGCAGTTGGATGAAACAGACAGAAAGTACAAATGGTCTCGCAATGTTCTCGTGTGGATCCAGTGTTAGCAGATAACCAAGATCCTAATAGTACCTCCTCTGGTGCACCCTGGAAACACAAATATAGCTTCTCTTGCTGTATTCCTGGCTAACACTTTTAGGATCGTGTCCTGTGGATGTGAATGCTGTAGATAGAATGAGAATTACCTGCAAAGAGACAGGATATATGTCCCCGAAATCAATATGCCATTGCATTCAATATCACTGTTGGCACACAGTGATGCAAGGCATCTGTACATTCTGTCTCGACCGGCTAAAAAGCAGAAGCATTGGAGGGGCGACAAATGTCAATGTTCCTAACATACGGTGATCTTATGAGTACACACTGAATCTGGAAAAGGTAACACAAGCTAGAGGGCAGTGCAGTGTGAGTGTGTCAATCAATTCAGTGGCAACGAAGTTACAATTTCCCATATGAGATCAATCGGTGGAAGTATTGCTCATGGTCAAAAAGACAGAAGCCCATTTGTCCCATCACAATTGACCCCATTCAAAGTAGGAATCATGACTCAGGTATAGGATACGCCAACTTGAGCATGCACTCCTGGGTATGGATAAAGCTTTGAATACAGCTCCCCATTGCACACAAGACAAGCATGGAACAACACATGTCGGGGAGTGCATTGTTTAATTGTCTGACCGAACCAGTGCTGTGATTCAAACTATGGACACGGTGAGCAAAGTAGAGAGCAACGCAAGTCTCTAACAACACTGCAACGCAAGCCCAACTCGACTGTCGAACGTAGCTCAACATGGCTCATATAGAGAGAATTGGGTTCAGTACCCAAAGGCCCACTGCGAAGCCCCTCGTTGAGAGTCGTATTTTACATATCTCTTTGGGTAATATACGCTATGGCGAAGAGTCAGAATACACAGACTGCGCCTGGCGATGGATTGGAAGGTCATCTCAAGCGGACGAAGCGAGTTCGTGAGAAATGCATATATCAAAGCGCATACCCCTGACGTGTTTTGCAAAGCGGCGCACCATCTAGAAAAGTGTATCAACCCTGAGTCTAATTCGATCGTCGCCATTACCCAACATGGCTCATACGGAAGAAATTAGGCCTGGGACCTAGGGATACAAAAGGTGGTAATGGAATGGTCTTTCTACACGAGGAACAGATCGCTGACTGCGAAGCGCCTCGTCGGATGAGACAAACAATGGGTGACCCAGGCAAACTATTAGCTCGTCTCGTGACATATACTCACTCTGAGTAGAAGGTTCCTTCAATAGGCATTGCACTAAGCTGAAAGCTGAAGACTCCTGGGTATGAAAGAAAGCTCGGAGAAACATCCCCACCGCGCATAGGAAGTAACAGCTAATCTCTTGCAATTTCTAGAGTTCGAGAAGCAGAAGAAGACAGAAAGGCGTGCTACAGGCAAAATATTAACAATGGAAGAAGGCAATAATTGTCGTTTTCTTGACTTTTTTAAATAAAAAAAAAAAAAAAAGGAAACTTGGGAAGTTTGTTTTCTGGACTACATCTGTTAATCATCAGGAGTTAGAGATGATGTAGAAAAATAATAAGAAGAAGAGTAGTGATTTGGACAACGTTTTAAACATTTCTATAAACTTTTGACAAGAAATAATTGTCTTACAAGAATTTGTAAAATAAGTATGTGTAATTTATGGATATAACGTAATCTATGCTCTATATTTACACCTCAGGGACACAAGTGGCAACATTGCAAGCTTCTGACCTGGATGGTGGGGACGATGGGAAGCTTGTTTATTACCTTAGTGATCCCAATGTACCGTTAGTTTTGGATAGATATACTGGTGGACTTTATGTAGGCATTGGATTGGATAATCCATTGAAATCTTTCTATAATCTGGAAGCTGTAGTCGCGGATATGTCTAAAACTGCTGTTTTGTCATCAACAGCAACGTTTAGAGTAAATGTTGGAATTGGCAGTGGGAATTACTATGATCCAGTGTGTAATCCACTTGGTCCTCTTTTGGTAACACCAAATAATTCAAGCGTAGCAAACACTATATCACGTCTGATTTGCTCAGACCAAGATGCTGGCACTATCACTTTACGTTATGACATTATTGGAGGTGATACTAACAACATATTCGCTGTCAATAACTACGATGGAACACTTCGACTAGCATATACTCCAATAGCTGGTTCATACATACTTATCTTGAAAGTTAGTGACCAAGGGTCACCTGCAAGAATTGCCACAGTGTCAGTTGAAATTAATGTTCAAACTAACCTTCAATTTACTAATCTCCCAAAACAAATTGATGTTTTCGAGAATTTAAACACGGGTGCTATTTATACTGTTACAATACAAGGGGCATATGACTTAGTTACATATGAAATTTTCAGTGGAAACAGCGTTGGAAAATTCAACATTCACCAAACAACTGGAGAGATAAGGCTTATTGGCACTCTGGACAGAGAAACTAAAGATACATACTCTCTTGAAATAAGAGCAACATCAGCTAGTGGGGACATTGTTACACAATTTCTAAGAGTAAATGTTCTCGATATGAATGATAACGCCCCGAAATATGCTAATTCATATAACTATATATCAATATCAGACATTGTTTCTCCGCCATCTTCATTAAACCGCTATACAGCTACTGATAGGGATCTAAAAGAAAATGGACAGATTGATTACAAAATTGTTTCTGGAGATCCGTTTCATATGTTCAGTTATAATGCGAATGGATTCTTCAGTTTAATATCCAAACTTGATTACAATATTCAGTCATTCTACACAATTGTTGTTTGTGCTACTGACAGAGGAGTACCACCCTTAAACGGCACAATGACTGTGTATGTGGAAGTAACTCATGTTGATAATGATAATTTTATTATTGTGCAGTCTGGAGGCAAGGTTTACGTAACACTTTCAGAAAATACTACAGTTGGTGCTGCTGTTTTTAAAATTGATGTAAAGAATAATAGCAGTAAATCAGATTTGACCTTCACAATCACTAGCGGTAACAGTGGCAACAACTTTACTATCGATGCAACATCAGGTGTTATGTATCTAACCTACGTCCTGGACAGAGAGAGTAGTGACACAATGAACATCGGCATTCAAGTGAGTAACACACATGGATTAACTGAAACCACTCTCCTTGTTGTAACAATTACTGACATTAATGACAACGATCCAGTTTTTAATCCCGACAACATTGTGGTTGTTGTTCCACATGGCACCGGAACTGGTACAAACTTAGTAACTTTTTCTGTGACGGATCTTGACAGTGGTGTTAATAAGGATTTGACTTTATCCATCTTAAGTGGGGATCCCAATGGAATATTGTCTATAAAAGGAAAGACATTAACAACTACAGCAACTTTGGATGCTAATATTCAAAGCAGCATAGGCCTAATTGTTCAGGCAACTGATCACGGTATCCCTCCTAGAAGCTCCACAGCTTACGTGATGATTATAATCACTCCAGAGTTGAGAATGCCATGTTTTTATCAAAAAACTGACATCATTTCTGTGGAAGAAACCAACATCACATCAAGTCTTTTGTATGCTGTTGACGCAACTTCTTGTGGAGCACATCCTGGAGATCTACTGTACTCATTGACGAGCGGAGACTCTAGCAAATTCTATGTGGAGCCCCATATAGGAAAGTTGCAGCTCATTGGTGGTCTTAATTACTCATTAAGCACTGTGTATATCTTAACTATTACAGCTTATAACAAGAACAATTTTTCATTGAGCGCAAACTTTACTTTAACAATAACAGTTATACAAGTCAACAGGTACGACCCCGTATTTTCCCCAGATGTTGTTATCTGGGCGATCTATGAAAATGCCTCTTTGGAATCAGTTGCGGGGCGAGTATTTGCTACAGATCGAGATCCTGGACTATTTGGAACTGTGAGATATTCTATCGAGACAAATGCGTACTTTACTGTTAACTTAACTACTGGTTTGGTTAGTCTTACAAAAAAACTAGAATACTCAATAGCTAAATGTTACAATCTTGTGATCACAGCTACTGATATTGCTGGAGTCAATAGCAGATCTGGTTTTGCGCTGCTGGTGATCAATGTTATTGATATGAACAATCATGCTCCAGTGTTTGCGAACATATCTAACGAAGTTACGCTTCCTGAGGATTTCCCAGTTGGAGATGTCTTTCAAATTGTATTTGCCAATGATCTAGATTCTGGGATATATGGACAAGTACAGTACTCAATAGTGTCAGGTAACTCTAATGGTCAGTTTGCTATCGATTCCAATACTGGTGCTATGTCTCTCACCACTAGCCTTGACTTTGAAAGTTCTCGTCAGTACATTCTTGTTGTTCAGGGAAAAGATGGAGGTACACCGCCTTTGATAGGTACTAAGGTTGTAACAATAAACGTAAAAGATCAGAACGACAATGCTCCAGTGTTTGCAACAACTCGGTTAGAAATTACTATCAAAAGTGATACGCCTATTTTGACATCAATCTGCCAGGTTTCAGCATCAGATCGAGATAGCGGAAGAAATGCACTCATAGATTACATCATCCAAAGCGGCAATGATGACCATCTTTTTAGCATTGACACTGTAAAAGGAGTGATCAAAACAGCAACCTCATTAAAATCAAAAGGCAGCTTTTATACACTTATAGTAGCAGGTGTTGATCAAGGCTTGCCTTCTCTATCTGGGACTGCAACCGTTGCCATTACAGTGCAACCTGTTCAGAGTCCCGGGCCAGCAAGCTACGACTACAGCATTGAAGAGAACAAAAATGCTGGGACACTCGTAGGAACTATACCAAAAGATCCTTCCTTAAATATTACAAGTTATACAATAAGGTAAGACTGCTTATCATAGTAAGCATTTTTCATCTTATGGTCCATACTGTGTGGTGTCAGTTATCATGTATTTCCACAGACTTCTGTTTCATGTATTGTCAATCATTTTTCATGCTGATGTTCTCCCAGCATTTTCTCTCTTGGTTTTAATCTACCCTTCTTGCTCTTCAACTTGCCTGTAATTCAATATGTTCCATCTTTCCTCTTCTTATGTGTCCAAAAATGTAGAAGTCTCTTTCTGATGCAGGTAGGCAGCTATATTTCTGAATTAACTTCTTTCAAGATATTTTCATGTTTTTATCTGACTCATCATCATCAAGTGCCGTCTCCGCAACGAAGGTTGGCTGCAACGTATCTCCAACATCTCCTGTCTCTTGTCTTGGTGGTGCACTCTGCTAGACTGTAACCTGTCCATCGTGTAATGTTACTCTCCCACTTGTATCTCTGCCTACCTCTTGCTCGCTTCCCTTTGACTTTACCCTCAAGTAAGGTCTTCAATAGGGTGTCATGTCTTTTAATGTGTCCAAAGTATTTTATTTGCCTGATCTTTATTTCTCTTAGTAGTTCTTTCTTCATATTAAGTGTTTTTAGCACCTCTTTATTTGCTACTATATTATCTGACTATGGTGTTCTTAACATTCTCCTATTAAACCACATCTCTGCTCATCATCAAGTAACCCATCCTGAACAGAATGTAGCAGTAATCACAGACTTTCGAAACTTCTGTTGATCTTGAGCCAGTCTTCATGCTTCTGTTACTGTCGTGTTCAGGTGGTCTTTGATATCTTGGGTCCATCTTCTTCTTGGTCTGTCCCTTGTTCGTCTCCCTGGCATCATTTCCTCCATTACGGTCTTCTCTTGATCTGTTAGTCTTTGTAGTTCATGATCACTTTCTGCTAAAAGAACAGTGTACTCTGCATATCTCAGGTTGTTTATTATATGTTTATTGGGTATATGCCTTTATAAAACCTTAATTGACTCACGTATGAAATAGAAAGATGCATTCATTACTAAATTATGGTAGAAATTTAACA
This sequence comes from Meghimatium bilineatum, assembly GCA_034231615.1. NCBI lineage: Eukaryota > Metazoa > Mollusca > Gastropoda > Stylommatophora > Philomycidae > Meghimatium > Meghimatium bilineatum. The sequence continues at coordinate 49,665,960 of CM067317.1, read as the reverse complement.
TTTTAGATAGGTCTACATAATTAATCATCTCATGTTCAAGTTGAAACTAAACTTTACTAAACTAGGCATTAGGACAAAATTTTCAAAATGGGTGTACAGCATTTTAAATGCCACAGTTAGATAGCCCTTGAAAATTGCAATCCAACGATACCTTAACCAAGTCTCTACGTCAATTCTGAAAAAAGTTACGAATTTTTTTCGTATTAATTTTTGCCTCAAGATAATTACATGGAACATATAAGGAAATATAAAATGACAGTTGTCAAAAAGTTGCGGCCCTGCCTTAGAACCGAGCCACAAATTTATGAATATCATAGTTATTTGCATTAAAAAATATGACAAATTATACATTTTCTTGTTCGGGAAGACAAGACGCACCTCTTGATTACATTATGCTAATTTTCCGACGCAGCAAGAATTAATTATTAATTTTAAATGGCGTCTCATTAGCATAATTGCAATTGAATGTGTCATATACATTTTGCACATTTATTAATTATCTAGGGTAAAAATATGACAAATTATACATTTTCTTGTTCGGGAAGACAAGACGCACCTCTTGATAACATTATGCTAATTTTACGACGCATGCAGAGTTAATAAATAATTAACAATTGCGTCTAATTAGCATAATTGCAATTGAATGTATCATATACATTTTCCACATTTTTTAATTATTTAGGATAAAATATATAGCAAACTGTATGTTTTTGTGTTTGTGAAGACAAGACGCACCTGTTGATTACATTCTGCTAAGTTTCTGATGCAGCCAGAGTTAATAAATAATTAATAATGGCGTCTAATTTGCATAATCACATTGTCATATTTAATATATATTTATTAAATTTTTTTTAATTATTTATGATAAAAATTATTGCAAACTGTACATTTTTGTGTTTGTGAAGACAAGACGCACCTGTTGATTGCATTATGCTAATTTTCTGACGCAGCCAGAATTAATTAAAAATTACGTCTAATTAGCATAATTGAAATTGAATGTATCATAAACATTTTTTAATTATTTAGGATAAAAAATATAACAAATTATACATTTTCTTGTTCGGTAAGACAAGACGCACCTGTTTAGTACATTGTGTTAATTTTCCGATGCAACCAGAGCCAATTAATAATTAATAATAGTGTCTAATTAGCATAATTAAAATCTCTTCTATGCTTCCCTTTATGGCAACATGCATGTGGCTGGCAATCTGTAACCTCAGCCCTCTTTGTATCTGAAATATAATATTTGATTATTATTATTATTGGCATTTGGTACACATGTACATAAACAATTCTATGTCATAGGTATGAATAAATTACCAGGTAGGTACATGCACCAAATTTTCAAAATTTCCATTTCGTTTTTCCTATTATAGTGATACCTAATTAGCCCTATATAATTAAATACTTTATTACATTATTCAGTAGATAGGCTTATGTAGAACATTGAGCAAAATTGATAATGAACAACAAGAGACAAAGATATCAAAAAGAGTGAGAACGTTTGGAAGATGCTGCAGTTTATGTTGTCTGCATTGATGATTTGATTTATTAGGCCTACTGAAAGGAGAAAGCATGTCTCAATAAAAAGTGAATTTTACGAAATATTCATGAGAGAATTATAAGAAATTGGACTTCATAAACAATATAAATAATATATATTTAATTTGAAATGTGTTTCTTGTAAAATTATCAACATGAAACAGACCGATGTGACTAAGAAAACACTTCAGTCGTCATAGCGACGGACGCATGATAGTACATAAGTACGCGCACTCAGCATGGTCTTGTACCAATAATTTCAATTATTTTACATATAAATCTTAGATTTTTTACTAGTAGCATTTAAAAATGAATTAAAGATATTAAAAGAGGCAGGAATTGTAGTTGTTAAACGTCAATTTCTTTAAATAAGAGACATTAAAGAATTATCGACGCGGCAGTAAAGATTAGCGGTATTCAAGATGGCGGCCGAGGAATGCGTGACCGATCTGCAGTGCGTTTGTTTAAAATTCGATAATAATTACAGGCAACTTCAAAAATTAATGAAATTTTGTATATAAAGAGAAAAATGGTTGTTTCATTTGTTAGACATGGTTACAACATTGTATTTTATTCAAATTAATGCATATACGTGTGCAAAGAGAAAAATCACTTACCTAGGCTTATTTAATTGCTTGGTGAAAAAAGTACACAGCGTATTTCCAACTACTAGTTACGTAATTCGATGCACAAATGAATGAGAAAAATTAAACAGTTGTCTTTTATAAACAATAAAGTTGCGTCGCGTTGTCTAAAGACAATTGCTGTGGTCAGTGTTTCACATGATGCAAAAAATGGATTCTTGGACGCTACAAAAACAAGGGAAGTAATTTAAGCCACATTCACTTTCACGTCCCCTTACGATTTCCTAATGCCTAACTAAACTCATGCATCCTCATGGACTATGTGATTAACATAAAATTCTCATAATGTGGACAATAAATAGTTGCAGACTTTTATACAATTGTCTGCATATAAATGGCGGAACGTCTCTTCTATATATACATGTAGAACCTCTTCAGCGGTCTATATACAACCGAAGACGAATGTGTTGATCCATTGGCGCAAATAAAGCGATGGCGCAATCGTGACAATGTATTACCATTCTCTAGACTTCATCCTGCTGGAAATCTATTAGGACCATTTTTCTGCTACAAGAGGTAATTAGCGGAAGTTTGAGAATGAACACTGAAGAAGAAGAAGGAGAAAGACGTATACATACAAAGTACGCCTTCTACATAGACACTCTCAGAGTAGGAGACTTTTCCTGCAAACTTTGCATGTCAATGAGATTTTTAAGATATTGTTGAATAATGAAAGTACATAATAAATAATTTGCAATGGTTTATTTCCACTTGACCATGGATATTGTCTATAGACTATTTTAATTATCTCATCATAAATTCATCATCATCAAATGCCTTCTCCACAACAAAGGTTGACTGAAAATGACCTCCAACTTCCCATGTTTCTTGCCTTGGCGGGGCACTCTGCTAGAATTTAACCTGTCTATCACGTAATGTTTCTCTCCCACTTATATATATATGCCTACTTATCTACTTGTCTGTTTGGCAAGCTTTGCCAATCGCACATGCCAGTAGCAAATGGAGCTGTTCCTCAACTTTCCCAGAGTATATGCGGAATATGCCTATATTTACTATATTTTGATGGTGAACCACACAAGTAATTTGTGACTTCAAACCTCAAATAGCGGTGAACTTGGAACTCGGGTCTTCTGATAATCGGGTTAGTGACTTAACTCTACATTACTGTGGTTCACATCTGAAATGGTTATATCAATCAATACAATGTCAGTTATATGTTGATATATTTACACATAATACATGTATATTTATTTTGTCCGCCAGGGGAGGAAACTATGGAAATGTCTTTGTAATTTCAATGAATGCTAATCAGGAAGGGGTTATCCGCACTACAGTCCCACTAGACAGGGAGACTTATGCATACTATCAGCTACTTATCTCTGTTACATACAACGTGAACAGTAAAGATTTGACGGTGAGTGAACATTTAGTGCTGAGATCTATGTAGGAAATCTAAAGTAACAATTATCCTTAACACAGTGTATTATTACACAGTGTATTTTTGTGTGTAAAACCAATTGTAGTAATTTGTTTTCTTGGGTAATTGTTAGTATTCACAATTTTAAGAGTTGTTTCCCTGCAAAACTAGATGTTAACTCGTATTTGTGAATCTAAATATTTCAAGATGACACATGATTTCTATGATATTCTGCATGTATTTAAATTTGTCCAAACAATTTTCTCCAAAAATCTTGTAAATAGAAAATTTGAGCACCTTTTTATAATTTTTTTACCGTTTTTTTAATTATCTTATTTATTTTAATTTAGAGAGTTATAAATGAAATATTCAGTATTGACATCACTTAGTCTTAGTTAACTTATACTATAAGTTAAGTTATAAATGGAGTTTATTTGACCAAAAACTCAATAGGCCTATAAGTTATAGGACTATTGAGTATTTGGTCAAATAAACTCCATATATATATTATATATAGGGCCTATATATATATATATATATATATATATAGGCCTATATGTCTGTTTCATTTCTACTATCTTTGTAAAGTTTCTTAATGTATTCTTCCCATCTGTGCATAGTTTCATTCTTTCCTATTAACATGTGCCCTGGTCTGGTATCTCGTGATATTGCATTCTACCTGTTAATTCATTTATTTGTTTATGTGTATTCCTTGTATTTCCATGATGATATTTCTCTATTTACCAGGTAATAGCATTTTCATTTAACCATTAAATAGATTGATAGATCGATGGATGGATGAAGGGAGATAGATAGATAAATAAATAGGTAGGTAGGTATGCAGACTTCCAACTTTTCCCTCAAGTGTTCCATCTCATGTTACCTAGGTTGTCTATCATTCATTTCTTGGCTTAATATACATTTCAAGAGTCTTTCATCTCAATGAACAAAGAAATATTACATAGGCTGTTCTTGATCTTGTGAAATTAAATAAATTGTTTTACATTAAATTTGTATCTCATGTTATCTATGTTGTCCATCATTCACTTCTATGCATCAAGATTGGCTCAATATATGTTTTAAGAGTTTCCCACCTCAATTGACAAAGATAAATTATATAGGCTGTACATGATCTTGTGAAATTACATTAATTATTGTACATCAAACGTTTGTTCTCTGCCAAAGACAGATGTTTTGGGCCGTTGGTGCAAATAAAATGGCAACGCAATGCATTTTCATTATCTGTACTACATCCTGCTGGAAATTTAGTAGGTCCATTGTTCTGCTGCAACAGAGATGAGTATGAGAATGAACACAGAAGAAGAATCATTTGTTTGTATTGAAGCCATGCAGTCACATGCACTGTGCATTGTCAAAAGTGGCCAAAATTGATACGAGCAAATAGTTTCAGGCTTTCATGTGATTGAATAATTTGCATATAAAATGGTGGAGCATGTCTTCTAGATAACTTTGAGTTAGCTAAATGATGGTTAGTTAAAGAAAGAAGACTTCGACTTCCCATGTATAGGACAAGACAAGCTAAGACAAGACCAATATAAATAACCAAATGGTCGGAAAGTGTCCGACAAAGTGGAGGGTGCAAGTAGACAACGAAAACAATGTAAGGTAGCGGCTGGAAGACAAATATAAATAACCAAATGGTCGGAAGGTGTCCGACAAAGTGGAGGGTGCAAGTAGACAACGAAAACAATGTAAGGTAGCGGCTGGAAGACAAATATAAATAACCAAATGGCCGGAAGATGTCAGACAAAGTGGAGGGTGCAAGTAGACAATGAAAACAATGTAAGGTAGCGGCTGGAAGACAAATATAAATAACCAAATGGTCGGAAGGTGTACGACAAAGTGGAGGGTGCAAGTAGACAACGAAAACAATGTAAGGTAGCGGCTGGAAGACAAATATAAATAACCAAATAGTCTGAAGGTGTCCGACAAAGTGGAGGGTGCAAGTAGACAACGAAAACAATGTAAGGTAGCGGCTTGAAGACATATATAAATATTTGTTTGGCTGAATTAGTTCTCACCTTGAATTCTTTTGAATTCAATGGACACTTTTTTGATCAAATTAGCGGTGTAGCGATGGGTACTAAAATGGGACCCAGTTATGTCTGCCTATTTATGGGTCACCTTGAACATCTTATCTTTACCACATTTCAGGGCCCTGTCCCTTCCATATTCCATCGCTACATAGACGATGGAATTGGGGTTACTGATATCTCTCTTGATAACCTCAACCTTTTCATTAACTTTGTGAGTGGTTTCCATCCAGCTATTAAATTTACCTCTCTTATTTCCTCCACCTCTGTGAACTTCCTTGACATTTGTGTTTCCATAGGATCCACATCCCTTACCACGTCTGTACATTATAAGCCTACGGCCTCTCATAGTTTTCTTCTTTATACATCATCTCACCCAAGGTCTTGTCGTCATGCCCTCCCTTTTTCTCAGCTGCTTCGTCTTTGTCGTCTCTGCCAAGACGATGTTGATTTCCAGGTTCAAGCTCATAAGATGCTGGATTTTTTTCGCAGTCGCTTATACCCTGAGGATATCCTGTCATCAGCTTTACAACGTGTTCTTACTATTTCCCGCTTAGTGGCCCTCGTACCATCTATTAAACATACCTCTGATCGCCCAATACTGGCTATCACTTTTCATCCTCATAATATGCCGGCACTATGTATTCTATTACGACATTTCTATATCCTCCAGTTATATCCCATCTCCAGTCCTGCGTTTCCCTCTCTTCCACTAGTCGCTTTTCGGAGGGACAGAAACCTTTGTGATCTCTTAGTTCATTCTCGTCTGCGCACTTCTGCAGGTCAACTAGGAACTGTCCCTTGTTAGTGAAATTGTTTGACTTGCCCTTTTGTTATTCTCACTCCCATGTTACAGTTTCCTAAATCACACTTTGATATTCAGGATTCTTGTTCATGTTTGTCCCGTAATTTAATATACTCTATCATATGTAAGCGTTGTGATATGAAGTATATTGGTGAGACTGGTAGACGTTTAGCTGATAGATATTTGAGAGATATCACGAATCAACGTGACTCCCCAGTGGCTAATCATTTTAACAGCCCGTCACATCATGGTAGCTCTGATGTCTCTGTAACCGGTTTTTTATGTTGTTATACCGGTGACCGGCAACGTCAGTCCTTGGAATATCGTCTCATTTGCCATATGGGAGTCTTATAACCACACGGAATTAACATTAATCACCGTTTTGTTTGAGTTACCCACTTTTTCTTTATACCCTCTACTCCCGTATTGCACGGATTCTTGTAATTCTTTGTCTTTGTACACTTTCGTGAGTAATTATTTTTGTGTTTGCCGTACTTCTATATATTTCCTTTATGTCTTCCTTCGTTTGTGTATGTCAACTTGTGATTATTTTGTACTCTAGTCCATCAATTATACATTAGAATGCCATATTGTTATTGTTCAATCATTTACGTATTTAGACTGATTTCCTCTGTGTTATTGTAGTTGTCTCTTCGATGGGTCCCCACACATGTATAGTTATTTGTATATGCAATTTGTTTTACATGGTTCTATGTATCCACACAATTACTTTGGGCCACACATTTGTATGTATACATATGCAGTTGTTATAGCATTATCTTTATGTGAACGAACGTGTATATTTACATTAATATATGTATATGTTTCTATGTGTGCGAATGTTCATGTTATTGTTTTTATTTATGTGAGAAAGTATTTATGTGGATGCATGTTCATATTTATATATATATATATATATATAGATGTATTTATGTGAGCGCTTGTTTATGTTAATGCACGTATCTCCATTCTGTGTCAATATGTATGCCTATTCTGGTGTGAGCCCTTTCCTATGTGGGGATACATTTACATGCCTGTGCATTTTGTGTGGGTATCCTTCACACATCTGTGTCCATTTTGTTATATATTTATCTCTTAACTCTTGGTGTGTGTATATATTTCTATGTATGTTTAGGTGTGGTTGTATATATATATTTATGTCTATATTTGGTTTGACATTCATTCCATGCATTTTCAAATGATGATTCTTCTTGTATCCTTCCTTCCCCAAACCCACTCACCCCACCACCACACAACCTCATCATTACTCATCAGTCATTATCATATGCAATTCTGGTTGGCGTAGGCGACCATGGCTCTCTTTCCACAGTATTGTTATCAGGATCGTTGTCGTTTCCATGCCTTGCTAGGTTGTCAAACTAATATTTTCTCTCGTTGTCCTCATCTGTCTCAGTTCCTTTCAGTCTTGCCTGTTGTGACTACCGGTATGTTCTTAAAACCTGCCTGTCTGATAAAGTGACAAAAGGGGTCTTTTTCTTATATTATTCTTGCATTCATTATAAACCACATCTATATTGCCTCTAATTTCCCACTTTCCAGTTTGTTTATAATGAATGCACGCATTTTCTCTTTTACTAGATGTATTTCCAATCCTGCGTCATGGAGACATGGTTTTATGTTTTTTAGACGTGGCTCTAGACAGGCTAAGTCATCTATTCTGTTTATTATTGTGTTGATTACTGTTGTTTGTCTCTTGAAAAAGGTTCCATTTGAGCCGATACATGGAGAATTGTCCTGTTTAGTTTTATTGTATGTTTTATTATATATACTTTTTTATATATTTTTATTCATAGGCAAGGTAAGTGTTTTCAGTAACCTGTTTAATTCATTTTGCTTTACTATTAAGACAAGACCTTTGAGTTCTGTATTTATGACCATCGCTTATTGGTAAAACATACTTTCACCTATTTTCATGTAAATGGGGTGTATAGTGGACATATGACTCATATTTTGCTCTACCAATGGCACACCTAGGAATGGTCAGTTGAGTATCATGCCCTCTGTATTTACTGTCTCAGTAGATCTGATTCCTATTTCTTTACACCAGGCGTGTCAAACTCAAAAAGCACCATGGGAATACGCTAGATCCTGGACCCAACTTTCATCTTTTATTTCATCAGTATTTTACCTTTGATCTCCAAAAATAAAGTAATTTCTGGTCTCAGCAAATAAAATCTTTTCAGCACTTTGTGACACAACAACCAACGGACTGCTGTGTAGAATGGAACATCGGTGAACTGACTATCCATGTCTTCTAATAGCTGACTGAATTGATGATTGTTGAGAGCATTGCATTTGATAACGTTCACTGTTTTTGTCACCAAACTAAGCACGTGATTCAATTTTAAAGTCTTTGAACATAAATTTTGTTGTTGAATAATGCAATGAAAATGTGCAAACAATGAATCTGGATACGAGTTCTCAATTTTTGTTCGCAACTTGGCAGCAACACCATTATGTCTGCCAACCATATTCGCAGAACCATCAGTAGATAAACATACAAGCTTACTCAAATCAAAATCATAGTCATGCAGAATCTGCTCGACTTTTTCAAAGATGTCTTCGCTCGCTGTAGGCTCATGCATTGGGATTAGTTCAATTAGTTCATCATAAATATTAAATTTACTGTCACAGACCCTTATAAAAACTGCAAGCTGTGCTATTCCAGTGATGTCAACGGTCTCATCAATAGCAATAGAAAAATGTTGAAATCTGGATGATGCAGCCTTCAACTGTTGTTTCAAATCATCTGCCATTTAATCAATCCGTCCAGCAACAGTATTCCTGGTTAACGAAATATCCTTAAATGACTGTGCTTTCTGTGGGCACACAATGTCAGCAGCTTTTACAAGGCAATACTTTACGAAATCTCCTTCACTGTAAGATTTCCCACTCATGGCGACCATTCAGCTGAGTTCATAGCTTGCAGTAACGGAAGTGACATTGGCTTGATCTATTTTTGTAAAACATGTCTGTTGCTGTATCAAGTTAGGCTTCAATTCCTGGAGTCTTGAAACACGCATTAAGCCCACATATTTATCGCAGGATCGATGGTTGGTTTTATAATGTCTTTTTAAGTTGTACTCTTTTGGCATTGCAATGCTGTTATTGCATACTAAACAATGTATCTTTCCATTTACCATTGCACAAAAATACTGTAGTTCCCATTTTTCTTGAAATACTCGCCTTTCTTCATCAAGTGTCCTTTTCTTCTTAGCTGAAAGTGCTGTAGCCATTTTAAACGGAGTCAGTTTATGCAGTACTTCATTAAAACATAATATAATTACCTGCACGATTCCACAAGATACAATTTATTATTGTTTTAAAATTTTAACATAGCGATAACAATCTGTTTGCTACTTCCGGTCAATATTGCCAATTGTCATAGATAGAAAACCCTTACTAGCTTAAAACAGCCATATTGTTTTCTTATACGTGGCACTATGCGAAATTTATGTTTTATACACCCACTTTAAAGTATTAAAACTGCAATTTTCGCCATTAAATGAGACAATTGCAGTATTCTTTGTGTGGGCCGCACACGTGCTTGCAAAGGGCCGCATGTAGCTCGCGGGCCGCACGTTTGACATGCCTGCATTACACTGTGTTCATCAAGAAGTCTTTGGTGGTCCACTTTTCCATCTGAACTGGAAGTTGAACTTACACCACCCAATTTAGCTGAACTTGGAAGCCATTGCATTAATCTTTGAACTACTGTAGTCTCATCTCATTATATATTCTACTGTCAAGTACTATTGTAGTTCATGTTAATATTATTGTTATTATTGCTGTTATTATCCTACTACTATTGTTATTATTATTGTTACTACTATTGTTATTATTGTTATTACTATTGTTAGGCTATTACTAGTGCTATTGTTATTACTATTATTATTATTATTGTCATTATTATGTTGTTATTATTATTGTTAGTGCTATTATTGTTACTGTTATTGTTACTATTATTGACATTACTATTGTTATGCTATTATTATTATTGCTATTGTTGTTACAATTATTATTATTATTACTAGTAATATTATTATCTTTTGTGTTATTGTTGTTATTATTTTCATTGTTATTATTATTATTGTTGTTAACAACTAACAACAACATTGTTGTTATTATTGTAATTTTTGTTATTATTATTGTTAATATTATTGTTGTTGTTATTATTGTTAAGATTACCATTGGTACTGTTGACAATGTATTACTATTTACTTATTTTATTTTTTCCCCAATAAACCCATAACATGTCAGGGTCATAGGGGTACCACATTGTATGCATGAACACACAACACACAGAGTCATGGTCATAGGGGTACCACATTGGATGCATCAACATACACAGTCAGGGTCATAGGGATACCACATTAGATCAACACACATAATCAGGGTCATAGAGGGATACCAAATTGGATCAACACACAAAGTTTTCCAGAAATTTCTATCTTCAATGATAGAACGAGTGAGGACAAAATCGTGTCTTGTCCAGTCCTTGATGTTATCTGTCCATGCTTTTATTTGGTTTCCTCTGCTGTTTGTACCGTTGATAGTTTTTTGCAGCATTGTTTTTGACCAGGAATCATGTAAGCATAGGCCTATATATCCAAACTATGCTAGTTTTTGTGTGTTTACTATTGGAAGCAATGGTTCTTGTGAACATGTATATATCTCTACTTTATCGTTTACTTCTTATGTATACTTTTATGCTCTCTATAGGAGATTTGTAGAATTTTCTGTAACATTTGTATTTGAGGGCCTGTAACTGTCTATCTATGTCTGCAGTGAAAATCCAACTCTCACAACCATATATCACAATAGAAAAACACTAGTGTGTCATAGAGTTTAATTTTCACTCTAATGCTGATGTTGCTTTTTAAAAATTAAGTTTACCTTGACATTTAATCTAGAATGATGTCCAGCTTTATTGATACTTGTATTTATTTTATAAACAGGTTAACATCAAAGTTCTTGATGTGAACGATAACTCTCCAATCTTTGATAAGAGTCTACTTAACTTGCAAGTAGTGGAAAATCTGGCAGCTGGATATATACTAGGTTACGTAACAGTCACAGATGCTGATGAGCAAGGAGTAAATAGCGAGTATGATCTGTCAATCGCACCTGCAACCCCTCCTGCGATCACTTATTTTTCAATTGAGCCATCCGGTGCCATTAAACTGATCAGTCCAATATCCTATGAGGTGATTTCATCTTTCTGGTTTTATATAGTGGCCAAAGACAGAGGAACACCCAAGAGGTCATCCTCTGCAGAAGTCTATATCAAGGTCATTGACGTACCTGAAATAAAAAAGTATAACAGTAAGAAAACTTTTTTTTTGTAGGTATTATATGGAACAAATATTATTGTCATTGCATTGATTGTGTTGATCTTAGAATGTGTTTGTTTTCATTGCTTTGTTTATTTCTAACTATATATTCCTGATGTTTAAGTATGATTTTGATGATGTTTCTTCTTTGCACGTGAAGATCAGCATGACATAAAAAGGGTCAAGTTAGGTGTAATTGTTTGTGAGCCCTTAGTAGTTGGCTCATAAGTCCAATCCAGGCTCTGAAAGACCTGCTACAGTGTGAGCAGGAATGTAGTAGGTCTTGAGATGAGGGAAAACAGTCTGAACTCTTCATTCATTTTTCTCTTTTGAATAATCTGTAATGTTCTACCCTATTCAAAACTTCTACAGACTACTACCCTCTCTGATCTGAATGTTCCAGAATGGATGGTCAAGAGGTCTAAGTTTTCCAAGATCTTGGGTCAATCCTGCAGTTCTTGAGAGATTTCTTCAAGTAGTTCTTGAAACATTTCTTCTGGCCTTGGCTTGAATGCTTACCAGCACACAGTTCACTGTAGAACAGTATCTTTGGTAGGCGCTCATCTGGAATACAGAATATATGACCAATCATATGCCTTACATAGTTCTTTGTTAATTATGATGCTACTCTGTGAAGCAGGAGCTATCCTTTGACTATGGTTGTAGCTGTTAAGGCAATATAAAACTAGAAAGGTTACCTTAATTTTCATTTCTCGACATGTGGGAGAGGAACCTAATGAGCTAGCTGACAGAATGGCAAGCTGTTATTAGAATAGACAGACCTACACTATAGCAGAAGATACATCAATTGACTGTTTTGATAGGGAGAGTAAGCTTGTTCATATTCTAGTGTTCATAACTCAATTTTTAATTTTATATAAAAAAAGACAAAGGGCCTATTAACTTATTCTATCCATAGTGCCTATCAGTTGGTTTAACTATTTTTCAAAACTGTTACACAACCAATTAATCAACTTTTTAAATAGTCTATGTTCATTCATTGTGATTCTAAGAAACTACAAGCAATACAAATCTTGAATTATTGTGTGCAATGGAGTGGTTTCTCCAGGCGCTATTTTATTCCCAGTAGGTCCCAACCTTCAACAGTGTACAATGCCTTGAGAAATACTCAGAGAGTGTAAATACATAATTGTATAGATGAAGTGCATGGGGTTTCCACAAGAGGAAGCCTCACTATATATGCATATAACATACTAGAGGTTTAGTGTTGCATGATGGTTGGTCTGATGGACTATTGGTAAAATCTTGTGACCTTCTGCATGCAGTAATAGTTGATCAATATACATTTGAATCCAGATGTCAAATAGGAACTGCAGCGAATCAGGTAAATGTACAGTGAGATTATCAGTTCAGAGGGTATTCTGGGAATGTGATAAATTGTTGCTCTCCATACTGTGAGATTTGGAAGTGAAACACAATGAATATATAAACATAATTTAGGCCTAATATATATGGGTCTACACAAAAAGACTAATTAATCATCATTGAAATAAACTGGTTAGAAGTTACACCACACATTTTCTTTCAAGGGTTTATTCTCAAACTCCCACTAGATCTCTCTTGATGAAGACAATGGCCCATGATAAAATGGTTTTATCATCAACATCAAGTGCTGTTTCAGCAATGAAAGTTGGCTGTAACAGACTTGACATCCTCTGTCTCGTGCATTGGTAGTGCACTCTGCTATAGTGTAACTTGTCCACCATCTCATGATATTTCCCTCTCACTTGTATCTCTGCCTACCTCTTGCTCACCTCTCCTCAACTCTATCAAGTAAGGGCTTTAGCAAGATGTCATGTTTATTTATATGTTCAAACTACTTTATTTGTATGATTTGTAGTTCCTTTTTAATAGTTCCCTTTTCATACACAGTTTTGTCAGAATAAAGACATCAATTCTGTCTTCTAGTTATTTGTTTATTATCCATTTTTCTGAGCCATACATTAATGTAGAATAGATGTAGCATTTTATAGCTCTCTTGTTTAATTTATTTGCTGATGATAACCTGTAGGGGCCTACTCAAAACTCATGACGCTAAAAATCATATTGGTTGTGTACACTATTCAGCATGTGCCTATAAATCCAGAATTTTTGAGGTGTGATTTTCAGAGCAATATAAATACATTCAGCAGTTTGTCATTGCTTTCTGAATGGTCTGGATGCAAGTTTGCCTGGGAATGGATTTTAATTCAGTACTTTGACATTCACTGATGTGTGTTGTACCATGCAAGTCACAGCACACCTCATGATTGCAATAAAAAACACAATTTGAAAAAAAAAGTTTTAATCACTTTCTATTGACACTTAAACTGTGATAGTTTTCTAATAAAGTACTTTGGAACATACTGTATGAAATATCCAATACTTTCTTATCAGTCAGTCGCCTGTATGTTATTGGGGCCTGGAAGGGAAGCAAAGAATAGCAACACTGTTTACCTTCCATGCATGTCGTACGAGGCAACTAAGGAGGTTATGGGATGAAGTTAGCTGTCCCATCCCATATAGGGTCAGTGACCCAAAGCTATGCTGAAGTCGGATGTGTCAGGCCGAAAGGCGCAGATATCGCAGCAATGTTGTAATCCATGACACAGCGCATTCCGTTCTCCAGACTACATCCTGTTGATTGCAGGAGTTTGAGAACGAATGCAGAAGAAGAAAAAAGATTATCAGCCAGTATTTATTTTTTTGGAAGGGAATCGCTGCAGTTTAGTAACTGTGCTACCCACATGCTGATCTCTTTGGAGTTTGTTTTCATACTCAGGAAGACTTCAGCTCTCAGAATTATATAATGCTGAAACATTCTATTCAGAGAATGTCTATGTATGCATGTAAAAGACATATTCCACCATTTTGTATGCAGACATCCAATCATATAAAACTTCCAAGTGGTATCAATGTTGGTTACTTTTCACCACACAGAATATATGACTGCATGTCTTCAGTATAGCCAAACCCCACATCTCAACAGCATGATATGCTACGAGGCTACCTTGATGTTATATCTACTTTAATTTGAGTTGTATTTTTCATCCTGTGGATGGTAAAACTGTCAAATGCAGCATGTTTTCAGTTAAGGAGTTGCCGGGAGAGATTTTATTGCTGTGGGATAAAGGCCTCATGCTCTTGCTGTTGCCATGTCATGTACGTGGTGAGTTTTTTAATTTACTCTCCGACAGAAAAAATTTACTCCTTATCAAGCGTTGAACTCTGGGCCTCATGGATGTGAGACCAATGCTCTAGCCTCTCAGCCATGCAGATGGTAATTAAGAAAAAATGTGAATTAATTGAATTATATGATAATTTATTCTCCATAAATGTTCATAGTAATTTTACACTCAATGTCAACTCTCTTTCACAGATTTTCAAACTGCTTCATATATTACTTGTGATTTTCCTGATGACTCAGTCGATGGAGATGTTGCTTGTCCTCTAACGACTACAGATGCTGGAATTAGCACATTACCTAATGACATTGTCAGTTATACAATCGTTGGTACAGATAGTATCTTCACTGTTCTTCCAAGGTACGGTTGGTTGTTGTACAAATGTCCAACACATCTAGCTCATAAAACATTTCTACAATGTTGAGGTTAATCATTTAGGCATCTAATAATCAAGATGCCAGATAATATTCAAAAAAAATTAAAGGGCCACACTATATGTCCCAATTCGTCTTTACAGACAGTATGATGCAAGCCTGTACTGGGTGAAATTAATCAGGCATGAGGCAAACATGTCTTTTTATGGCTAAAACTGTGCTAATTCATAAATTATTTGGTTTGTTGCAGAATAGTCATGAGAATATAACATTTTCCTGGACTATTGCATCTGAATTTTCTGGCTCTCCCTTGATATTACATTCTACTTGACTGTATCCTGTCCATCTCATAATGTTTCCCTCCCACTTGTATCTCTGCCTACCTCTTGCTTTCTGTCCCTTAACTATATCTTCAAATAAGGTCTTTAGAAAATACTTTTAATGTGTCCAAAGTATTTAATGTGTTTGATTTTTTTTTAAATATGTATTTTCTCATACACTGTGTTGTCAGAAGCTCTTTGTTCATTTTCTTCTTTTATCATGAAGTTTTCCATATTCTTCTATTTATTCATATGTCTAAAACAATACTGAACTTTTATAATATGTTACACAGGTTTCTATAGAATACTTTGCTAGTCAAAAGATCAACCTCACTGCACATTGAACCATCAACCCATAAGTGCTCAAATCTCCTCATGATATCCCTCATCATGGAGCTATTGACCACACCATCTCTGTGCTGGTTTACAATCTTCTTCTGGTTACATAGTATTCTTGTTTAGCCATCCCATTCTTGACATCACGTTCATGTTGTCTGCTCAAGGTTGCAGACTCAAAAGCATTTATTACATCTGTCACTAACCATATCACTCTATCTGGAATATATCAAGTGACATATTCTTTCCAGAGCTTTGTCTTCATCGTGGATACTCTGAACGCCTCTCTGTTCCGGGCAAGCAGGCTTGCATTAGCCAGAGACATGTACATACATTCTTTGATATTGCTGGTCCATCATATTCTTGGTCCTCCTCTTCTTCTCTTGCCTACCACTCTGCCCTCTAGAATCAGCCTTTTGATACCATCATTCCACTTAAGTGTCCGAAATACTGTAGCTTCCTTCTTATGATGGTATTTAGAAGCCACCCTTCATTTAGTTTCAGTAATTTCAAAACTTCAATGTTCTTCTTTTTCTCTGTCCATGATATTCATAGGATCTTTCTGAGGCACTTCATTTCAAATGTATTTATTATTTTGGATATTGTCTTATTTAAAGTCCAAGTCTCGCATCCATATGTTGCCACTGGGAAAACACATGATCTTAAAAGGGTTACTTTAGTGTCGTCATTACTACTTTGCCATAGCTTTCTCATTTGTGTTTATTTTAGTGTTGCAATTGCGAGTCTTCTTCTAATCTTGACTGAACAATCTCTGGAACTGTTTATATTTGCTCTCAGATATTTGAATTTGTTTACACATTCTAGTTCTATATTGTCTATGTTGATTATTGGTTTAATCTGTGTTTTGTCTGTTGTCATAATTGTTGCTTTCTGTGCGTTTAGATATAGATTTTGGATCACGCTGGTATTTCTTTGTTGTTGTGATTAGCTGTTTCAGTCCCTCAGGATATGTAGTAAGGAGGACTGTGTCATCTGCATATCTTATTTCTGGAATCTTGTATCCACCAATATTTATTGGATGAAACTCGTTTTCTAGTTCTTCTCTAACATTTCTCATTATATTCTCTGCATAAATGTTAAAAAGATAAAGGAATAGAGTGCAACCTTGTCTCACTCCACTTTGAACAGCGAACCATTCAGATGTTTCTCCCTCCACTCTTACCTGCTTGTTGTTCATGATATAGTGTTTCAGTAAGGTGTGTTAGATGTTTGGCTATCTGGAATAGCATTCCGAATAACAGCTCGGTCTATGATTGCCATACGAGAAAGCCTTTAAGTGTTGATGACATAACATTTTCCTGTCATTTTTATATAGAAGTATCTAACAATTCTTGAACCCTGTTGCAGCACAAAGTGACACTCATATAAATGCCATGCATGCTTATATTTATTCACAACAATAAGCATGTCACTGACGTGCTATGGAAATTCATATGGCACACTTTTAAAGTCATGTATTATGTTAGAATCACATACCTATTTTTCTTTATTACATTTAACGATGCAAAATTTTACTTTGAAACCTCATATTTTGTACATCTTTGTATCTATTTATCTGTCTGTATGCATATCTACCTACACGCCAGCTTTTCTATATGTCTAATTGTATCTTTTGATACCTACCTACCGACCTACCTATCTGCCCGCTTGTATATCTAAATGTGTCTGTCAGTGACAGAGCACATATAATAATCTGAGTAGAACAAAGTGAACCCTCTATGTCTTCTACTTGTGTACACAAATTAAATATTTCTAAATTATTGAATAGATATACTTTCCCTTGATTCCTTACAAAAATCTACTTGTATACAGAAATTAGAGATTTTTAAATTGTTGAATAGATATGCTTTCACTTGATTCCTTTCAGCTCTGGATACTTGAAGGTTTTGAAATCTTCATTAATCACAGCAGCCACGCGATATTTTCAATGGGTTATCATTACTGTGGAATCTGGACAAGCCACAACATCTTATGCCCTTATGGCACGGTTGGATACATTTAATAAGAATAGGGATCTCATTTCTATAAAGGTGAACACAGATGTGGGAGATTTACAATACAGACAGTAAGTGTATAAGTTTGTACTTGAATGCATAGATTGTGCTGATATATGCTGTGATGGATTGAGTCTATGAAATTGATTGCCACGAAGCAAAACTACAAAAAATCATTAACAAATATTTTGTTCTCTTCTATTTGATTTCTAATAAATTCCTTCATAAAGTGATTTTTCTAATTTCTTCATAGTGCACAATTTCGAATTTTTTCAATAATTTCTTATGCTGCACACTTTCTCAGGTACAATCCTGGCAAATGGGTCAACTTTTTTATTACAGAAAGTGAAATGAAATAAATGAAAAGGGGTAGAGAAATTATTTTTTTCCAATGATTATTTCCCTTTGCTATAATTATCCATCGGCGGGTGGATATAAATTTTTATTTAGTGAAAGACTAGTAAAGGGGGATATTTATTTAGGAGTTGGAAGGTGGAAGGCATGGGTGGGGTGATTTTGGAGGGTTGTATGGGTGGGAAAAGACTTGAGGCTAGGGATTATGCAAGTGACCAGTATCTGTTCATTTTTTTCTAGTTTGGCGAAGAAAATGTTGATATTGATCTACAGCCTAGATCACCACATGAACTCGGCCAGGTAACTTTTCACGTGGTGCAATGTTGTTTTGCAGTATTTTCTGTGTGGACCTCCGTATATGGATCCACAAAGTTGTATCTGCGGTTCACTGTCAGGTGATCGATTCTCTCTCAATCTCAGTCATTTGGTACCCTCTCCAACAGTCAGAATATATTGGGGTTCCAGATTAATTGGAAAATAAATAGGCCTAGACCTAATAAGTAAGAGTTAACAAATTCTAAAACTGTTCTCACTGCTATTGTTTCTGAAGAATCAGATAGACGTAGTGACAGCAATGATATTCTTGCACTACATTATACAGAAAATAGAGTTAGACCTAATGATAATATTGAGTGAATAAAGTTCAACTTTGGAAATCTAATACCGTCTTTTTACATGTATAGGCCTAAGCCGAGAATTTTTGGATTAAAAATCTTTTTACACTTTAGGACTACTTTAGGGTCCTCGTTCTATAAACGAGTACAGTAAAATTTAAAAAAATAATGTCAAATCATGGTAACAAAGAAAAAAAACTTACTGGCAAAACCCCCCCCCCCCCAAAGCCAAAAACCTGTGACTTGCATGTTTTTGTCAATAAATTCAAGCTAGGATAAAACGCCCAGGGATATAATAGGATAGCCGGGGGTAAAGATGCGCTGGGGGCAAAGATTCGCAGTCGTTTTTTTCCGGAACTATGGGTTTTTCCCGCAAACCACGTGGCCACGCCGGACGCTAATATCCGTTTCTGTCGCACAACGCATTTTAATCGGTCACGGGCAGGTCATTTTTGAGCTATGAGGTAAATTCATTTTTTAACGTTCTCGATCTAAATTTTTTTCCACTTCTCACTCTTTGTCCTCTGTTATCTTTACTGTCATGTTATTTTACATGTCTGTACTGAAAACTATATTGTATTGTTAAGTTATTAAGCATGTTACATTGTCAAGATAATTTTTGTTTTCATGATATTTTATAAAAATTGTGAACAGTGTGATTTTGGGGTAACGCCGCGCACACTGACGGGGCAAACATGCGCTGCTGACTGACTGCGCATGTTTGCCCCAGTCACTTCCCCCTCATGTTGCCAAATATTTAAACCAATACTTTATTGTCACGTTATGTTTCTTTTTAGGAATTACAAACGGAAAATTGAGAAAATGATGCCACTGGCTGAAAATGAAGCAGTCGCGGCTATATATGCACAATCCCTTCCGATCACAGATGCACAATCTTCACGGGTCATAGTTGTACGACCTCCGCAGATAATAGATGCACGACCTCTGCCGATGCACGATCCCCGCTATACATAAATGCACGATCTCAGCTATTCATAAATGCACGTTTCCGGCTATTCATAGATGCACGTTCTCCGCTATTCATAGATGCACGTTCTCCGCTATTCATAGATGCACGTTCTCCACCAGTCATAGATGCACGATTTCCGCCGGACATAATTGCAATATCTCCGCCGGTCATAATTGCGCTATCTCCGCCGGTCATAACTGCACTATCTCTGCCAGTCATAGTTGCACGTTCTCCGCTATTCATAGATGCACGTTCTCCGCTTTTCATAGATGCACGATCTCCTCTATTCATAGATGCACAATCTCCGCCAGTCATAGATGCACGTTCTCCGCCAGTCATAGATGCACGTTCTCCGCCAGTCATAGATGCACAATCTCCTCTATTCATAGATGCACAATCTCCTCTATTCATAGATGCATGTTCTCCACCAGTCATAGTTGCACGTTCTCCGCAAGTCATAGATGCACGTTCTCCGCCAGTCATAGATGCACAATCTCCGCCAGTCATAGATGCACGTTCTCCGCCAGTCATAGATGCACGTTCTCCGCCAGTCATAGATGCACGTTCTCCGCCAGTGATAGATGCACAATCTCCGCCAGTCATAGATGCACAATCTCCGCCAGTCATAGATGCACAATCTCCGCTATTCATAGATGCACAATCTTCGCCAGTCATAGATGCATAATTGCCGCCGGTCATAGTTGCACGATCTCTGCCTGTCATAGTTGTACGATCTCCGCTGATCATATATGCACGACCTCCGCTATTCATAGATAGTTGAAATTATAGTCAAACGCTTTATAGAGCACTCCAACACGTTGTTATAGTTTTAAACGGATCTAAGCATCCATTTTCTGTATTAAATTTTGTTTTTCATATTTACCTTTTTGTCATTTTTTTTCGTATTAAAGTTACATAAAGATACATAAGCCTAGTCTTTTTGCTCTATTATCTTCCCACATTGTGACTGACAATGTTTAGATAGGAAGTGACGTTGTTATTTTGCTGGTTTTGTCAATTTTCCCATGATTTTGTAATTGTTTTTGCCTGCGCGTGTTTGCCCCAGAAATTGGGGCAAAGGTGGGATTATACTCATGTTCATAAAATCTCATTCTACGGACTAAACGTGATTGTATGTTGTAAATACCCTGACGATTGTTAGATGGATGGATAAGCTACACACTGCTGCTAGTTTGGTCTCTCATAGTTAAGTCTATTTGTCAGAATACGGAAAAAAGTGAAAAACGCGCATCATTGCCCCCGGCTACCCTATACCAGAATCTAATGTTATTTATTGGCCGAAATACGGTAATTGTCTGTGAAAAAACAAATGAAATAGCCTATGCAGATCTACCAGTAACACATGTTTATCATCGAGGCCTAGTCCACTAGGTAGTATTTTGGTAGACACTTCTATAGGAACAGACAAAATTAAAGTGGGTTTGACTTGCGTACAACAAAATGTTTGTAAAAAAATTTGCTATAGAAACATAACAAAAGAAAAAAATTACCTGTGCCAGTAGGCCTACAAACAGTCATTCAAAATCTTCAATAGTCATTCAAATCCTTCCAAGATGGAATTCTACTGGGAAAAGGAAAATGACACCAGTTAGGTAAAATCCGCATATCTTTTCATCATAACATCCACACATCCATTCAACCATCTATCTCTTTGTTCACCTTTCTGTTCATCTACAAACTTGTTATATTTCTGAACCCACAGAGCTGATCTTCAAGCCAAACTGCAGGCCCTTTTCAAGCAACCTCAGTTAGTTCGGATCTGGAACATAAGGTCTACAACTTCCACTGTTGGTAGAAGAAGATTGCTAGCATCACAGTAAGAAGTTTCATAATAATATTTCTACAGAATTTGATATATTTGGGATGTATTATTGTATGTTCTTCTTTTTTTCATCTTCTGCATTAGTTCTCAAAATTTTGTTGGTTAGCAAGACATATTCTGGAGAAAGGAATGCACTATGTCATTGATCTACAACTTGACTGTAATATCTACACCTTTTTGCCTGACACATCTGACTTCGGCATAGCTTTTGGGTAATTTTTTGTATTGGGTTGGATAGTAAAATCCAATATGATCTAGATAAACATCCAGAAAACATAATAATCAGCAAAATCAAAGAGGAACAAATGCTAAACATAAAAATACTTGGAGAGATATTTTAACAAGTATCTAGGACACATAATCGCAAACGATGGTAGATGTGAAACAGAAAAATAGCAATGGCTAAAAGTACTTTAAATGACATGAGGAATATGTCTTGCATGGAAGGTAAATAGTGTTACTATTATTTGCTCCACTTTTGGGCCCAAGGAACACCATGATGAAAAGTGATTTTGTAAGCAATATTTTACATTCAGCAGGTTGTCACTGCTTTCTGAATGGTTCTGATGGACAATTGTTTGGCATGGAAACAACCCAGGGTTGCCAAAATTTGTCAATTCATTGTCAATTATCCTAAATTTTGCCATTTAAATGTAATTAGGCATGAAATGTATGTTTTCATCAGTTTTGTATACTTTTAGTTAATTGTAAAATATACTACAGGTTAAAAGATCTGCCATTTTATGCTATATTTTACCTGCAATGTAATTATAATAAATTAAGCTAACTGGCAATCCTGTTTAAACCTTGACAATCTAAATTGATCTCTGTGCCTCTCCATGCAGAGACTGAAAAACCACTGTATAATATGTGCTGCTAGGAGAAGCAATCCACCAGCATCATGGTACATTCCCATAAGTGCTCTGCTCTACATCCCAGCAGCCACTGAATTCCCAATTGTATTCAGAGTCCCAGTCAGATGTTGATTAATTATATGATCTTCTGAACTTTCAAGAGAAGATACACTTTTTCCCCTTACCCCTAGTCATTCCCATTTAGGCAGGCTTTTGATTTCAATATCTAGTTTACCATATAACTATGTTTAATGTATGTTATGTTATTATGAGAATTACTTTATGCTGACGACTGTGCATTGTATGCTGACTCTGTCGTAAACATGCAGAGCACCATAGACTGCTTCTCAAGGGCCTGCAACAACTTTGGTCTCACTATTAACACCAAAAAAACAGAAGTCATGCACCAAGCAACATCAAATAGCCAACATACTGCTACTTCCATCATCGTCAATCAGGAAAAACTGCAGGTAGTCGACAATTTTACTTACCTTGGAAGCACTCTCTCTCGCGATGTCAACATTGATGTGGAAATTAACAATAGACTGGCAAAAGCTAGTGCTGTATTTGGCAGACTACACAACAATGTATGGGACAGAAGAGGTATAAGAACAACCACCAAACTACAAGTATATCATGCTGCTGTTATACCAACCTTACTATACGCCTGCGAAACGTGGACAGTGTATGCTAGATATGCAAGAAAGTTAAATCATTTCCATCTTACCTGCCTACGTAAATTACTAAACATCCATTGGTGGGACAAAGTACCAGACTACGAGGTCTTGGAAAAATTAATCTCAATAAGCATCGACACAATACTTATGAAGGCGCAGGCACGCTGGGCAGGCCATCTTGTGCGTATGGAGAACTCGCGTTTGCCAAAACAAATATATTATGGAGAACTCAAGGCAGGATTTCGAAAAGCTGGTGGACAGAAAAAGCGTTTCAAAGACACTCTCAAGTCATCCTTGAAACATCTTAACATTGACGTAGGCGCTTGGGAGAGCCTCGCTCAGGATAGAACAGCATGGCGTTACAGCATTAGAACGGGAGCACTAGCGGCGGAAGAATTCAGACAAGAAACTGCAAGACAGAAGCGGACACGTAGAAAAGAAAAAACATCTCAACCTCACACATATACCTTCTATTGTTGTCAATTCTGTAAAAGAACATTTTGTGCGCGCATTGGACTTGCTAGTCATTTAAAAACGCACTATTAACTTTATTATTTTATTATTTATTGTTATTATTATTATGGTTGAGTTTTTGGTCATCGCCGATCACGACGGACGAACATCATCATGTTATACCACTTGAAATTTTCACATATGTGTTGCCATAGCCTGAATGGGAATTAAAGAATCAAAACACCAACCTGTCATACATGTCATAAGAGGCGACTATGATTAAGGGTGATGTTGGCTGTTCCATTCCATAAGTCAGATTGACCTAATAGCTATACTGCAGATATTACAGGCGAGCTGTAAAACATGATGCAATATTCTGTTCTCTGGACTACATCCTGCTAGCTAAGTGGAGTTTGAGAACAAACACAGAAGAATAATTAGAAGACTTCAATAACTCTTTGTTAGTATGAAATGTCTTGAGAAACATCTCACTCTTAAAGAATATTGTACTTGAGAACCATTCAACATTTGTGTATTTGTCCACAAGTACATCTATTAAACTCTGTTTATTCACATCATAGCAAGATCACTAGATATTACATCAAACTCTTTTTCTTTGCATCATAGTACAGATCACTAGATATTACATCAATTAAACTTTTTCTTCTCATCATAGCAAGATCACTAGATATTACATCAATTAAACTTTTTCTTTGCATCATAGCAAGATTACTAGATATTACATCAATTAAACTCTTTTTCTTTGCATCATAGCAAGATCACTAGATATTACATCAATTAAACTTTATCTTTGCATCATAGCAAGATCACTAGATATTACATCAATTAAACTTTTTCTTTGCATCATAGCAAGATCACTAGATATTACATCAATTAAACTTTTTCTTTGCATCATAGCAAGATTACTAGATATTACATCAATTAAACTCTTTTTCTTTGCATCATAGCAAGATCACTAGATATTACATCAATTAAACTTTATCTTTGCATCATAGCAAGATCACTAGATATTACATCAATTAAACTTTTTCTTTGCATCATAGCAAGATCACTAGATATTACATCAATTAAACTTTTTCTTTGCATCATAGCAAGATTACTAGATATTACATCAATTAAACTCTTTTTCTTTGCATCATAGCAAGATCACTAGATATTACATCAATTAAACTTTATCTTTGCATCATAGCAAGATCACTAGATATTACATCAATTAAACTTTTTCTTCTCATCATAGCAAGATCACTAGATATTACATCAATTAAACTCTTTTTGTTCGCATCATAGCAAGATCACTAGATATTACATCAATTAAACTTTTTCTTCTCATCATAGCAAGATCACTAGATATTACATCAATTAAACTTTTTCTTCTCATCATAGCAAGATCACTAGATATTACATCAATTAAACTTTTTCTTTGCATCATAGCAAGATTACTAGATATTACATCAATTAAACTCTTTTTCTTTGCATCATAGCAAGATCACTAGATATTACATCAATTAAACTTTATCTTTGCATCATAGCAAGATCACTAGATATTACATCAATTAAACTTTTTCTTCTCATCATAGCAAGATCACTAGATATTACATCAATTAAACTCTTTTTGTTCGCATCATAGCAAGATCACTAGATATTACATCAATTAAACTTTTTCTTCTCATCATAGCAAGATCACTAGATATTACATCAATTAAACTTTTTCTTCTCATCATAGCAAGATCACTAGATATTACATCAATTAAACTTTTTCTTTGCATCATAGCAAGATTACTAGATATTACATCAATTAAACTCTTTTTCTTTGCATCATAGCAAGATCACTAGATATTACATCAATTAAACTTTATCTTTGCATCATAGCAAGATCACTAGATATTACATCAATTAAACTTTTTCTTTGCATCATAGCAAGATCACTAGATATTACATCAATTAAACTTTTTCTTTGCATCATAGCAAGATTACTAGATATTACATCAATTAAACTTTTTCTTTGCATCATAGCAAGATCACTAGATATTACATCAATTAAACTTTTTCTTTGCATCATAGCAAGATTACTAGATATTACATCAATTAAACTCTTTTTCTTTGCATCATAGCAAGATCACTAGATATTACATCAATTAAACTTTATCTTTGCATCATAGCAAGATTACTAGATATTACATCAATTAAACTCTTTTTGTTCGCATCATAGCAAGATCACTAGATATTACATCAATTAAACTTTTTCTTCACATCATAGCAAGATCACTAGATATTACATCAATTAAACTTTTTCTTCACATCATAGCAAGATCACTAAAAAATTACATCAATTAAACTCTTTTTCTTTGCATAATAGCACAGATCACTACATATTACATCAATTAAACTTTTTCTTCGCATCATAACACAGATCACTAGATATGAGGATATATGACAGGATTTGTTACATCATCGTAACAGTTCAGAGTATAAAAATATTGCTAGGAGTTCCTTTACAGTATTTAAATTTTATAGCTATACTGGTGAACATTGTTTGAAGGATGTTAAGAGAGGTTTGACAAGTTATCAACAGTACAGCTCAACTTATTGAAAACTCATAGTAATCCTGACGATGTTTGTTTACAAATATCTATTGTTGTGACATGATAACTCCAACAGTATATCTTTACTTGTATGTAGAGATCTATAATGATAATCTTGGCAGAAAAGATCATCACCTTTGTTGATGCTGTTATTTAGTCATTGAATCATCATCATTGCACTCCAGGCATGTCCATAGTTGCACTGGTCTCCACTTGAGTGATAACTGACAGTTACGGTTCTCTTTTGGTTAACAAACATTCTTCTAAGCTCACAGTAGCATTTATTTTTATCAGTGTCACATTTCATGCCCAGTTCCTTTACTTTGGACATGGAAAATGAACCTTCAGTGATTTCACTTGGCCGTGTTATTTCTTGTAAAGAGCTTAATATGTCAGCATAATCCATTTCTCTACCACACGACACGACACATTGGCAGTGGAAGCAGCAATCTGATCTCGTTATCTTGAACTTCCACACAACTGAACAGGAAAATATGCATGATGCATTCCAACTTCAGTCTCTCCACTGTCTGAAGCCGCTGTTCCAACTTCAGTCTCTCCACTGTCTGAAGCTGCTGTTCCAACTTCAGCCTCTCCACTGTCTGAAGCCGCTGTTCACAAACACAACCAACTTATGTTTTTCTGATCATGCTCATTGAGTCACTGATGCAGATATGGGTTGCCTACTGTGTACTCATCCAGTTAAAGTCATTGCTTGAATAAAATAAGTTGAAGAAATGTATTTAAAAAATAAATTCTCATGTTTATATCTTTCAGATCAGAAGCCCTTGTTGTTGTGGAAAATGACAAGTCTATAAATAATATGTCAAACATTGGTGTTGCAAAGACATTCCTGACAAGCGAGGATGCCATGAAAGTAAAAATAAAAACCTATTTTTATTCTGCATATATTTTGGCACAATTTTAAAACAAATCGGATATCCTTTCCTCTTTTTATTTAAGAGTGCACTTAAGGAATATATAATATATTTTGTGTTAACAGTTGGTTATATTGTGGACTGGTAGATATTCACCTCTTAATGTTTCCTACTCATTTAACAATGAGTTATGAATGATAGTTACCTGCCCATATAGGGCAAGTACATAAGTACTCTGAACCTCATGTCAGCAATTCTATCAGAGTTAGAAGCTCAAAGTTTATGTTCAGTTATGGTCTAGAACTATTTTCTTATATTTATTTGTCTGTTCTGTTACAATCTTTATTAAAAACTAGGAAATTATAAAAATCTTTCTTTCATAAAGTGCTCTAGCAACTAACAAATGACAATTTTTACTGAGAAGAGAACAAATGCTGTATAAAAGGCTAGTGTAAAGAATGTGTCGTGGACAACTGATACAAATCCACCAGCTAACTAACTACCTACCATCAGCAACCCTGCAGCATGTGGGCTGTCACAGCAACATGGTTTGAAAGCTGTTTGAAATCCACATTGTTCTGGTGATGCAACTTGGCAAAGCCTATTAGTGGTGCCTAAAAACTTCAATATTAGTTGACAAGCCCTCTACAGGATATGTTTAATTATTATTTATTACTATTAGCATTACTATTAACAAACCACTCCAATAGGCCTACTTCCTGTAACTTCCTAATGGGAAAAAAATAGCCTACAGTATGACAGTTTTTATAGTACTATTAATATTTTGGCATGCAAGATTAATGTTTGTTAACAAGTACTACCATGCAAGATTCCTGTGTTTGTTAACAATTACTACCATGCAAGATTAATGTTTGTTAACAATTACTACCATGCAAGATTCATGTTTGTTAACAATTACTACCATGCAAGATTCATGTCTGCTAACAAGTACTGGCATGATGGATGGTTATAATTATATAATTTATTAGCATTGATTTGTTATCCACAGCTCTATCATGCCTACAATCACAAATAGACCTACTACTAAAATTGTGCAACCATTAGCAGCATTGCTCTCTTCAGTTTTATTATACAAATGCCCACAACGTCTGGTATTAGCCTGCCTTCTAAGCTGCACATTTACAGAGCAGTAGCATACTTCCAGTGTTGTTAGATGTCTGTGAAACATGGACTGTGTATAGAGTAGACAGGTCATGTATGTGCCAGATCATTGACCATGAAAGATACTTCTTTATGACGAGTTGCAGAAAGGTACTCATTTCAAGGTAACCAAAAGAAACACTACAAGGACTTGGTAAAGACCTCAAAGAAAAATTTTTAATTAAAGATTCATGGTAAGACGCTGCACAAAATAGAGCTACGTGACTCTCTACAGTAAAAAATGATTTGCATGTGAAAATAGGAAAAGTGCAGCAACTTAACAGCAGAGAGAAGCTAGAAAATCATGGGTAGATCGAAAACCATCCCATGCCCGAACTTCCAAGGACGTATGAGGTCAGAATAGGGGTTATTAGCCATTTCCGAACTCATAGTCAAGGACATAGGCCTAACTCTAACTAAATTTAAAAAAATTAAATGTAACAAATGGGCATTATCATCATGTGATAGATGAACAACATCCAAATGTCACCAAATGCAATAAACTATATAAAATGGGTTCTATAATTTTTTGTAGGTGTTGCAACAATCAAGTGATGGGACTCCTGTTCCAAGTCTAACTACATCACCACCTGCTGTGTCTTCAGTGCAGCCATATCATAAGAATGACAGTGATCTTGACCCTGCCTACATTGCGTTGATTGTTGTTGGGAGCATTGTTGTCTTGGCACTCATCATTGCACTTATTGTCTACTGTTTATGTTTCCATAGAGTGAAGTGAGTATACTGTTTTAGCATACTGTGTAGTATAGATGTTTGCATATTTAGTCATTAGTCCCCACCGAAGATGGATGTGTTGGGTCATTGGCGCAAATAAGACGGCGACACAACGTATTTCCATTCTCTGGACTAAATCCTGCTGGAAATCTAGTAAGACAATTGTCCTGCTACAAGAGAGATCTGGTGGGAGTTTGAGAATGAACGATGAAGAAGAAGAATCATTAGTCATTTTGAATTCCAGTGACAAGATCTGCAAATGACGTCATATCATTGAGCGAGCTAAATGTGTGCGAACCAAAGAACACAAATATTGACAGTGTGAAATATACATTATTGACCAGGTCTTTGTATATTTATATAATTAAAATATTAAAAAAACCATTAATACAAAGAATAGATCCTCAGATCCGTTTTAAAACTAATGCTAATCATGTCTTTGTAGCATGTTATGCTACTTTGGATTGACTTAGATAATTTCCTAATAACATCCCCCAATGCTTAAGAATAATTCTTCATCTGTTTTGAAGAACCTTGGTGACTTCTCAACTTTTTTGAAAAAAAAATAACAATTGCCTTCAATTTCAGTGATTTTAGCCAATAAAGACAGAATGAGGCATATCTTTTTCCATGGACTCTTAAATGCAACATAGTTGTCTGGTTGTAGTTCCACTTTGTCATCTCTTCAGGTTCATTGTTTGAAGAAACAATATTGAGGTGCTTTCTCTCAATGACATTTTCTCAACCATTTGCGTGTTAACTCAGTATCTGAATCAATGAAATTGTGACAGTGGTTCACTCAATAATGGTCAAAGCCTGTTGCTTCAATATTGGCACTCTTGTATCCTTTCCATGAGTTGGAGTAGATTGTAGACCCCACTTTTACACTAGCACCAATGTCTTCTATGGCCCGTATTTCAGGAAAGAACCAAAATTATTCACTACATATATTAATTACTGTTTTCCCATGCATTCTCAAAATTACCATTGGATCTCTCTTGTGGCAGGACAGGCCTACTAGATTTATCTCAAGGAGAATGTATTCCAGAGAATGGAAATGCAATGTGTTACCAGTTTATTTGCATCAATGGCCTGACAAATTTGGCAATGGCATTAATTATATTATTACTTTTAATTTCTCATTTTCATTATAGGGCCTATGCTGTGTCCTCCTTTAAAATAATTTCACACATTTGTATTATTTTTCTTCTTTGCTTTGGCCTCTGGTAGCAGTCTATAGGCTACTATCAGTAATCTGTAAACTCATAACCTGTCAGGGATGCACAAACACACATAGTCCTCCAGTTCTCTATCTTCAATGATGCAGAAGAGTGAGGAAAATCTTTTCCTGTCCAGGCCTTGATGTTGTATGTCAATATTTTTCTTTGTCATTCTCGGCTTCTACTACCCGCGACTGTTCCCTGTAGTATAGTTTTTGACAAGAAATCATGTTGACAGACATGTCCAAACCATGCAAGTTTTCACCATTCTTGTGGACCTGTAGGCTTATGCGCCCCACCACAACATTGAGTATGACAATGGAAATAGAAGCTGTGACAGCAGCTCTCACTTGGCTGGTGACGCAACCACTAACAGACTCAGTTATTCTATCTGACTCTCAAAGTATGCTGCGCAAGATAGAAAAGTGTATGATCAGAACTGAATGGGTCACTCTTCTCAACAATGCACAGAGCATTACATGGATTTAGTGTCCAGGTCATGCTGGGGTCAGGGGAAACGAAAGAACCAATGTGTTGGCTGGTAAAGCTTTGGTGAACGGCACTAAAATAAGAAGAGACAGGATTGAATTGATTGGAGCAGTCATGGATACCCTACAAGAAGATGAGGAAGAAGTTGAACGTGACAATGTACATATTCAGAGAATGGTAGAAATGGGAGTGACTAGAGGTGATGGGAGAAAGTGCTCCCTCTCTGGATAGATCAGAAGAACGCGTAATCAGCAACTGACTGGGACACTGAGCTTATACACTTTTAGATGGCTGACAGAATAGCAAACAGAGCATATATGGGAATGCTGTGACACTTGATCCTAATCAAGAATCAAGGTTTATACATCTGTATTTTATTTGTCTTATGCATTTTATAGGAGATTCATAGAAGTCATCTGTAACATTTGTATTTGAAAGCCTGTAATTGTCTCTCAATTTCTGCAATGATTGTCCAACACTCACAGCCATATAGCACAATAGAAAGCACAATATTATCAGTAATAACTTATAATAGTTTGAGAAACTAGATTGGGACAGGTAGCTAAAAATATACAGATAAATAGAAATTAGATAATTCTAAAATAGGCAATAACTCAATGGACACTAGTCTCTAAAGTTTAAAAAGATTTCCATCTACTTACATGATATAGGACAAATTAAAACTAGATGTATCTTTAAGTGTATTTCAATATTATTTTTGTATTAGTGGACAGTTACAAATGTAATATTTTTACTTTACTTCCAGCAAAAACAGTGACAAGAAAAAGCTAGGTAAGCTCACATGTTTTCACTTCTATATTTGATCTTGTTTCTGGTCTTCGTTTCTCTGTATTTTGAAATATT
Source organism: Meghimatium bilineatum (assembly GCA_034231615.1). Lineage (NCBI taxonomy): Eukaryota > Metazoa > Mollusca > Gastropoda > Stylommatophora > Philomycidae > Meghimatium > Meghimatium bilineatum. The sequence continues at coordinate 49,634,238 of CM067317.1, read as the reverse complement.
GTGTAAGAAACAGTAGATACAGAATACATTTTGGATTGCTAAGATTCCAGGTTCAATTTACATCACGGGCAGTTGTTCCTGTTAGATAACAATGGTAACCTACTGAGTGTAAAAATTACCTAGAAAATCACTACAGCCACTGCCTGTGTGTTGCCTGACTTCAGATCAGTTGAAATGGTTTGTGTCACCATTTCCATTACACTGCTGGCTGTAGGTGTCTTATGAATGTATCGAGATTGAATATTGTCTACAGCCTTCAGACTTTTATCATAATTACTCAGTGCTTCCCACTCATTATTCATACCTAGAATACATCTACAGTGGTACATAGGGCCTATACAGAAATACATCTATGACTGTGCATCTACAGTGCCAGAAAAGACTTTAATCTGAAAATCGTGAGAAAGGCTATATGTGGTGAAGGCTAGCTACATTGCCTGATAGGGTTGAAAGGTTGAATACAATGTAAAGGAAACCCTAACTGAGTGATGGGAATGTAGTTATAGTCCTTGTGTTACACACTTGAGGTGTATTGAGAATGTGATGTTAGACCTATATTTTTCATGGACCAGCAGCATATCCAAGGATGATGTGGTCACTATCATGATGTCTAACCCCAATCACTTTCCCAGAAGTCTTAGTAGGAGCCTACTGACTTTCTTAGACTGGGCTGATCTAGGAGGCATTGGTATTATAAAATGTTTTTCCAATTAACTGAAAATTAAACCTTGGGCTACCATTTTATATTTTATTATATCAATTTGAAGCTATTTTGTTGTACACTGCAGTGAACAAGAAACAACAGACCAAGGAAACGTTTGCAAACATTCAAAAGTCAAGTAAGATATTTTATTGTGATTAGTTCAATTTAACAACATAACTGTTTTGTAACACTTATCTTCTGTCTGGCTACAATGGACCTACATACATTCTATGCATCTATCTAGCTACTCATTAACATCAAGTGTCATCTTTGCATTGAAGGTTACTAGTAATGGACCTCAACAATCCTCTGTCTATTGTCTTGGTGGTGTACTCTTACAGACTGTATAATGTCCATCTCATGATGTTTCCCTCCCACTTGTATCTCTACCTACCTCTTGCTCATCTCAACTAAACTCCACCTTCAAGTAATGTCTTTAACAAGATGTCATGTCCTTTAATTTGTCCAAAATTGTTTGATTTTTATCTCCTTTAATAGCATTTTTCCCTCACACAGTGTTGTCAGAACTTCTTTTATATATCCACATCTTTCGAGGGTATAAATTCTGTCTTTTATCTGTTTGTTAATTGCTTATGTTTCTGAGTCATACATTAATATAGAATAGATGTAGCATTTTATAATTATTATTTTTAGCATGTTTGTAATTTGTTTAGCCTTAAGTATGCTGTTAAAAAACAACTTTTCTTCTGCTGCTGGATTATTTTTTTGGTAATGTTACGTATTGGAAGTACTTTTAGCCATTCATATTCTCCTTTTAACTTATTAGATAAATACGCTAGGGTGTCATAACTCACAATTCATGTTTTGTTTTGATTAATTAATTTTGTTTTCATTGTGCCAAGTTCTGTTACTGTGCTGCACCATTATTAATACCATTTTCTACATTCTCGATGGTTTTTGTCTCTCATGAATCCTAGGTCTTTGAAGTAAACCATGTCCTACAGCTGTGTCAAAATTAGACAGGGGTGACTGCTTTGTTGCAAGAGCTAGGCATAATTCCCAGGAGTACCACAACTGAAATACATTTCTTCTATGCAAAATGAGGTGGGGGAAGGGGAATATTTATCATAGTTTCTCCAGGGTGCCAGAAAAGTTTTAGTATCAATTGCTGTTTCACAATGAATTAATTATGTCATTATTGTATAGGAATCATAGGCCTACTTGTCAAATGATATTTACCAGCTACCAATTTCACTTTCTTTAGTAATTTTATCTCCCCATAGACATATTTTAAAATTTATCTTTATAGGCCTATTTGCCAATTAATGTAGACCTATAAATCTTTCATAGGCCTACTCTCTAAAAGTATAGTACAGTCTAAATCAAGAGTTGGCAACCTACAGCATGCCTCATATGACCAGGCCCGCCAGTACTTGAGCAAAGATCATAACTGCTGAGCCCCAGTGTTCGTAAAAATATTATCCAAATGCTGATTTCGAGCCTGGTGTAGAACCACATAGGCCTAACTTAAATTAATTGTATAAATGTTTGCCTAAATGTCCACAAGTTAAAATCTATATTTAATAGCATTAACATGTGTAATGAAGTCTTCATTTAGCTTGTTTTCATTAGGCCCTTGAGAAGATGTATATTTCTCTATCAGGCCCTCAGATAAAAAATGGTTGCTGACTCCTGGTCTAAATGTATCATACTGTCTAAATGTATCTTAGGGTCTGCTGTCTAAATCTATCTTACTGTCTTACTATCTTACTGTCTAAATGTATCATAGGCCCTACTATTTAAATGTATCATACTGTCTAAATTTATCATAGGCCCACTGTCTAAATGTTTCATACTGTTTAAATGTATCTTACTGTCTAAATATATTATAGGCCTACTGCCTAAATCAATCTTGTTGTCTAAATGTATACCATACTGTCTAAATCTATCTCACTGTCTAAATCTATCATAGGCATACTGTCTAAATCTATCATATGCCTACTGTCTAAATCTATCATATGCCTACTGTCTAAATCTATCATATGCCTACTGTCTAAATCTATCATATGCCTACTGTCTAAATCTATCATATGCCTACTGTCTAAATCTATCATATGCCTACTGTCTAAATCTATCATATGCCTACTGTCTAAATCTACCAAATGCCTACTGTCTAAATCTATCATATACCTACTGTCTAAATCTATCATATGCCTACTGTCTAAATCTAACTTAGCTTCATTTAGCTTGTTTTCATCAAGCCCTCAAGAAGATGTATATTTCTCTAACAGGCCCTACTATCTAAATCTATCATACGGTCTAAATAGAGGCCTATCATATGTTACTGTCTAAATCTATCTTACTGTCTAAATGTATCATTGTCTAAACCCACTGTCAAAATATATCTTACTGTCTAAATCTATCATCAGCCTACTGCCTAAATCTATCTTACTGTCTATATCTATCAATACTGTCTAAATCTATCTTAATATTAAAGTAAATTTTACATTTTGACAGAGCGAGCAGAGGCACGAGCAAAACCAGCTGTGAACCCAGATGATCCAGATTCTGATGGGATGCCAATACGACCAACAACAGCCGTCTTCATTGCTTCATCCCAGACACCAATAAGTACTTCTGAATCACAGCCTAAGAAATATTACAGCACTATGCTTGAGAGTTTAGAGGAGAAAAATGAAAATGATACAGTGCATGATACATCAACAGCATGAAGAGAAAGGCAATTCTCCAAGAACAGCCTACATTGTGATAAGAAGAGAATAAAATGGCAGACACTTCACAGTTTTAAATCTATTTTACTATTATTATAGTCAAATCCCTGTATAACAGATTGGTCTGGACTGACAAAATATGTATGTAGTAAATAAAATTTGTTACATAGGCCTAAAATCAAGAATAAATAAATTTATTAGTTATTAAGTTAATTAATTGAGGATTTGAAAAGCACTTTACATAAAGAATTTTGCTATGATGATGATGAAATAATGCCTTTAGCTGTGAGCCCATAGCCTTTCTAACAAAAGTACAGGTCTTCTTCAGCTGTATAGCAAAAGTATACCTGAACTTGTATATGGTTGTCTCAAAGGTATGATTGTGTTGGGGCGGGGGGGTTTATGGATGGATACTTAGTTCCTGAAGGGAAACATTCCAGTGCAGTAACCAAAGATCATCACCCCCTACAAGAAGTGCAGAAAGCACTTTGAACCAACTAGCTCATCATTACACTGTCATATCTGTTGATCACAGCCAAAGACTGATGTTTTGGGCCATTGGCATAAATAAAATGGTGACACAACACATTTCCATTCTCTGGACAACAAGCTGCTGGAAATCTAGTAGGACCATTGTCTCCTACTACAAAAGAGATCCAGTGGGAGTTTGAGAATGAACACTGAAGAAGAAGAGTATCTGTTGATCTACCCGCAGTGATGACCCATCTGGCATTCCCTGCCACCTAGGAGTCTGCCACAAAAGACAAGGGTGCAAAGTTCACTGACCTTCATCTCTCCAACATACATGGGAACCATTTGACAGAAGACAAAAGAAGAAATTGAGACAAAACATGCATTGACAATGATGATTAGGTTGTCAGCCTATCCATTTAGCTTTCCTTTGTCACAACCTGCAACATGTCTAGAAAGAACAAATTGTCCATATTCCTTGCAATCCTGAATTAGAAGTTCAGCCCCTGTTGTCACATGAGCGAGAATTTTGTTATAAATGTATGCACTATAAATATATTCCACTATATTTATGGCTTCTTTAAAAAAATGTATAGCTAACAAAAAGTCACAGAAGATCTGACAATTAGATAATGCACAATTCCATTTTTAGTGTGCACTCGTGCATACCTGAACATGTTTATGCAATACGTCAGTCCATCCTTTACTTGGCCATTTCACAGACTACTTATATTTTAAATTAATTATTTCACAGACTACTTATATTTTAAATTAATTATTTTTCTGTATTATTCTGTGTTTTCATATTATTATCTGTTTGTTCCATCAAAGAACTTTGATTAGAACATCAACTGTTTTCATCCTTATTCTTTTTTTACTCTTATTTTTATCATCTTTTTATAATGAGCTTTTGTAACACATAGATAAAGAAACAAACTTGTTACATATTTAATGTCAATGTTATAAAACAAATATTGTTACATATTTAATGTCAATGTTATAAAACAAATCTTGTTACATATTTAATGTTAATGTTATAAAACAAATCTTGTTACATATTTAATGTTAATGTTATAAAACAAACTTGTTGCATATTTAGTGTAATTGTTATAAAACAAATATTGTTGCATATGTAATGTCAATGTTATATAACAAATCTTGTTACATATTTAATGTCAATGTTATAAAACAAATGTTGCATATTTAGTGTCATTGTTATAAAACAAACTTGTTGCATATCGGGTTGCAATGTTATTCTAAGACTTATGGTTATATTCTAGCATTACTTTTTAAATTGTCATAGAAAATTATTCTTTATATTCTGTTGTCAACCTCCTACACTGAAACTTGCAAATTAGCAGGATGTAGTCTGGATAATAGAATGCGTTGTCATGGTTTACAGCTAAGCTACAATATCTGCACCTTTTGCCAAGATACATCTCAACTTCAACATGACTTTTGCAACACTTTGATCCTCTATGAAATGGAACAATTTTTTAAATGACATTTTAAATATTATCTTTTATGACAAAACTGGCAGATCACAGTGTTCCTATTACTTGCTCTCTTTTCAAGCCTCAACTGGTATGACCACATTTTAACATGAAATTTATGAATTGGCCAGAGATAATTTTTGTTGGTGTTGTGACATATTTAGATTGCTGAAAGTGATTGAGAATGTATGAGGTGCCCTGTGTATAGAAACATTCAGCAATTTTGATAAATGATAATTAGCTGGTCAACAGTTGTTCCCGTCTACGCATGGAAATATTGATTGAAAAGTATTCTGATCTCTTAAAAATATCCCTCACCACATGCTGATGCTGACTGACCACACACACACAAACACCGAGTTGGATTAATACTCTCCGCATGTATATAATTCATATGTAGCCACACCTATCTCAACTTGACATTCATGCAGTTTCTTCAAAGTTGTAGATTCAGAAACATTTGTTACACCATTCCCCTGCACTCTTTGAGTTTGTACAGCAAGACATTTCTTCACTGTACATTATAGAGTAGATATTAGCCAGAATCCTCTTCTTCTTCTGTGTTCGTTCTCAAACTCCTGCAGATTAGCAGGATGTAGTCCGGAGAACGGAATGCGTTGTGTCATGGTTTACACCATTGCTGCGATATCTGCACCTTTCTGCCTGACACATCCGACTTCAGCATAAACCAGAATCCTCTGAGAACCTTTTTGTAAAAATTGTTTTACATCTCATCTTATTACCCAAAAGTCATTGTGAGTTCAGGAAAGAGCGTGGCACCAGTAATATAAAAGGTAAAGGTAATATGAGCCATAAACCAGCTTCATATCACACGGTTTCCTATAAGTGCTCAGTTGCCAATGGTTGACCAGAAACCACCTGACTAGTGTCACCTACCACATTTACTTAGTAGCGATAGTGCCATTTCTCAACCTTCCCAGAACATGAGCCATGCTGCCCTACTTACTAGTGGCAATTTGTATTACAAATCACAAATAACGAGTGGATTCAAAACCCAGGCTTGCTGGTCATCAGAGACATGACCAGTGATATGGAATTTGCTGAAAAACAACTTCAAGAGAAAAATGCTAAGAATAACACTGTGACTTGTATGCAGCATTCATAGCCTTAACAGAAGCATATGACATAGTAAGTAGAGAAAGACTGTGGAGGTTTATGACCAAATACTATTGCCCATAGATAGGCCTATTTGTTGTGTGTAACTAGTTGGCAAGACCTATATCTCGATGGGAATATGAAACAAAGAATCCAGCATGATATGAGTGATCTTTGATTGTTGTTAGTTAATGAATCAATATCATTTGCAGTCCAGAAAGACCCATAGGAGCTCATTCTCCACAACAGATGCTAAAAAATATTGGTGCTGATAGCTTCAGTTGTGGACTGATCAGAAACACCCCTTCTGCTCTATAGGTTTACACTCCTGCTTGTGCCATATTTCATGTTTGTATTTCTCCAACTATTGTTCATATTTGTCAACTAGTGGCGTCAATGCATAGTGGTCTGTGCTATTGGCCCTATCTGTATTGTGTTTTCTGAGAAATTCATATTAACCAATTAAGTGGTATGCCTAGTAGAATAGGCAATCATATTTCTCCACAACACTATCTTGTGTGTTTTTAATTAGATTGTATAATCATTAATGTAATATAGATGTAAACAAGAAGTGACCAGCAATCAAAAGTGTACCTATCTCCAATTACCAAGGGTGTTTTTAGAAAATTATTTTAGACATCAACAAGCGCCATCTTAAAAAATTCATATCAAATCACACTCAGGAAACAGAGATTTGAAATTGTCTATCTGTCATAATGAATATTCATGTTTCCTGCAAGAATTTGAAAGCCCCAGAGTTATTACAAGAACACAATTTTACTCATGGGTTCTACACTGGACATGGATTTATATTACTTTCTATATCAGTAACACAAAATCTCAGCCTCCATAATTCAGATTTTTCAACAATAAATCTTATAAATGAAGCTGAAAGTTTGTATTTCATGGGTACCATCATTTTGTAATGTCATACTATCCTGAATAAGCTAATCTTAGTAATGCTATCATAATGGTTGACATGTTTCTGAAGTAGTTCTATCATGCTATCGTAATGGCTGACATGTTTCTGAAGTAGTTCTATCATGCTATCTGTAATGGTTGACATGTTTCTGAAGTAGGCCTATCATAACGGTTTTGATGATCATCAGAGTTGTTCACATATCATACTATGTGTAATATAAAAGGAAATTTGAGAACCATCAAATTTGGGCTGAAAAGTGTTGAGAACAGGAATTACTAAAAGTATTTTCAATAGCATGAGGAAACTATTAACATCTACAAAAATCACAAATAAACTCATCATCATCAGGTGCCATTCCGGCTGACGTAGGCGATCATGGCTCTCCACAGCTCTCTGCCTCCAGTATTATGTATCAAGATCATTGTTGTTTCCCTGCCTTGCCAGATTGTCAAACTGTTTATTTTCTCACGTTGTCACCCTCTGTCTCTGTTGCCTTCAATCTTGCCTGTTGGTGACTATGTTCTCCAAACCTTCCTGTATCTTGAAGTGGCAAAAAAATAAAGATTGTCTCTTTCTTATATTATTGATAAGTTTCGATAAGTCTGTTTCGCATTTGATTCTTTCAACACTTCCACATTAGTTTTTCTGGTAATCCATGGTATCCTCAGAATTCTTCCATAGAACCACATCTCTTTTGCCTCTAATTTCCCACTTTCCAGTTTGTTTATTGTCCAAGACTCGCATTCATGTGTTAGTATAGGAGTTATATAGCACTGCAGAACTCTCTTTCTCACCTCTAATGACAAGGTCATATTACACAATATATTTTTCATTTTTCTGATTGTTGTTTTTGCCTGCCCTATTATGCTTCTTATTTCTGTTGAACTTCTTCCATCTGCTGTAATCGTTGTTCCTAAATATTTGGACCTGTTTTAAAACTATATCATTGACTTTGATCTTGCATGATGTGGTATTTCATTTCTTTGAAATAACCATTACTTCTGTTTTCTTTATATTTAGGAAGAGGCCTTTCTCTTTATTTTCTGTGACTACTACATTATTTAAATCTTGACGGTCTTCCTCACTTTTTGCAATCAGAACAGTGTCATCCGCATATCTCAATTTATTTATGTTATGTCCTCCTACTGATATTCCTGGGATATCAACTATTGCACAAATTATGTTTTCACTGTAAAAACAGAACAAATGTGGTGAAAGTACACATCCTGTCTAACTCCTTGTTTTATTTGTTGAAATTATAAAATGCTACATCTACTTTACATTAATATATCGCTCAGAGACATGGATCGTAAACAAATAATTAGAAGACAGAAATAATGCTTTTGAGATGTGGATATATAGAAGACTAGGAGAACTTCATAGAAAGAGAAGAAAATTAGCACAGAGTTTCTGACAAAAGTACACATAAAAAGAAATGTTAAAGGAAATAAAGGCAAACAAATAAAATATTATGAACATATTAAAGGATGTGACACCTTGTTGAAGACCTTACTTGATGGGAGAGTTGAGTGGCAGTGAGCTAGATATTGGCAGAGATACAAATGGAAAGATCATGAGATGGACATGATATACAGTCTAATAGAGTACACCACAAGGCAAGAGACTGTTGGAGGGCTGTTGCAGCCAACTTTTAGTGTGGAACCAGCACTTGATGATATCACTTGAATCATGAATTATTGCTCCTAAAAGTTAATAATAATTAATTATTATTTTTGAAATTATATAAGTCATTAGTGATTTCATCATCATCATTTTAAATGGGTATCATCATCATGATGTGCCATCTCCACAAAGAAGGTTGGCTGCAACAGATCTCCAACATCTCCTGTCTCTGCTTTTGGTGGTACACTCTGCTAGACTGTAACTTCTCCATCTTGTGATGTTACTCTCCCACTTGTGTCTATGCCTACCTATTGATTGTCTCCCCTCGACTTTACCCTCAAGTAAGGTCTTCAACAATGTATATGTTTTTAATCTGTCCATATTTTATTTGCCTGATCTTTATTTCCTTTAATTATAATTCTTTCTTCATAATTAAGTGTTGTTAGAAACTCTGTTTTCTTATTTTTTCATGATGTTCTCCCTATTCTTTTATATATCCACATATTAAAGGCATCAATTCTATCTTCTAATTGTTTGTTCATTGTCCATGTTTCTGAGCCATACATTAATATAGAAAAGATGTAACATGTTATAATTCTCATTTTTAGCTTGTTTGTAATTTGTTTGGATGTAAATATTTTCCTCATGTCATTGAAAGTACTTTTAGCCATTCCTATTTTCCTTTTAACTTCTGTTTCACATTTGCTATCATTTGTGATTGTGTGTCCGAGATATTGATAATGTTCTACTTGTTGTAGTTTCTCTCCCTGTAATTTTATGTTTAGCACCTGTTCTTCTGTGACTCATTAATTATTTGGCATCCTTCTATCATACAGTTTATTTAAATTCAGTGGAGTACTCTGTGAAACAACTTTATTCATGACTTGTTATGCCCATTACATTTGGAAAAAATGCACTGATATACATTATATATTGAAATAATACATTTTTGTACAGTAGATCTAAACAAAATTGATTGCCAAAGTAAACTCAGGTATTTGTGTAATTAACTCATTTATTATTGTGTATATACATTACTATATGATGAGAGAATTCAAATTTATATTAAATTCTCAAATCACTATGGAAAAAATACACACAGGATGTGCCCAAAACTAATCAATAACTCACAAAATAAACTTGATATCACATGAAGATCATGTTAGAAATAATGTTAATCAATAGAATAACACATAATATCAAAAGGATTGAATGACAGTTTTTTACATTAAGCAAGAAAACAGAATTGAAAGTTGTGATAAAAAATGTTTCTTTTAGGTAAATCATAGATTCTGTGTACATTGCAGAAATGGTATTAAACAGTATGCTATTTCGTTTAATGTGTAATCTGTGTAATATGTCTCTGTCAAAAGAGGTGAACAAGAACTCTTCAGAACTACATAGCACATATTCAACATATGGGCACGAATCTTGGACAACAAATAAAAGGATAGTAGAAAATTTGAGGCATCAGAGATATAGAAGAATGTTCAGAGTATAATGGACAACTAGAAAGATTAAGAAGGAGGTGCTGAAAGAGCAAAATGCTAGACAGGGGTTACTTAATATATCAGCAAGAGACAATCTTTACTTATGAAAATGTTATAATGTAGGAAGATCTGGAGAACATAGTTACAAGAGAGATTGAGGATGTTATGATAGGGAGATCTGGAGAACATAGTTACAAGATAGATTGAGCATGTTATAATATAGGGAGATCTGGAGAAAATAGTTACAAAAGAGATTGTGGATGTGAGGATGGTGGCATTAGACATGTGTAAAGACCTGCACATAGAAGAATGGCTCCTCAAAACTATAAAAATATGCATGATAATTTATTTTTGACATATAAAAGGACACAATGGTTTAGAAAGTTGAAATCATGGAAGGCAAGATTGTAGGAATGAAAAGAGTCAGGTCTAGTCTATGATGTACACAGAATAGACACTAGATGGACAGAAAAAATACTATAGGCCTATAGTCTGACATCATGGCATAGCAAAATGTCTGCAACAATCCTGATACAAGATACTGAAGATTTGTGAAGATCTATGATCACCCTTGTAAGTCATCATGGCACCTGATGATGATATTTTGTTTATTATATTAATATTGGTAAAAAAAAGAGAAAATAATTCTGGGTAGTTTGGCATCATGACATGGCAGAAAGTACTGCCATAGGTGCGTCAACTAGTACAGATTTTTTCATATTATACAGATTTTGGACCCAAAAATTTTTTTTAAAAGGTCACTTGGTGTTAAATTTCCTGGAAATTATTACTAATGCGGACATTTTTATCTGACACGTTCATATTGAGGGGCAAACAAAAAAATGTAGTGGGTTTGTTTTATTTGGTGCTAAATACAGACTTTTTTTTATTGATATATGGAAATAAATAGTTTAAAAATATGGATTTATGAAAAAAATAATCTGACAGTTATGGGAAGTACTACAGACAAATTGTGGAAGAGATTAATGATCACCTAAACCGTCCTGCACATGATGATGATGATGAATGGTACACAGTTTTACTGCACGTCCCCATTCATTCAATTTTATAAATACTGAAAACATAAAATGTTCAATCTGATTCATTCTTCTGTTCATATAAATAATGAAAATGGCAAAAAAAAAAAAGTTGAAGTTAAATATTTGATGGAATGTTTAATGGAACGTACATGGAATGTTGACATAAAGTCAAATATTTGAACTCTCAAACATTGAATATCTTATTCAATGACAAAGTCATATTAAAGAATCTGTATTTATTGAGTCAATACCCTACCCACCAACATCATTACAAATACAGTTGAATCCCATTATAGTCCAGACAACTAGTCTAGACCACCAAAATATGTAAAATATGTAATAACAGAAATGAGCTATGTACAGTACAAACAGTAAAGAATAAATATATTTGGAGATTATAAAGTATTGTTAACCCTGTGAACCCTAGTGAAATTTCCCTTAAAAGTCCCTACCCCTTGGCTCCTGAGCAAAAAATATACAACACCTCAACAGATCTTATTTAATTTAACAGAAATAAGATATATAATTATGTTATGTTATATAAAATTGACTTACCTTATTCTGTCTGATGTTTTTGCGCTATGTGCAAGTTCATTACATTTAGTTATGAACATCAGATGGCAAGACAAGATTCCAGATACCACTGTCCTTGATAGAGCTGGTATCCCAAGCATTACACGATCCTGATGCAGACACAGATTCGTTTGGTAGGTCATTTGGTGCGTATGCCAGACCATCGTCTGTCAAAGATACTTCTCTATTGTGTGCTAGAGAAGGGTATACGATCTCAAGGTGGCCAAAGTAAGCGCTACAAGGACTTGTTAAAGAACTCACTGAAAGCCTTTGAAATAGACCACAATACATGGGAAGAACTTGCACAAAATAGATCTACATGGCGTTCTAAAATAAAAAAGAGCGCATCATCTTGTGAAAAGAAGAGAAATACAGCAGCTCAACAGCGGAGAGCAGCTAGAAAGTCATGGATAGACCAAGATCCGTCTAGTCATCATTCCATGCCCGAACTGTCCAAGGACATTTACAGATCGAATAGGGCTCATCAGCCATCTACGAACTCATAATCAAGGACGTAACTAAAATTGAATTTTCAAAAGTGGATGTAACAAATGGTCATCACTTGTGATGGACGAACAACATAAGATAACATATGTGCAAGTTCTCCCAGTTCTTCCTTTAGGCACAGCTAAGTGATACAATAACTGCACCAAAATTGTGTCTTTACATTTTTACCCATATTATATGTCCACGTCAAGTCTTTAAATGGTCACTGAGTGGCAAAAGAGAAAGGGGAAGACCAAATACAACACTAAAAAGAACTATTGAAAAAGAAATCACAACACTTGGTATGAAAATGAAGGATCTGGAACAACTGGCTGTTGATCAACAAACATGGGGAACTATGATACCTTCCTATGTGCCAAGCTGGTCTAAGAGGAAAATGATGATATGCCCTAATAAATTATTTAAAATAAATAGGCTATAAGTTGCTACCATCTTCCATGGAAACATTCAATATAAATAGATTGAGTTGACTGGGTCATGTCCACAGAATGCAAAACTGCATCCCAAAACAAGTTATATTCTGGGAACTTGTTGAAGTCCATTGAGCCTGGGGTAGACCAATGATGAGGTATGAAGACTACTGCAAATCCTCAAGGAAAGGCTTCCTCATAGAATCCAGAAACTTGGGATGTTTGGAGGCAGAACCTGCATGTAAGAGCAGTATTGTTCAGAAATAATATGTTTAAAGATATGGAAGAAAAAAAGAGAAAGATGTAACCAAATATCTTCAGTTGCTGTGATATGCTCTCTTGAAAAGTCACATTCCTAAGAAAATATTCAACGGATTACTTAGTCTTATTGTTAAATGACCATCTGCAAGACGCATAGGCCATACATATATAAAATTTATAGGTGTACTTACGAAAAATATTCGTTCCGATCGCTCGGGTGTTCGATCTGAGTATTTCCATATAATATTCCGAATAATTTCCATCTGAATCATCAAACACAACAACTCAATAACTTTTACATCTGTTTTTGAAAACAAAAAATACCTAATTTTATATAAATTCTTTCAATGTAATTTACTAATGAAATCATCATGTGGACACAAAATTTTGCACGGATAAAAAGTTTCGGGAAAGACTGAAGTACTGTTGTATCGCAAACAGTAAACGTAAGTTGAATTATGAGCCAAGGTCATAGAACATGGTTTTCCAATAAATGCTCGGCTATTTAGTCAATGACTGACCAGAAGCCTCCTGACTAGCATCATCTACCTCACTTACTCAGTAGCAATGGTGCCATTCCACAACCTTACCAGAGCATGAACCTGGTACCATACTTCCTGGTGGGTGGGTGAACCACAGGATTAATCTGTATAATAAACCACAAATAATGAGTGAGCTCACAATCTAGATCAGCTGGTCGCCGGGTAAGTGACCTGGAACACTTGGCTACTGCAGTAGTGAAGTGACACAGTGACATTTCCAAACATGAGCTGATTATGAATTTATTTGATATAAAAATAGACAAAATCAATGTTTTGATCAAAATGACATTATCTAGTACAAAATACAACACATAGGCCCCTATTCAAGAATGAAAGGTACTTTTCTGATTAGGTGGCACATACATTACTTATATAACATCATTGGAATATACATAACAATAAAAACTCGAATCGGAAACAAATAGAACATAACAGAGTAAAATAAAATAAAGAGCACAAATCTATTCTGATAGCCAGCAATGCTTTATTTTACCCAGAGCAGCATCAAATAGGCTCTGTGCAGCCATTTCTGCCTCATGAATTTGTCTACACAGCTTTCGAGATGTTTTCTGATCATCTCACAGGTTGCTGCACCTTTTTTTGACAATAGAACAGATGTGAAAATGACTTGCACTGGGGATTGTGATTTAAGTGAGGAAGAGTTGTGCAAAGCATCTTGTCAGATCTCATTTGAAACCAGTGGCAAGATGAATTGATATGACTGGAAAACGATGGGCTTATATCGGACGTACCTCCGAAGACGGATGTGTCAGGCCATTGGCGCGAATGAAACAGTGACACAATGCATTCCATTCTCTGGAAATCTAGTAGTCCTGCTACAAGAGAGATCCAGTGGGAGTATGAGAATGAACACTGAAGAAGAAGAAGATATCGGGTATAATTAGAATGAATGAAAACAGACTATCACTGCAAGCATTCAAATGGGTACCAGATGGCAAAAGAAAAATACCTTGTTTTTGAGAGACTCCATGCAGAACAATCATCAAAGAGTGTATGACTGTGGGTCTCAACAGCAAGCAAGAATTACACACAGTAACGTCACATTGCTCAACTGGAAAGCTCTGGTTTCTGCCTTATGCACAATATTCGGCACTGAAGGAACATAGATCTGTCTCAATTTTATACTTTTGTATTTATTCAACTGATGCCTAATTGGTTGGCATAGAAGTGTCTTAGAATAAGGGAGTAAACCTATACAGAAAATCTGGAGGGGAGACACTAAAGCAGTTGATGGTGTATTAAATCATCTTCTGGCATCTCATGCAGTTCTGCTTGTTTTAAAGAGTGCCAACATTGCCTTTTCCTTGGAACTAATCAACAGAGCTAAGAGGGGGTTTGTGAAAATGTGCGAGATGATCGTCTTTTGGCTAGATGTTTTGGACTAGTTGTCATGAAAGTCTTCACCAAAAGAGATTGTAAAAATACTGTAGTATTTTGTCAAATCACAACAAATCTAAAAGTCTTGCCCTGTGAATATGGTCACCCATTTTGTGATATTAGTTCTGTAGCAAATTAACTCTTTCAGGATCAATCACCAGTATACTGGCTTTATAGTATGGGTCTACAGGACCTTTCACCACTTTACTGGCTTTGATTTGATCAACGGCTTAGATCGATCATATATTGATCAGTTATACTTTGTTTTGCCTTTGCCTTTCATTTTGCAATGTACTTATATATTCATATTCTGTATCCATTCCCCTTTAAAATGATATATTACACATACACTATTTATCAATATTAATATGTCAAGTGATACAATAAAAAAACACATATAAAGACATTTTTCTACACCTGAAAATTAATTTGGTCCAAACCTAAAAATAATCAAGTCCTGAAAGAGTTAAATTGTAAGTTGAAATATAGTTGGCATTTGATTGGTAAAGACTAACAACTTTTGTAAGATATTAGCATGTAAACAAATATTCAAATTATCACAGAACTTTTTATTTGTGCATATAAACATTTAAAACTTTCCAAATAGTTGCAGAAATGTAATGGATATATAATACAAAACTGCCAACTTCAGATGATAGTCTCATGTTTCTGAGTCTGTAAATATTTTTTTATAAGTTAGGCATATTATTTTGTTTTTGAGTTTTACAATCATTAGGTCTGTTTTATCTAGTAATGTACTACACATTTCTGCTCTTCAAACAAGACAATAGACATATATTCTAGAAATGACATTCAATTATACACATTTTTATGCATAGTATATCACTGTTATGTTATGTTCCTCCAGGGCCATAGACGGCGCATAGGGCAGAAACCATAGCCTTCCATTTCTGTCTTTGTGTTGCCAGGTCTTTCAATTGTTGCACTGTAGGTTCACTGTAGGTTTACAAATAATAAAATATTTCACAAAGACTAAATATAACTCGAAAAATCTATATTTTTTTGCAAACTCTTCAACACATGCTGAAATCATCACAGTATGTTTATTTGTACATAGAAACATCTGAAACATCTCCAATAGTTGCACAAATGGATATAAAACAGCCAAATTTAGATGTTAGAATCATATGTCTGACATGACAGATTCAATTTTAGATATATGACATTTTAAAAAAATGATCTTTGTTGAAATTTTGCAATTGTTATGTTTGATCAGAATCTTTAATCTAATATACTATATATTTCCTCTCTTGAAACAAGACAATAGACACATATTCTGAAAATGTCATTCAATTCTGCACATTATGCCTATAGTGCCTATTACATTACTTTAGGTTTACAAATTAATAAAATATTGTACAAACACTAAATGTAAACACACTCTTAATTTTGTTGCTTAGAAATAGTACGTAAAAATGTGAGTTTAGTTCACGTATACTAAGAGTTAACTTGGAGTAAGGCAAAAATGTGTGTCTTTTCTGGAATGATCCAAAGATCACAATCTCCATCTGACTGGGACTTTGAGTCTGCATATTACTGTATGGCTGCTGGAACAGAGAGTGGAGCTCCTATGAGAATTCCCTGTGTGTCATGCTGCTGGTTTCTAATAAAGATTTAAGTTTAATCCACTTCAAGTTTAACCCAATTCAAGTTTATCCACAAGCAAAACTGTTTCTTGGAGGTGGTGCTGCTATTCACAGACTTAGGAAGTCATGTAACGATGGACTGTCACGAGGCATCAAATAGGATCAAAGTCTTTTCTCACAAGTTACAAGAGGAAGTATATTACATAAAAGTGTTAACAATTAGGCAAAGCAGCCTGAATAAATTATCTCAGGTAATCTTCATGAAATTCTGAATGTAGGCCTACATCTTTTATATTTTCATTTCTTCTGTTGGTTGAGGACTAATCACATTATTATAATTGAAATTTGCATTTATTGACCTTGTTTCATTTAACTGATTCACACCATGAAGCCTTTCAGTCGACAACTACTTTCTAAAACTGTCAGACTAATCAGACTAATCAGTATTTTGGGTATTCTGCAAATAGATAGCTGCAACCAGAAACTAAAAGGGCTTCAGAGTTAATCAGTTAAAAAACTCTTGGAAGTTTGTGTCTCGATAAGAAATATCGTCATAAAATGTTTATTTTTGCACAATGTATATAGTTTCATCAAGCTTGATGTAGCTTCTAGCCTACACATATTTCTTTAAAGTTAGCTGTATCACATAATTTAACCTTCACCACACTCTTGGCGACCATAGTCGAAAGATAAAATGTATTTTCTGTAGCTGTCATTGGTTATAGACACCGGTCGTTGCTATGCACTTCGGAACACGGAAAACGTGATAGTAAACAAATGTCATTCACACGGAAACACACAAATTGGAAGTAGATATATTTAACTTCATTTTCTATTAGTTTACAGATCTGCAGGTTGTCTTTTCAAATTCTAGGGATTATTTTTTTTACGGTTTCTGTATTCAGTGACAATCGTTTGTCATGGTATTGTTAGTCAATATTTTTATTACTCTGATGATGAAGTCATTCATGGATTTACAGATGCAGACATTGTTTCCCAATCGCAGATAGCTGACACTTTGGAAAATAGTTCTATGTTGAGCTCGTATGAAGAAGAAATGACAAGATAGTATTTAAGAAGCGGTCTAGCGGAGAATGTTTGTGCTGTCAACATATTTTGTTTGTTTTTCTCACAGACAATATTGTGAGTACATTAGTAATTGAAATGAAGCATTATGCCAAACAGATTAGGAAAAAAGAGGGGACAAGAAGCAGGTAAATCATCTCACAACAGCTGCACCAAGAATAGATCTCTTATGTTTGTGGGTTTTTTTGTGTGCATTTTTCATCTTCACCATTGTCTAACAAAACACACATAACACATACATCAACAAAACTTAATCACTACATTCAGTAACAATTCCTTTATTTCTAATTTTAAAAATATACTCAAGCTTCAAAAACAAAAGAGTTATTGCATCTTCCAAACACCCTCCATAAATAACATCTAAAGTCCAAACACCCTCTATAAATAACACGTAAAGTAAAAAAATAATGCAATGGCAAGGGAAAATTTCTCATTTTTAATGAAGAGTGCTAAAGGTTAAGAATTAAGACTATAGCTGAGAAACTGTACAAAAATAATGAGTGAATAAAGTACATTCAATCAACAGTATGAAATTTCAATATAGAATTACATTTGGAGCCTGACCAGTGAATCATTATGTTAGTTAGTTAGTCATTGGATCATCGTCATTGCACTCCGGACAAGTCCATAGGTGCTCAGATCTTTCCTTGAGTGTATCCGCCATTACACGTTGACTGACCATCATTCTTTTTCGCCCACAAAAACTCTCCTTTCTAGCGACACCACATTTCAAACCAAGTTCCTTTATTCTAATCATGGAACAAGAGTCATTGTCACTTGTACAGTCATTTGTTCGTGCGTTTTCACGTAGGGCATTCAAAATGTCTGCCCGATCCATCGCTCCACCAACAGCTGTAGTAGCAGCGTGGGCGGCCAACCTATCTGCTCTTTCATTACCCCGGACTCCCGCGTGTCCCGGCACAAAACTAAAAGTCACTGTACGCACACAGGAATTATTCACTGCATCCAGCCACTGTTCTCGAACGTACCCCGTCTGAACTTTCACAATCATGTTCATGGAGTCACTAAGGATACAGGCATGCTCACAGACAGTCTGTGAGCAGACCCATTGCAAAGCTTTAGTCACCTCCAGAATCTCCATTGTCAAGCTGCTTGTCGTCTGAACGAATGCACAACTTTCCTCTCTGATAGTCTCCCCCTACCTTTGAGCCGTGAAAGCCCAGGAACTCCTGATGTGTCTCTCAACTGACCCATCTGTATATATAATTATATCACCTTCCCTGGAATTCTCACTGATCAGAGCGAGCACCTCAGACTCGACCACTGTCGGACACCATTCCCTGCAATCTCTATTGAGTGTTATTACTCCTTCGAAGGCTGTTGGGTAATCTGAGGGTGCCAGACTCCATTTGGCACCAGGTAGTACATCCTCCAATCTGCAGACACTCTTTATAACGTCCTCTGCGCGCCCCATCCACGACTTTCCTCTCTTTAGTCGACTTCCTTTCACTTTGATAATTTCTGGGTGTAGAGGGTGCTCTTTATCAGTGGTGATTTTTAGGTAGTTCCGCGCCCTGCACATTTGTATTCTTTGCTCCGCAGTTGGGCAATCAAGTAGGTATCGCATAGCCCGAGCCGACGTATCTCTCGTGCACCCCAAATCATTATGTGAATAGGCATACTTCTGGTACGCTATTCCTGTGTAAGACAGAAATCAGAATACAAATGTCTGGTTAATGGAAGTGTAATAATGTTTGCTCTAACATATAAATATATCTAGAAAAAATGTCCTCAATAAGAAGCCTTTAGTTCAATTTAATAGTGCATTTGTGCTAACCTTGGCATAGTTAGTATCTAGTTAGCCATGAGAGTTTGGGATACATATTTATTAACTAGTATAACCTTTTCTTTATTTTGTTCAGTGTTACTCAATTTTCATTCAAAATTTTCATTGATATTGGCGTTAGTATTTATATCTAGTAAAGTACTCTTTCCACATAATGTGCTGGGGCTGGAATACACAAGGATTGTTCTGGAAGTTAAGAGGTATAAGCAGATGGCTGTTTATGTAGTCCAGTGATTGGCAAAACATTCTTTTTTTCTGACCCCAGGCTGATCTAAAAATACAATATATGCTGGCTCAGAGCTAAAAAAATAATTTATTGAGCTACAAATGATCTAAAAAAAAAAGATTAGCCTTCATTAAAAAATATATTGGTAGCAAATCCTATTGAGGATGTAGCCACTAAACCAGAATTTTTTGCCTCTAGTGACTTTCTAGACAATATAAATGTTCAGTAGTTTGTTATTGCTTTCTGATGATCCAATGCACAATTGCCTGTGGCGGGATTTGAACTCAGTACTCTGGCTCTCACAGACATGCTCTGCACCACTCTGCCACAGAACCGGGCATAGTTTGGCTTCCATAATAAAATAATATCTCAATCTAGCCCACCAACAGAACAAGGTTGATCAGTGTTAATATAGGCAATGAACTAACATGATAAAGAAGACGTGCAATAATATAAGAATAAATCATATTCAAATCATAGCCAACCTAAAACATCTATATTACAATTATAATATCACTTGATAAATTATAATATCATTTATATATGTAGGCCGTCATATAAATATATACATATTTGACCATGTACTATGTGTCATTTTTTTTACTATGTGTGAGGCCAAAAGGGTGAGATATCACAGCTAAGCTGAAAACCATGACACAATGTAATCCACTCTCTGGACTACATCCTACTAACCAATAGGAGTTTGAGAGCAAATGCAGAAGAAGAAACCATGTATAATTAATGGTAGGTCAGTAGTTAGTACATAGTAGTAGTTAGTACACTGGTTTTGGTTTCCTAGTTGGGTGGTCAAGGTTCAAATTCGAATTGGATCAATTGAAATACATTAGAGAGCTAATATATAAAAAACCTATAACATGGAGGGTTTACTGGTATGGCTTAGAGGGTTTTTCTGTTTACTGGTATGACAGAGGTTACTTGGTTTACTGATACAAGATGGAGAGTTTCTTGGTTTACTCATAAGGCATGGAGGGTCTAAGTGGTGGACACATGTTAATAAAATATAACAATTTTTGTTTCACAAACACAATAAACCTCTGCTGGTGTTGGATATACCTGTAATTCAACCTGTCATATTTTTATAATGATTACTCACAATAAGAAGATAAAATGTGTGCCTCACTAGAGAGAGGCTTTAATCTTCTGCCAACCAATCAACCAAGTATTTCTTGTGTGTAAACATAAAATCATTTCCTCTGCATATTGTAGTTATTACTAGTGTGTGTATATATAAATATATATATATATATATATATATATATATATATATATATATATATATATATATATATATATATATATATATATATATATATATATATAGTCACAATAAGAAATCAAGATATCAGAATAAGAATAATACAATAATGCCTTGTATCGAATATATAGAACGTCAGCAGATAAAGTGACCTTGTGAGAATGGACCCAAGCCAAACACCATTGAGAGCTTATAAAAAATGATCATCTGGATAGAGCCAAGGGTAGACCAAGAAAGAGATGAATAGATAATATCCAGACAATCCTCCACAAACACACACTCAGCATGACTCAGGCATCACATCTGGCCTTGAGCAGAAACTTACAGCTCCCACCCCTATACTTGATGGCAAGTGTGGATGCTAGTAACCAGCTTCTGCCAAGGATAGACAATAGATACTACTACAGTATGGCATTGTACTTAACTGATTCAGACTGGAACCTTTTAGACATGCTTGTACATTTACAGACTGTTCTAAATGCAGATCAATCGGCTCTATTACGGTTCCGGAAAATAGTAGCATAAACTGATTGGCTCCACAAAGTGAACCAATCAATAAAAGTATAGCAATATTGTGCCAACATGTATGGAAAGTGTTTAATATCTGTAAATTTTATATTTGTCATGAAAACATGTAAATTTAATAAATTATGTCATTATTTCTATTTTTATATCGGTGTCCTCAAAATGTCCTTGTTGTGAATAGACCTACATCTTTATAAACTAGTATTGCATTTTTTTTTAAGAACCAGCTAAACCATTTTATTTATATAGGGTAGCCGGGGGTAAAGATGCGCTGGGGGCAAAGATTCGCAGTCATTTTTTTCAGGAACTATGGGTTTTTCCCGCAAACCACGTGGCTACGCCAGATGCTAACATCCGTTTCTGTCGCACAACGAATTTTCATCGGTCACGGGCAGGTTATTTTTTTGAGCTATGAGGTAAATTCATTTTTTAACGTTCTAAATCTAACTTTTTTTCCACTTCTCACTCTTTGTCCTCTGTTATCATTACTGTCGTGTTATTTTACATATCTGAACTGAAAACTATATTGTATTGTTAAGTTATTAAGCATGTTACATTGTCAAGATAATTTTTGTTTTCATGATATTTTATAAAAATTGTGAACAGTGTGATTTTGGGGTAACGCCGCGCACACTGACGGGGCAAACATGCGCTGCTGACTCACTGCGCATGTTTGCCCCAGTCACTTCCCCCTCATGTTGCCAAATATTTAAACCAATATTTTATTGTCACGTTATGTTTCTTTTTAGGAATTACACACTGAAAATTGAGAAAATGATGCCACTGACTGAAAATGAAGCAGTCGCTGCTATAGATGCACAATCTCCACGGGTCATAGTTGTACGATATCAGCCGATAATAGATGCACAGTATCCGCTATTCACAGATGCACGATCTCCGCTATTCCTCCGCTATCCATGGATGCACGTTCTCCGCTATTCATAGTTGCACAATCCCTGTCGGTTATAGCTGCACAATTCACGGGTCATAGTTGTATGACCTCTGCAGATAATAGATGCACGACCTCCGCCGATGCACGATCTCAGCTATTCATAGATGCACGATATCCGCTATTCATAGATGCACGTTCTCTGCTATTCATAGATGCACGTTCTCCGCTATTCATAAATGCACATCTCCGCTGTTCATAAATGCACGATCTCCGCTATTCATAGATGCACGATCTCCGCTATTCATAGATCCACGATCTCCGCTATTCATAGATGCACGATCTCCGCCGGTCATAATTGCAATATCTCCGCCGGTCATAATTACACTATCTCTGCCGGTCATAGTTGCACTATCTCCGCCGGTCATAATTGCACTATTTCTGCTGGTCATAGATGCATGATTACCGCCGGTCATAGTTGCACGATCTCTGCCTGTCATAGTTGTACGATCTCCGCTGATCATAGATGAACGACCTCCGCTATTCATAGATAGTTGAAATTATAGTCAAATGCTCTATAGAGCATCCCAACACGTTGTTATAGTTACAAACGAATCTAAGCACCCATTCTCTGTATTAATTGTTTTTTTCATATTTACGTTTTTTCATTTTTTTCATATTAAAGTTACATAAAGATGCATATGCCTAGTCTTTGTGCTATATAATCTTCCCACAATGTGACTGACTATGTTTAGATAGGAAGTGACATTGTTATTTTGATGGTTTTGTCAATTTTCCCATGATTTCGTAATTGTTTTTGGCCGTGCGTGTTTGCCCCAAAAATTGGGGCAAAGGTGGGATTTTACTCATGTTCATAAAATCTCATTCTACGGACTAAACGTGATTGTATGTTGTAAATACCCTGACGATTGTTAGATGGATGGATAAGCTACACACTGCTGCTAGTTTGGTCTCTCATAGTTAAGTCTATTTGTCAGAATACGGAAAAAAGTGAAAAATGCGCATCATTGCCCCCGGCTACCCTACAGTGTGGAATTAATGACCTCATCCCAGATCTATATAACTATATAAGTAACTATATAAGTAACTATATAAGTAAGTAACTATATAAATAAGTAACTATATAAGTAACTATATAAGTAACTATATAAGTAACTATATAAGTAAGTAACTATATAAGTAACTATATAAGTGCATAGATGGCAACATATTTGTTCATAAAACACATTTTAAACAATTTATTTCCGTATGTCAATAAAAATGTCTGCATTTAGCTTAGCACCAACCCAGCCCAAAAATAAACCCCTTGAAATTATTTTTTTAAATTAACAAAAAATTTCTTGTGCCCCTCAATATGAGTGCATGAGATAAAAATTTAAGCATTAATAATAATTACTAGGAAATTTAATACCCTTTTTAAAAAAAAATTGGGGTTTTTTTGTGGGTTTTTATGTTGTTGAGTCCGAAATCTGTTATAGTATGGAAAATCCGTACAAGCTGACATCTATATAAATGGATGTTTTAGTGGTTTACTAGCAGAAGGGGTATGTTTATCTGTTTGTTTTAGAGCCAAAGTTAACGAATTAGTTTATCTGGATGTTTTAGTTTTAGTGTTTGATTATCTGGATGTTTTAGTGGTTTACTAGCAGAAGGGGTATGTTTATCTGTTTGTTTTAGAGCCAAAGTTAACGAATTAGTACAAAGTAAAATAAGGGCAAGGAAGTCCTCAGACTGAGATGAGAAAGAAGTCTTCTGATTGATCTGAGTTCTTCATGCATTTATGAAAATAACCAGTTTGTATGATAAAGAAATCAAAGATGGAAAAACCCATCAATGCAATCTAAACAATTAAAAAATATAATAATTCCTTTTAACAAAAATATAACAATAATAAATAACAAGAATATTTCATTTGTAAATATAACCTTTTCCTTAAAGAAACCATTTACATTTATAAAATGATTGCATATTGTTACTATATATTAATGTCTGTTATGTTATTGCCATTTGGATAATCCTACTGTAACGATCCCCAACAGCCGCCCTGCAAGAGAAGACCAAGATGGAATGAGATAATGAGAATATAATGTATCAATAAACATAATTGATGATAGCCTGTCATATTTGATAATATTAAATGAGTTAATATCTTCTTCTTCTGAATTTGTTTTCAAACTCCTTCTGGTATACAGGATGTAGCCTGGAGAACAGGGTGCATTGTGGGAAGATTTAGAGCTATGCTGCACTATATGCACCTTTTCACACATCATGTCTGACTTTAGTAAAGAATTTTGACTAACTTTGACCTACCAATGTAAGTAAGTAAAATAAAGATTTTAAAATTTTCTCCAACTTTGAGGTGTAATGGGAAATACAGTGTTAGGCCCATGTTTGTTTAATGATCAAAATATCAGAGAATATGGTGTGATCAGAATAAAACCTTCTGCCTTTACTTAACAGAAAATCCGGTACCCATTTTCCTTAGACTGGGTCTACCAGCCTAGGAAATGTTGGTAATTAAAACATATTTCCTGTTGAACTGGAAATTGAACTTTGAATCACCCAAACACAAAGCCAGTTCACTAACATCTGAGCTACCATGAACCCAAAAGATGTCAACTAGACTCTCAGATCAAGAGATCAACTTAGATGTCTCTTATGATTTGCATGGCAGTCACATTGTTAATAATTTATATTCCCCTTTGGCTATAGTAGCACACGAAGATTACATTTGTATAAAAAAATAAAAACATTTTTAAAAGCATATCATGTACATAATGTGGTCACCAAAATAGTATTTTTTAGCCGTGGTTATTTTCTTGTCCGCACATTAAAAAAAAATTAATGTAAAATTAATGTAAAATTTACATTAAAGAAAACAGAAGTAATGGTTATTTCAAGGAAACAAAATACTGCACCTTGCAAGATCAAAGTAAATGATATATTATTAAAACTAGTCTACCAATTCAAATATTTAGATACAATTACAGCTGATGGAAGAAGTTCAACAGAAGTAAGAAGTAGAATAGGGCAGGCAAAAACAACATTCAAAAAAGGAAAATATACTGTGTAATATGACCTTGTAATTAGAGATGAGAAAGAGAGTTCTGCAGTGCTATATAACCTCTGTACTAACATTTGGATGCAAGTCTTGGACAATAAACAAACTGGAAAGTGGGAAAGTAGAGACAATAGAGATGTGGTTCTATAGAAGAATGCTGAGAATACCATGGACTGCCAGAAAAACTAATGTGAACATCTTGAAAGAGTCAAATGCAAAACGGACCTTAATCAATAATATAAGAAAGAGACAATCTTCATTTTTTTGATACTTCATGAGACAGAAAGGTATGGAGAACATAGTCACAACAGGCAAGATTGAAGGCAATAGAGACAGAAGGAATATTAGTTTGACAACCTGGCACGGCAGGGAAACAACAACGATCTTGTTACATAACACTGGAGACAGAGAGCTATGGAGAGCCATGATCGCCTACGCCAGCCGGCATGGCACCTGATGATGATTTACATTCAGTAGTTAGCCATTGCTCTCTGAACATTTGTATAACAATCATTAATTATTAACAGACATATGTGCACTCCTGGAAACTCATTTGTTCTCTGACAGGCACTTGCAGATGCCAAGGGATATAAAAGCTGAAAGTTTCTATTGCTAACTGGATGAAAATACTCTGTGCTCTCTTCCTCATAGGTTACCAGTAGTTCCAGCATATGTCAAAAGACAAACAAACTGAAAGTGTTAATAGCTTACTGGAAAACTGGTTGAAAGTACTGTTTTCTGCCCCACAGATTCCCAGTAATACGCATTCCTATCACTGATGTTCTCTAAAAAAAACCATTTTGTTTGCTCAGATCAAACAATAGTTTTAGCAGCCACAGAACTGCATGTGCATCCTCTTCTTGAGGTTGTTCTTGAACATTTTTTAAGGTGAAACAACATAGAAGGAAATCACCTATGTTTTACACATTGCAAAGTCTGCAACACTGACTGTGGAGATACGGGGGCACAATGTTTTACACATTGCAAAGTCTGCAACACTGACTGTGGAGATACGGGGGCACAATGTTTCACACATTGCAAAGTCTGCAACACTGACTGTGGAGATAAGGGGGCACAATGTTTTACACATTGCAAAGTCTGCAACACTGACTGTGGAGATACGGGGGCACAATGTTTCACACATTGCAAAGTCTGCAACACTGACTGTGGAGATAAGGGGGCACAATGTTTTACACATTGCAAAGTCTGCAACACTGACTGTGGAGATACGGGGCACAATGTTTTACACATTGCAAAGTCTGCAACACTGACTGTGGAGATAAGGGGGCACAATGTTTTACACATTGCAAAGTCTGCAACACTGACTGTGGAGATACGGGGGCACAATGTTTTACACATTGTAAAGTCTGCAACACTGACTGTAGAGATAAGGGGGAATAATGTAGTCATAATATAAATAACCAAATTGTCAGAGGATGTCCGAAAAATTGGGGAGTGCCGCAACAACAAAATAAATAAGTGATAAAGACTAATACAGTTAAAGATGTTACTATAATACTAACTACTAACTATCAAAATAAAGAAAACAATGTAAACACTGAATAACAATAAATGCAATAACAAGGACTATTTCCACATTGCGATCCAAACGGGACCTTTTTCAAGAAATGAAAACACACAACAACGAGAAAAACTTCTGTACAGAGATATTTAAACAAGATATCCCTGTACATAGAGAGAAATAAAGTAAATAGATATTGGGAAAACATGTTCAATTATGTTTATTGCCATGCACAAAATCCTACATATTAATAATAGGTATAAATAGCGATATATAAATAGATGCCAAAAGTAGAAGAATAAGTTATAAGTGTTAAATCAGATCTGGAGAATACTAATTGCAAGGATGATAACTGAAAACATAAAACACACCAAATAGTATGTGAATGGAAGGTCACACAAGGATGAACACAGAGGAGGGGGCTACCAATAATCAATGTAGAGAATTGGGGGGGGGGGGGAGGTGTTTAAATGGGTTGGTGGGGGGCAATAGTTATAGTTGACAGTATTAGGAATGTAGATTGGATTTTAAAAAAAACATATATATATATATATATATATATATATATATATATAGGGCACTATATTCCAGCGACGCCTTCTAATATAGGTGGATACACATTCTTGTTTTGCTTCTTGCCCGATGATTGTGAATATATATATTATTCACCTATATTAGAAGGTGTCGGGGAATTACATTGGACACACGCTGCGAATGGATGCCAAAAGACTCCCCTGTCAAATTTTGATGTGGTCACCAAGGGGCAAGAGAAAACGAGAAAGACCTTATGTAGAACTATTACAAGAGAACAATTCACTATCAGTATCAGAAACAATGAAGATCTAAGACAAATTGCAATAAAACATGAGACATGGAAATCTATATCCACTGCCCTATGTGGCATCTTTGGCCCTAGAGGAATAACTAACTATAGACAGTATATGGCAAATATGTACATAAGAAATAATGTAGAGAATCTCACTACTTTCAATAATAAAACCATGAAACTTGCATGGTTTGAGTGTATTCTGATAAGATTCCCTGTAAAAAATGATCTTCAGGGTACCTGTTGAAAGCTGAAGAAGCAGAGGAAGAAAAGAAACTCATACACAGACTATCAAAAACTGGACTGGTCAAGATTTTCCCACTCACCCACATCACTGAAGATACAAACTGCTGTGTGTTGACACATCAAATGTAGTACTATAATCTTGATGGGTTTATGATTAGATGGATAGATAGTACAACTGAAGATATTGCGAGAAGAAAATACACACTACAAATTTGAAACAAAAACAGAGCACAGAATATTGAAGCATAAATTTACAACAAAGTTGTATCATGACACATAAAGACAGTATCAGCAGGGTGAAGATAGTAAAGTTATATGTACTAATTTAAAACTCACTTTGTGCGAAGCCAGAGCTCCCATCCACTCTTAGTTTCAACACCTTCAGGAGGAATCGTAGTCCATACATTTCCTCTATCAGTTGACATCTGAACTTCAAGGCCAGGAAACTCTACAGATGCCTTTAGTATATTATCCTTCACACTTGAAATAGAAACATGTTTTCAGACATCAAATATTTCAGCTATGATTAATGTCTCTTTAGCAATTATTTACAGTATTTTAGCTTGTCTCAAATTGTGCATAGACTTAATTATGCCTTAATGTTTTATATAGCATGAATGACATACTGAATATGAGTGGCATCCTATTTAAATATGTGTGATATACTGACATTGCAATAATTGGGGATATCCAATACAAAATATGAGCAATATACTGAATATGAGGGATATCCTATATAAAATATGAGCAATATTCTGAATATGAGGGATATCCTATATAAATATGAGTGATATACTGAATATGAGGGGTATCCTACATAAATATGTGTGATATACACACATTGCACTAGATGGGTGTAACCTATATAAATATGAGTAATATACAAACATTGGGATCAAGGGTCCATGTAGCATTTCCTGTTTACACGTAAAAAAAAATTTGCTCCCATCATATTTTTTAGAACTTGCTAATGTCCTCGTGCAATGGACATTACAGTCTAGCAGAGGACAGGTTACAGTCTAGCAGAGTGCACCACCAAGACAAGAGACAGGAGATGTTGGAGATACGTTGCAGCCAACCTTCGTTGTGGAGACGGCACTTGATGATGATGATGATGAATGTCCTCGTGGGAGGCACGATTTATTTTATGTTAACACTTCTGTTACATCACTCTTCCTCTACATATCTTTAATAAAATGGCTGCTGTATGTATGTTGCATTTGCCTTCGACTGACAAAGAAGCAGTACAATTTCTGCACTCACGCAGAATTCCTGCAAACAGGAAAGTTTGCGCACAAGGTCATACTGTGACATTGAACTACTATTGTGACAATCCAATTCACTACCTGACAGAAAAACAGCCTGCATTCAAAACCCCAGCATGTTTCCACTCATACGACCCTCCAATTAAATACCCCATCCCCATTTATTGTCTTGACATATTTATATATGTAATACTGCTCAATAATTGTTAAATATTCCCAAGGGAGGTAATACATAAACAAATAGTATGCAGAAATCATTTGTCTCCCTTTAAATGCAGTTACCAACTTGAATTTATTAAATCTGTAAGGGGGTTTGCGTTAGAGTTAGTCATAACACTGAGTCTAATTCCCCCCCCCCCCCCAACTTATAAATTCTAGCAGTAGCTTATATCTTAAAAAATACAAACACTATTAAATCTTTGACAATCAATAAAAGACAATACTGCTAGTAAAACTGTATGAAAATAGTACTGACATGGAAAACAAGCAATGAAGTTTTACTGAAAGATTACTAACACACAATCACTGTCATGTGAAATAATACACACAACAAAACACAGGATATAATTATACAAATAACAATACACAGGACATAATTGACATTTAATTTCAAACCAATAGGCATTTTTTTAAGATATGCACATAACATAAACAGATGATGAGTAGAAATTACCACATCACAAAAACATGTCTGAATGAAATATGGATGTGAGATGCCAAAAGTGTGATGTGGTCATTTCTACTTGTCTTTGGATGTCATATGCGTATCTTGATAAAGGCCTTGTGGTTCAAAATATCAATTATATCCTGTGTTTTGTTGTGTGTATTATTTCACATGAGCATCGACAGTGATAGTGTATTAGTCGTCGTTAGGTGAAACTTCATTACCTGTTTCCCATATGAGTACTCTTAAATCGTTGGAAGCTTTAATCTCCATACATAGCTACTATTAGCCATTTTGAATTCCGGTGCCAAGATCTGCAAATTACATCTTTTCATTTCGCTCGCTAAATGTGTGTGATCCAAACACCACAAATATTGACCATTTTTCCTAACATTGCACCAGGTTGGGGTATCCTATATGAATATGAGTGATATACTAACATTGCACTAGGTGGGGGTATCCTATATGAATATGAGTGATATACTAACATTGCACTAGGTGGGGGTATCCTATATGAATATGAATGATATACTAACATTGCACTAGGTGGGGGTATCCTATATGAATTTGAGTGATATACTAACATTGCAATAAGTGGGTGTATCCTATATGAATTTGAGTGATATACTAACATTGCAATAAGTGGGTGTATCCTATATGAATATGAGTGATATACTAACATTGCACCAGGTGGGGGTATCCTATATGAATATGAATGATATACTAACATTGCACCAGGTGGGGGTATCCTATATAAGTATCCTTGAGTATCCAGTCTTGCTAGCTCTTTATAACCAAGTGTGTTTGCAAAATTGATCCAATCATTTTGAATTTCAATATTCCTTTGAATTTTATTAGATTTCTTTTCCCATGGGGCTGTAGATTTAAAATAAGAGTGTAGAATTAGTGAGAAATATGTATTGAATATGTAGATATTGAATAATTAAATTGTGAATAATTTTGAATATTTGGGTGCAAACATAAACAGGTCAGGGGATTGTACTGCAGAAATTAAGAGAAGAATTGCAATACTACTGACTTTAAAACTTGCACAAATGAAAAATCTTTGGCAAAGCATCTGATTGGAGTAAATATATTTCCAGTAAAAATGTATGGTTGTGAATCATGGATAATTAATGAATCAGTGGCAAAGAGAATAGCTGCCTTCAAAATGAGAAGGACACATTTAACGAACTACTCTTTGCAGACGACCAAGTGCTAATAGCGACATCAGAAAAACAGTTGCAAGAACATATGAACAGACTCCACACAACATGTCAAAAATTCAACATGAAGATTAATATTGAAAAGACTGAAATAATGGCAATAGCAAAGAAAGAAAGAAATATAACTATCTCCATCGATAATAAACAGGTAAAGGAATTAACTTACTTAGGAAGCATTTTATCGCATGAAGGAAAAAACAGTAAAGAGATACAAAATAGATGCAACAAAACATACCAGGTCCTAGGACAGATGACACATATTTTTAAGAACAAAAATGTGAACATGGACACTGAAATTGCATTATACAAGACTATTATTATCACCGTGCTACCTAGAGAAAACGATGGACCACCGAAATAAAAGAGGTGACTTAACTCCACAATATACTCAGCACACACAAGGGCCATCTCCAGAAAATTCTTCTACCCCAGACGCTGAAAGGCAACAAAGGATTTAGCGAATAGATAGATAGATAGACTGTACTAACAGTGCCAAACCTGGACAATGACAGCACAAGACAAAAGAAAAATACTGACAGTAGAAATGACATGCATGTCTACAAAGATTACACAGTGTGTCATTAAGAGATAGAATTAGAAATGATAAAATCAGACAGATAACCAAAAAAATACCAGTTTTGTAACACATCAAAAGACAACAGATCAAGTGGTTTTCACACACTTCCAGACTACCAACAGACAGCATGCCACAGATAGCAATAACACATAGACATGACGGTTATAAAGCCAGAGGCAGACAATGCAATCACAGAAATCAAAGAAGCCACAGAAACAAGCTTACAAACAGCACACAGGAAGGCAATCACTAGAGAACTCTTCTACCCCTGCCGTTACAATGCAAACAAGGGCCACAGGGTATAGATAGATAGATAGATGCCAATCTGGCATCTTGAAATAAAGATGATATCATTCAGACGTCTACTGTCCAGGATGTTAGAACCTCACTGCTGAGTGGTTTGAAATGTTCATCATGTGAGTCTCCTCATAGCATTTGTCATAGTGTCTCCTGCATATATTAGAAATGTTAATTCTCATTTTTGCACACTGGACATGCCCATAGGTGCTTATATCTCCACTTCAGTACATCTCTTAGGTTGTCAATCAATCAATATCAATAAAACCCATAACCCTTCAGGGTCGTAGGGGTACCACATTGGAAGCTTCAGCACACAGAGTCCTCCAGCGAATTCTATCCTCAGCGATGCGGATGAGTGTGGAAATATCTAGCCCTGTCCATTCCTTGATGTTGTCTGTCCATGTCTTTATTTGACCTCCTCTGCTTCTTCCACCCTCGACAGTTCCCTGCAGTATTGTTTTTGACAAGGAATCGTGCCTGCATACATGTCCGAACCATGCTTAGGTTGTAGTGGCTGATGATTTTGGTTCTGTTTTTTTAGAAATTTTTGTGAGGTTTCTCTGTGCTACTTCTATCTTCATTGTCAATTCGCATGTTCTCACTATGGATTCTTCCTCATTGACCTCAAATTCCAAAATCATCTGATCTTGAAGCTCTTGTAAAACTGTAAGTATATCTGTACATGGGTTAACCATCTGTTATGTTAGAAGAACCTGCTAACTTGTTGGTTTGCTAATTTCCCTCCACACCCATGTGTCTGGAAACAAAGATGAAAAGTATTTTTCGTCTCTGCTTATCACCTACACATATCACCTGATTTGAGTTTTGAAATTCATTGAGTTACTCACTATGCATTTATGAGGATAGGCATGTGATTCCAGATAGTTTAGGGCTTGTGTCAAGGCAAACATCCATCATTAGATTACTTGCTGCTGCATGTGATTCCAGATAGTTTAGGGCTTGTGTCAAGGCAAACATCCATCATTAGATTACTTGTTACTGCATGTGATTACAGATAGTTTAGGACTTGTGTTAAGGCAAACATCCATCATTAGATTACTTGTTACTGCATGTGATTCCAGATAGTTTAGGGCTTGTGTCAAGGCAAACATCCATCATTAGATTACTTGTTGCTGCATGTGATTCCAGATAGTTTAGGGCTTGTGTCAAGGCAAACATCCATCATTAGATTACTTGTTACTGCATGTGATTCCAGATAGTTTAGGGCTTGTGTCAAGGCAAACATCCATCATTAGATTACTTGTTACTGCATGTGATTCCAGATAGTTTAGGACTTGTGTCAAGGCAAATATCCATCATTAGATTACTTGTTACTGCATGGGATTACAGATAGTTTAGTGCTTGTGTCAAGGCAAACATCCATCATCAGATTACTTGTTACTGCAGTGAATGCTCTGCTGGCTTCATGAACTATTCTTCTATATAATCTGATGGCGAAGACCATGTGCACATTTGGTGGCATATGACTGACCCATCTGTGTAAATGACAACATCTGTGTCATTAACATGTTTGCACATGAGTGCAGTGATTTTTACATCCACTCTCACAGGATTATCTTCTTGCACTGTCTATTAAGTGTAATGATTGTCTTTAAAAAAGATAATAAATATAGCCATCCTGAGAGAAATGAATGTAAAAGTAAATGGCTAAATAGCATGGTTCTTTCCAGAAAACGTCAATATTTTTGGACATATCAAACACCATATCAAACGCCAGGGAGATAAGCAAGAGAAAGATCAAGAAGATGCCAGCAAGACAACAAAGATCACCTGGACATGACAGTAACAGAAGCAGGAAGATTGGCTCAAGATCAACATAACTTTTGAAAGGCTGTAATGGCTGCTATTCAGGATATCCTACCTGATGATGATGATTGTCTGTAAAGCCTCTTGAAAATCATTAGGACAGGTATCTATTACTCAACTGGATTAATGCCTTGTCTGTTTAACAGTATCCTCAGTGAGCTCCAAACGTGATTTATCTCTCTTAAACTTTTCCCCCTTCACACAAGGAAGCTCTATGTGATGTGGACTCTCTGTGTCAGATCTGGTTCTGAGACTAACACAGGCACACTACATGTTAATCCTATAAGATATGTTTGGAACGTTGTAAAAAAATATACCAAATGGACGACAGACACAAGTTGCCATGGAAAGCAAAAAAGAGTCAGAGATTACTATGAAGAAGACCACTGAAGCCTTTAAACAAATTGTAAAGTAATCCAAGAAAGAATGCTGGGATAATTTTGCACAAGATGTTGCAGCCGACAGTGTCCTATACAAATTTTGGAAATTACACAGGTAATGAATTGAAAAACTGACACAAAATTAAACTTGTGCTTGAAGGATGAGTTGGGGCTTATATTGACCACAGATTAGCAGAAGGACAGCACTTTCTTCAGCACATACCTCCCACAATCAGATCAGAACAATATTGATGAACATAAGACTATTGTGGCCACTCTAACAGCATTGCTGGTAAGAAGCAATATCACTGATGAGGAACTGGTCTCATTGGAGGATGTAAAAGAAGCCATTTGGAGGATGTAAAAGAAGCCCTTTGGAGGATGTAAAATGACCATAAAGAAAATATCAGATGGTGCACCAGGACCAGATGGAATATACTACAGATTCCTGAAAAATAAGGCAGGCTTTAAACAATTGTTGATGATTTCAATACAAGTCTGAAATATGATGTGTACCAGAAGAGTGGCTACACAGCTACCTTCTCCCTCTGGCAAAGCCAGAAAAAGACACCAACAACATCAGGAGTTATCATATCATCACCTTACATAATGTTTATAGAAAGGTGCTGGAGACTGGCCATGTCCTTTGATTTGTAAAATAGAGGTTTACTTCCTGACACTCTAGGAGCATACAGACCAGGGAGAGATTTGACCACAAATGTGGCAGTCTTCACCTATGACATCTAGGGCTTTCAGGCAAAGGAGGAAACAATGGTCGCCATGATCGACCTAGAAGATGCTTACAACAGAGTCAGCTTCGGCCAGCTGATACATTTGCTAAGTGAACTCAGCATCAACTCGTGGATAAATCACTGGATATCAATGGTGATAATGTTCAGAACTGTTGCTAGGAGAATGGGATCCGGGACATCAGAGATCAGAACTATAGCACCGGGATTGCCCCAGGGATCACCCCTATCACCTGTACTCTTTAACATCTACACATACAAAAGGGCGCAGTTTCAGGAGGCTGGACCCGGCAGGATACTAAAATATGTAGATGACCTCTTGCTGTACAAGTATGGCAGAAACAGAAGAGGCGTGATTGATGGTGTCCAGAGTAATCTAGAACATTTGTCGATCTGGTGCACTGACTATAAAGCAGTCATCAATCTCATCAGGGAAAAGATTGTCTGGTTCTCGCTGTACAGCAACATAGTCACAGACATAGTACTACCAGCCACCTGCATGGGCATTAGTATTGACAGGGAGCAGATTATGAAATATCTGCATCACTTTTGATAGAAGTGTATCTTTCGTGAAACATGCAGACAATGTATTTCAAAAAGCTAGGAAGGGTGTCAGTGCAGTTAAAATCATGGCATCTGCAGAGATGCCAGAATGAACCCTTTTTCAAATGATGCAGGCAGTGATATTATCTGTGGCTGACTACGGTTTGGGTTTACTTACACTGTTACAAACACAGGTGGATAGAATGGAGGGAGTTCAAAATGAGACCATGAAAGCTGTCCTAGGAAGCACAAAAGATACACCTATTGCTCCCATGAGGTTTCTCTTAGACCTACCGAGCATCAAAGCAAGACATAAAATAGCTCAGGTTAAAGAATACTTCAAGGTCATCTATAATGATCATCACCTCTTACACCAATCTCTAGACAACACAAAAGGAAGGCGTTACAAGAGAGAAAGGTCTTGGATGGCAGAGGCAGAAGATACCCTACTCAGAGTTTGTGAGCTGGAGGAAGAGAGAAGAGGATGTGAATGGGTGACATTTGGTAAAGAGAGAAAGTTATTGACAACAGTTGTGATAAAGATGGGACGAGAGTGCCGTGGGTGGGCTGACAACAGAACAGAGGAAATTATACAAAAAAATCATACTACAGCACTCGAAGCCACACGATACAATAAATTACACAGACAACTCAGTAACACAAGAAACAAATAGCAAATAGGTGTGGTTGGCATTTTGTGGCTTACCAAAATGGCAAGAAATTTGAGAAGTCAGCTATGTTCCCGACTACAACATTGAGTATGAGAATGGAAATAGAAGTGGTGACAGCAGCTCTCACTTGGCTGGCGACACAACCACTTACAGACTCTGTAGTCTATCAGACTATTAAAGTATGCTGCGCAAGATAGAAAAGTGTTTGATCATAACTGAATGGGTCACTCTTCTCGACAATGCGCAGAGTATTACATGGATCTACTATCCAGGTCATGCTGCGGTCAGGGGAAACGAAAGACTCGATGTGTTGGCTGTTAAAGCCTTGGTGAATGGTACTGAGATAAGAAGAGACAGGTTTGAATTTATTAGAGCAGTCATGGATACCCTATGAGAAAACAGGAGGAGAATGAGTGAGGCAATGTACATATTCAGAGAGTGGTAGAAATGGAAAGGACTAGAAACGATGGGAGGAAGTGCTTCCTTTCCGGGAAGATCAGGAGAGCGCATAATCAGCAACTGACTGGGGCACTGAGCTTATACACTTTTAGATGGCTGACGGAACAGCAAGCAGAGCATATATGGGAATGCCCCCTAGGCTGAGACCTTGTTCCTAATCAAGAATCAAGATATCAAGAAAAATATCATAACCACACAGAGTTTGTCCCTTGTATTCCTAGAGGATGATGAGCATTGTTTCATAATGAATTCTCTCTAGCCTTCCAACTTGCATGTTACTGGCAGTGATGATATTTCCAGCATATTCCATAGCAGGAAGAACAAGAGCATCATATAGGATTACGAGCGCTGAACTCTTGATGTCTGCTGCTGAGATGACTCTGAACATTGACAGACCTAGTCTGGCTTTTGCAATTCCTGCATTTATGTTGAGCAAGTATGGTGAGAGGATGCAGTCATGTCTGATGCCTGGCACATATCTATATATAATTCAATGCAATATGACTTTAGTAACAGATCAAAGTCTCTGAATTGAATTGCAGCCATGCACTCATATATGCTGTGTGGAAAAAATAGATCAACATTGAAGTAATCAAGTTGTTGCAGATTTTGATATGATTGGATGACTGAATACAAAGTAGTTGCACATACCTTCTAGATAAACACTTAGCATGACACTTCTTTCAAAAGCATTGCATATTGTTGACCATTGGATATTCTTTTTCTTCTTCATTTGTTCTTAAACTCCTGCAGATTATCAGGACGAAGTCCAGTGAACGGAATATGTTGTGTCATAGTTTACAGCTTTGCTGTAATATAGGGCCACTTTGACTCTATATAGGATGGGACAGCCAACTCTACCCCATAACCTCCTCAGTCACCTCTTATGACATGCATGGAAGGTAAACAGTACTGCTATTCTTTGCTCCCTTTTCAGGCCCAGGCAACACACAGTGAGAATTAATAAGAAAGAATGTTCTAGAGGAGCATTTCCCCCTCCCCCCAAATATTTGCACATAGGAAATAACAGCTTCATTGGTTATAATTCTTGGGAGCTGAAGCTAAAAAAACTAAGTAGCCAAACAAACCTGCATGCCATGCCCGTTCTGCTAAAGCAAGTAATCGTGGGTAAAGCATGAAATCTATTATCCAACTTGTTCGAATCAACTCTCCAAATAATGAGCCTTGAATTCCTAGAAAATGTTGAGGAATAATTAAAGAACAATTCCCTCTGCAGAAATGAAATTCTTACAATGAGTGATCAATAAAATGTCTACAGCTAGTGATAAATGAAATGTCTATAATGATTGACAAATGAAATTCCTACAATGAATAGTAAATGAAATTGTCTTCAAATAGTGATAAATAAAATAAGAAGAGACAAAATCATAAACAATATCAGAAAAAAACTAGGAACAAGTTCAATAGTAGACATCATTAACTCCTTCATTATGGAATATTTTTAGCGTTTGAACAGAACACATTTTTTGATTTTTATGTGTGCACATCTCTGATGGGAACAAGAAATAGTAGTTTTACATATATTTAAATTATAATGTGATATATATATTTCTTTAATAAAAAAAAATAAACAGAGAGTGTGGTCATCACACATTTATTTTGAATACAATTGTTTTTATTATTGAAAAATTAATTTTAATAATAACAAATAATTTATAAATAACAAATGAAAAAAAATTTCGGTTATTAATCCAACTTACCAAACGTCCAAATGAATAACTTTCACTCAACTGTATAACTTTTGTAGATAATCAAATTACAAATACAAAATTGTAGGGCATATAGTATCTAGGCATAGTACTTCAATTATGTTTGTTTTCACAAATAATAGGCCCTGTTCTCTGAGATTTGAAAGTTCTAAGAATTGATCATCATTTTTGTCATTTTTGCTTAGTTATGCTCCTAGTTATTGCCAAGTTGGATTTCAATAAGTAGTGTGACCAAAGCAAATTAAATAGTTATACTTTCACGTAAATAAGTTATATATATATATATATATATTATATATATATATATATATATATATATATATATATATATATATATATATATAAAACATAAGAAAAAATGGCACCACATACCACACATGTTCAAAATTTATCAATATCTTACAAAATTGATATAATAACACATCAAAATCATATCAGAAGTAGTGTGGACATATTACACATTTGATCAGAACCATTATTATGTTGATATAAATACCGATGATTAAATAAAATAAAATATGTCAGCATCGCTTTATCAATGGTTCATAAAATGTAATGGTATCATTTGATCGATTAAACGATGCTACATAGTGAAAAAGTTAAGATTCATGCCATAATAAATCATTTACCTGCAGTCTCTATAGCACATAGAGACTATTTAAGCATATTCAATAAGTGCCCTTATAGAGGAAGGCAAACTCGATAGAGAGATTGAAACAACATGTCAGAAAGCCAATGCTGAGACTTAACAGCTATTGCCAATGCTCAAACACACATTAATCTCGATGGCCACAAAATAACAATTGATAAACAGTATTTTTAAAACAACTCTGTGTTACCAATGTCAAACAT
This sequence comes from Meghimatium bilineatum, assembly GCA_034231615.1. Lineage (NCBI taxonomy): Eukaryota > Metazoa > Mollusca > Gastropoda > Stylommatophora > Philomycidae > Meghimatium > Meghimatium bilineatum. The sequence continues at coordinate 49,594,661 of CM067317.1, read as the reverse complement.
GGCCCTTGAAAAAACACTAGCAAAAAGATCACAGTATGTGAAATGAGATGTTTGAGGAAAACTATCAATGTCTTCAGAAGAGACAAACTGAAAAATGAAGATATCAGGAAAGACATAAAGACCATCTAAAATCAAGACTATATTGAGAGCAAACCAGGTGATTTGGCAAAATCATCAGAATAGAACCAATGCAACCAGACCTTTGTGCATACAACAGCAGAAGGTTGAGCAACATGGAAGATCAAGAACTAGATGGGTGGAGACAATAAAAGTAACCTTAAATAGTGAGCTGACCATGGCCAATGCTACTCAAATTACTAAAGACAGACAACTCCATATCTCCTCCGCCCATGACGCTTAATGACAAAATGGAAATGGAATGAAGTTTAATTACCTTTCCTATAAATGGACAATTTCTGTAAATACATTGCTTAAGCCTCCTTTTGAAAATAGGAGGGTTTTGAAAAGTGGTTCTATTGCAGGATGTAATGAGTAACTCTTATACCAAGCAATGTAATTTTTATTCATTATCATCATCTGGTGCCATCTCCACATTGACATTTTGCTGCAAAAGACCTGCAACATCTTATGTATTTTGCTTTGGTGGTGAACTCTTCTGTATTGTGACCTGTCCATCTCATGATGTTTCCCTCCCACATATCTTGATCACCACCCCTCATGTTGATCACCACCCCTCATCTTCATCACCACCCCTCAACTCTACCTACAAGTAATGTCTCCAACCCCTCAACTCTACTTACAAAAATGCCTCAAAGAAGTTGTCATGTCCTAACCTTAACCCTAATGGAACAAAGCTTCATTATATAACGAAACAAAAATTTCAATAAAGATGACAAAAAAACTGCCGCATACAATGATCAACATGACAACATGGTGAGAACCCCCCCTCCCCCCATCCAATTATCTATTCACTACGCACTGAGTGCAGGAAGGGGTTCCTCAGTGAGTTGTGTGCAGCTCTATTGATTGGCAGCAGAAGTTGCAACTTTTTAATCTTAGAGTCATGAAAAGTGTATGCAATTACATTTAATATTAAAAAGTTGGACTATGGTCACATGTTGTGGCCATAGATTCCAATAATGAACCCATTTTTGTGTAAAGGGGCGTTTATGAATTCATGTTTAGTATCCGAAAGGAGGTATATTCAAGTGCACCAGGATGACCACATTCTGCCAGGAGCACAACAAACACTTCTGGAGCAACTATCTAATTAGTTCTTCTGTCAGGCTTGTTAACCCATTCACAGTGATGGCCCACCTAGCATTCCCAGTTACCTAGAGTCTGCCAAAAAAAAGGACAAAGGTGAAATATTCACTGGTCTGCATCTCCTCATAATTCATGAGAACTATTTGATATGACAAAAGTAAGAAATTGAGACAAAATGTGACAATAATTTTTCACAGGTGACAGGTTGTCAGCCGATCCTCCAACTTTCCTTAGTTGCCTCTTATGACACACTTGGAAGGAAAAAGTGGTCCTATTTTATGCTACCTGAACTAGAAGTCCAGGCTTATGTTGTCACATAAACATAAATATTTTTGAATTTGTGGGCATTACTTATATGTCTGATTGCATTTTCGATACAATGGGCGCTGACTCCTCTTCACATCAAAAACCACAACCTAATTTGTATGAGTCAGTTTTGCAGGAATAGCACATTAACTTCTTTACCACTTAAGCCAGGGAAATAAAATAAAATATAGATTGCCAATCAAAAAGAAATCTCTAGTGTTGGAAAACAACTAGATATGCTGGAAAATGAGGGCTGGGGTAACACAGGTTAAAATTGTAGATGAATGGAAATAAGTATAAGTTACCTATATATAAATAAGCAACATCATCTATAAAGCCTTCATCAGAATGAAAGACAGCAGGCAAACAGCAAACTTTATATAGTAACACATATATAGTCTGATTATGATAGGAGAAAAAAAAAGGAGAAAAGTGTGTAAGAGATATTAAAGTGGATGCTAAAGCATAGGAAATATATCATAGAAAATAGATCAGAAAGAAAAAAAGTGGCAGGAGGGAAGGAAAATAAAATAAGATTATAAGGAGAAAAACAAAGACAGGAGCAGAATAATAGATGGAGTGGAGATAAAAATGATAAAATGTGAGATAAAATGAATGGGAAAAAAAATTAAACAACTAGGATTTATTATTAAATAAAAATCATAACATGGCAAACCGGATTTGAACCAGATTTGTTCAGATAGCACCTACTCACATCACAGTGTGAGTCGACACATTTTCTGTCTTCGACGACACCCAGATAACACTGGTTGATGGTTGAAGACAGAAAATATTTTGACTCAAGTTGTGAGGCAAGTAGGTGCCACTAAGTGGGCCTGGACCAATCTCAGGATCATTGTTTCCCAATTTTACCAGTTGAAACTACTGAATCTTTCATTTGGGGAAAAATTTGGGATCATTATCAATGAATTGTTGAGTTCAAAAAGGAGAGCAAATTATGGAAACACTGGTCTGTCAGTCATGTGACTAAATCTTTGATTGTTTAAGTTGAAATGTGTAAATATTGCAGCAAAACATTAGTTATTTGTTAGCAGTCATTCTCAAAGAAGGAGGGAATTTACCTCAAGAAGACTATCTGGTCAGTTATGAAGAAGTGAAGACTATCATTAAAGGTAACTATAACAAAAAGTGGAAAGAAGACCACTCCAAATATAATGTAGATGATGGGTATTACCAACTATCCAGAAGAGATCAGATTATCCTGCTGGCCCTCAGAACTGGTCACAACAAAATGATACATCACCTGTACACTAAAATCAAAATAGGTAAAACTGGCATTTGTCATTGCAGCCTTGCGAATATGACAGAAAAACATATCTTTCAAGAATGTCCACAATTTGCAAACCTAAGAAACACGACATGGCCCACCCCAACTGTATGACACAGCAGAAACTCAGAATACATAACACAGCAGAATAGACAGCAGCCTATGTCATAGAATCCAGAGTCCCAATCTACTCTGAGTGATGATTGCCACAGAAACAAAATTCTCAAACTCCTGCCTTGCTGGATCTCACGTGTGACAGGACAATGGTCCTACTAGATTTCCAGCAGGATGTTTTTCAAAGAATGGGAATACATAGGTTGCCATTTTATCTGCTCCAATATCCATACACATCTGACTTTGGCAGAATCAAAATGTTTGAAAATGAATGCATTAAAAGGAAATATCTCATGTGTAAGATTCTAATAATGGTATACTAAACAAGTTTGAAGAGACTGGGAACTTATTGCTGTGACTGAATATAGTTATGTAGACTAATCAGTTATCAAATTTCATTGAATTTCAAATAAATAATTAACTTCATTGAATAAAAGAAATTTGAGCTAGCATTTTCAGTTTTTGTACCTTCAATATTATCTTTTTTCCGGAGAGCTGGACAATCTCTTGATTCAGTTGTAGGGAAACAGTCAGGAATTGGATTTCCATTTTGGTCAGTTCCCTCAATGACATAAATATTCTCAGGCATCATTGTGAAAACTTTTTTTGTGTTTATAAATCTGGCAGCCCATACCAGGCCTCTTTCTTTGGGATCTGGCTCATAAGGATGGTCGAAATACATCGTCGTTGCAGGTGTCAAGACCACCTATCATAGTAAGAGCAGACATAATTTTAAATTTGAATATGATAATATGTTTAGCAATAGGCCCTATGCATTAACACTTTCACTGCTGCAGATCATAAAAGTCACAAAACACAAAATCCTGTTCATTGCTAAGGATGATTTCTGCTGTCTGTAAGTATTACTATTGTTCATGAGGAGTTTTTCAGACTCAATATTCATATTATTTTATGCAGTACTTTCTATCTATAAAAAAGTTCGCTCCAATATTGCTGCATCCATGATCAGCTCAATTCAACATTTTTAGTTTTAATGATTTTATTACATATTAAAACATATTATTACATTTAAATCACATCTGGAGTTAGGTAAGGGTGCGTTTTATCACCACTTCTATTTATCACTTATATCGATAACATTATGAAAAAAAACCAAGCTGCAAAATGAAAATACCAATGAGCTACTCTTTGCCGATGATCAGGTCATAATAGCAAATGAAGAAACTGAACTTCAACGTCATCTAACATCCATGGACATTGATTGCAAGAACAACAACATGATGATAATCATTGATAAAACAGAAACCATGGCAATAGGAAGGGATATGCAATCTAAATATAACAGTAGAAAATCAAGTCATAAAACAAACAAACACCTTCAAATACTTAAAGCGAATCAAATACTGGGTCAATTATCCCCTTTATTGCAACACAAAATGCTTCTAATGACAACAAAAAAACATCCAAAGTATCTTCATTCCAACTCTGTGCTACCAATGTCAAACATGCTCCTTAACAACAAAACATTAGACAGCTGATTACATCAGAGATGAGATGTCTGAGAAAAGCCACAGGAGTGACAAGAAGACACAGAATTAAAAGTGAAGTCATAAGAGAAAGAGTAGGTGTCATATCAATTCTACAATACATACAAAATCAACAAATGCAATGGTTTGGTCATCTGAAAAGAATGCCATGTGACTCATTAGTTTATAAATCATAGGGGCCTATATGAAGAGAGAGAAGCAGAAAGAAGAGCCTGTGGTAAACTTAGAGTATGCTGGATCGACAAGATCAAAGAGACATTACACAAACATTAAATTACATTATCTGAAGTTGCTAGAAAAGTGAAAACAAGAACATTGTATCTCTCTCGACACCCGTAAAGGGTAAAAGAGGAAAGAAAGATAGATAGATAGATATTTTGTCAATGAACACTTCAAAAAGAGTGCTTGAGTTCATGTATTCCACAATTACTGTGATTTGGACTTTTTAATAAGCAATAGCAATAAAGTAGACTCAGAAATCAGACACAGAATTAGATTGTGATAAGTAATAGGCCTAATAGCCATAAATTAATATGAGATAGTCCTGCTGGTTCAGAAGTGAGTGAAGGACCACCACCTCAAAAACAAAAACTGGCACAGCCTGTTAGATAAAATCAAGCATATAAATGCAACATTTCTAAGGATAATAATGAGAAAATTGTTTTCGAAACGCTTATTTATATAATATCTTCTATAAATTTCAAAGTCTGAACTGCACTAGTTAATTTTTAACTGATTCCATCCAGAGTATTTTTAACGTTTGGACAGAATTACATTTAATTATAATTTTTTTTGCACATGCATCACTGGAACAAGAACTAGTACGAGGCGTGTTCAAATGAAAACGGGACTTGTTACACCACGCGTGATAGAGCGCACTGATATTGATGACATTTTGCACTAGTAATGAGTATCCAATAATTTACATACAGTCACGTGTTCATCTTCCCAGCATGCATATGTGCTGCAGAAGACTGTTAACAATATGGCGGGTGTGATTCCGAACCCGTCCAAAGTGAATCAGCGTGCTGTGATCCAGTTTCTTTCATTTGAAGGATGTCAAGCAGTAGACATTCATCGGAGAATGAAGGCAGCATATGGTGACAAATGTTTGTCGAGGACCAGAGTGATGGAGTGGGTGCGTATGTTTAAAGACGGACGTGAGTTAACGGCAGATCTTGCACGGCCAGGTCAGGCGCATATTGTTGCAACAGAAGAAGACACTTTAGACAAGCTGCATAAGGCCATCAAGGCTAAGCGACCAGGCAGACTTTCTCAAGGTGTGATTCTTCTCCACGACAACGCTCGTCCGCACGTCGCAAAAATTGTGCAGGAAACATTGGCAAAGAAGAATTGGGAAGTTCTTCATCACCCAGCCTATAGTCCCGATTTATCCCCGTGTGATTTCCATTTGTTCGGACCGTTGAAGAAAGCACTAAAGGGACAGCGATTCAACAGCGACGCAGACGTGAAGACAGCGGTGACCACATGGTTCAGAGAACAGCCACACAACTTTTTCTCGGACGGCATTCGACGTCTACCTAAACAGTGGGATGCTTGCCTAAATGCATACGGAGATTTTTTCTGATGAACCCAGGTGCATTCTTATTCACAAGTGGTTGCTTTGTTCAATTCCGTTGAAAATATTAAATTGCGTATGATACTTTTTAAATAAATCTACAAGTCCCGTTTTCATTTGAACACGCCTCGTACTTATAAATATATTTATATTATAATGTAATTATATATATATTTTGAAACATAAATGGATAGAGAATGTGATTATCACAAATTCAATTTAAAAAAAGAATAATGTTAATATTTGATTTATTTTAACAAGAAAATAAAATATGTAAATGACTAATAGGCCTAAATATTATTTTGAACATGATATTTACCGTACCAAACTTCTGAATCAATAACTTCTACTCAAACTTTATCAGGATGTTTTGTAGATAATCCAATTATGAACACAAAAATTTATAGTATATAGGGGCCTATGCATAGTGGGTCAAAAATTTGTTATTTAGAACAAATTTCTACATCGAAAAATGAGATTAGGCCTAGACTACAGAAAAAAATGTGGCAGATTTCTCTTAAAATAGCATAAATTTGCAAACACGATGCATGCCAGAAATTGCCAGGTTGGATTTAAATAATAAATACGACCAAAGTAAATAAAATAAAAATTATTTTGCAAAAATAACTAAACTTGAAAATATAGGCTCTATGTACAGAATATAAGGAAAAATGATGTTGAATACCCCCATGTTTTAAACCTATCAATAACTTGCAAAACTGATATCAATACACAAGAAAATCATGCAAGAAGTACATGTGGACATACGACACTTTCGATCGGAACTATCCTTATATTGATATAAATACTGAAAATTACAAGATATAGGCCGATGTAACATTCTGAATACTCAATGGAATCACTTTGGATTGACGACCTAGTTGTTCCTGACTCATTTGAGTATTTTCGGATGGGATCAGTTAATTACTTCTTTTAATTGTGACTTGCAAAACTCATAATACACAGAATATTATATGGTAGTGGGAAATACTTGGCAGAATAAGGTTTGGTAGCAACATATTTCCATAGATAATGAATGTATTATTTAATATTGTCTGTGTTCTGCATTCATTTCATGCTTCGTATGAATGTATGAGTGTACCTTGTAATCTTCATTTGCGAATGTATATGCTCTCTTGGCTTGCTGAAGTGCCCACAGATTGTTCCAAGTATAAACATAGATATTTCTGAAATAAATGTTTGTAGGTACTAATATAATTAAATATATATATATATATATATATATATATATATATATATATATATATATATATATATATATATATATAGGGTACTAGCACTAATAGTAATTCTAATCCTAACCCTACCACTAACAGTAACGCTAATCTTAACCCTAATACTAATGGTAACAATAACCCTAACTCAACTCTAATACTAACCCTAACCTTAACCCTAGCACTAACAATAATACTAACCCTAACCCTAGTACTAACAGTAACACTAACCTTAGCACTAATTAATAATACTAACCCTAACCCTTCATTTTTCCATGTTCTGTCTCTGGATTCACACAATTTATTGCATGACTGAAATATTAATAAACATAAAATACATTTATCCAGCAGTGATGTCATCTCAGGAATCCCCATGACACCATCATACATGGAAAGGGGTGTACATCATCTATGTAAGACCTCTTGTTTCAATGTCTATGACATTTCTTACTCTGAGGATGTCTTCTACCTAAGCTCTGAGTATTCAAAGTACTGGTAATAATAACAAATTAAACAAAATAACTAAACATAATGTTCATGTGTAGCCCACTCTTTGTTTTATATAGCCATATAACATAACACACTTGCTAGCTTTACTGATTTGCTATGGAGTCTTTTTGGCTTCTGAACAAAAAAGGAATGAGAGACTGCTATAAAACCGTGTAGGCCTACGATATGGTAAATATATAAAATAAAAATAATATAGAAAAGGTTAAATAGCAGTTTTACATAAAGCAAATACAAGATGATCAAATCAACGTAGGCCCCTATCTATCAAAAGGTTAGATAGAACAAATAAACAGAACACCAATATAGCAAGAATATTATACAGTCCCATTATAAAAATGTGTCTGGACCGATGGAATATTTATGCAATAATCTTCTTCTTCTTGAGTGCTCGTTCTCAAACTGCTGCTGGATATCTCTTGTTGCAGGTCAATGATCCTACTATATTTCCAGCAGGATGTAGTCCAGAGAATGGGTTTTATTTGCAAACTGTTTTATTTTTACCAATGACGTGACACATCCATTGACGGAATGCAATAATAAAAATTAACTATTTACAGCTATAGCCTTACACATTAAGGAATAAATATAATTGAGGATTTTAAAAAGTGTTAAAGAGGGACATTTTGTTATAAAGGAATGCTCAGAAAAAGGGATTCACTGTTACATCTTGATAAAGACTGTTTGGTCAAAATGTTGATTTGTTTAATTTTGCTTTACAGAAAACTATTATTTAACCATTTTTATATGCTTTTCATTTTATATATTTGACATATGGAGTGTTTTATCTACACTTACACCTACACCCTGATCACTATTAATTTATGCTGTTTGCAGCTTTCATTACTGTATTAACACAGCGATTAGTTTTCAAATGCTTTCAGACTACTATCAGATAGTGCCCCTCAAAAAGCATTACTAAAGACATGATAAATACAAGGTCAGGGGCAGACCATGTAAAAGATGGAATAAAGAAATAAAAGAATCAACAAAAACAAATATATATGTGACACACAAAGAGGCCATCTCCAGAGAATTCTTATACCCCTGAAACTGCAGGGCATAAAGGGGTATAAAGTGAACAGAAAGAAAGATTCACATAGTCGCCCACTAGCAGGCAATACCAACCAGTCACTGTAGATTATTTGTGCATGAGTTGTTTAGTAGGCCTTGTTCTCTCCTTTTGTCATTGGAATTGTCCCACCATGCAAATGTGTATACCGTGCTGGGTGGTATGATAAATTTACCAAATAGACCGGATCCAGGTTGGCCAGAGTGGTTGTGATCATGCCTGCAGGCATTTAGTCTAGGAAAGAGGTAATTAAATGCAGCTTTTCTAACTACCCACTCTCCCAAAGCTTCCTATTGATTTTGCTGTGTACAGGTCAAAACTGGTTTCAAAAAGTGTTGCACATTTTGGCACTTCTGTAGTATTTAGTGTCATATTTGTGTGTCATCTTGGCAGGAGCACAGTGTACTGGGTTATTTTTCCATCCTGTTCATGTGGTCTGTTCTGAGTCTGAAGATGGTTCTCTGGCCTTCTATGTGGAGTTTTTGCATTTTATCTTTCATTTGGTTATAGTCATTGTGGTATATATAGAACTATTCATGCTTAAAATCAGTTGTTATCCATTAATCACAAATGAGGATTTGTTACATCCACTTTTGAAATTCAGTTAGAGTTATGTCCTTATTATGAGTTTGCAGATGGCTAGTAAGCCATATTCTGGTATCAAATGTTCTTTGACAATTTAGGCATGGGATGACCACTGTACATGGTTTTTGGTCTGCCCATGACTTTCTAGTTACTGTTGAGCTGCTGCATTACTCCTCTTTTCACAAGCTGCTATGCATTCTTTGACTGTAGAGTGCCATGTAGTTGTATTTTTTTGCAAGTTCTTCCCATGTATCATTGTCTATTTAAAAGGTTTTCAATGAGGTCTTTAACGAGTACTTTTAAAGCTTATTTTGACCACCTTGATATAATATGCCCTTCTGCAACTCATCATAGATAAGTAAATACTTCTATGCTTTGTGTCTAATTGGGCGGGGGTCATGCTTGAAAGAACTAGTACAATGAAGTACCTGGGGGTGCTTTTTGATAGAAGTCTGAGCTGCAAGGAACATGTAGGCCACATCATCACAAGGGCAGGTAAAGAACTGGCGGCAATGAAGGTTATGGCTGCTGCCCAGATTGGGCAGAGGTTACTTTTTCTTTTGCACCAGGGATTAGTGGTAGCAGTGGTAGAGTATGCACTGGCAATTCTGATGCTCAGCCAGACTCAGGTGGCATGACTGGACAAAATGCAGAATGCAGCTATATGAATTGTTCTGGGATGCACAAGGGAGACATCAGTACAGGCTATACGATGCCTGTTCGACTGTCCAATGGCAGAGCATAGAATACAATATTGCTGTGGAAGAGAGTACCTTCAAATAAATGTGAATAAAGAACATCATTTGCATTCCAAAATCCTTAAAGTAAAAGATAGTAGACTGAAGAGAGGAAACTCATGGATGGGACAAGCAGAGGATATCATACAAAAGTTGCAGGATGTAGCTGCAGGAGCGGAATGGATATTCCCATCCCATGGATTGCAAATCTTCTTTCAGAGTTACTTGATAGGGCAAGCAAGGAATGGGGGCAAGTGACGGTGATGGCTGAGATGCAGCCATTGATCAATGAGAACTCTGGCGAAGGGATGTGATTATATACACAGATCAAACAGATGTGTTGGATTTCCTACGAGAGACAGCACGTGAAAGAAAACTTGATGTGGATGATGATTCTGATTCAATGGCTAGAATTAAGGAACAGGGTTTGAAATGTGGGGTCACCAGAGGGGAGCAATTTGTGGGGCACAGAAGAATGATGGTCAATCAACATATAACTGGAACTGTCAACAGAAGTGCAATTGTAGAAACACTCAGGAAGGGATCGAAACACCTATAGATTTGTCTGGAGTGCAGTGATGATGATCCGATGATTAGCTAACTAGACTAACATCATAGATAAGTATCTTTGGCAGGAAATTATATGGCATATGTACCACATAACCTGCCCAACAAACCTGTGTCTGTATCAGAAGAGTGATAATGCTAGGGATACCAAATCTTTAGTAGTTGTGTTCTTCCTACTTTCTATGGTTGGTTGATCTGTGTCCTAATAAGTGCAGTCGTAAAACACCTATTATTCCTGAAACAGAGGTTTATTGATTCTTTATGTGATAGAAAACAGTTTGAATCTGGCAGGCTGTAAACAATGTTCACAAATTGGTTACTGGAATGTTCGAACTACGGCCCAGACCAGAAAAAATGCTCAAGTGTGCAGAAAAATTACAAACTCCATATACTTGGAGTAAGTGAATGCAGATGGCTAGACTCAGGTAGGAACTATTTTCAAAATGAAAATTGGTCATAAGAAAATGCAGATGGAAATACCTGGGTCATGTTTTAAGACTAGATGAAAACAGAATAAACCAACAAGACCTTATGTAGACACCTGAGGGTAAAAGAAAATGATGAAGGCCTAAAGTAACCCTAAAAAACACCATACTTAAAGAAGGGAAAATAACAGGCTGCAAGATCATACAAGAACCAAAATTGAAGTCAGTGGACTGTAATGCATGGAGAATCAAAACCTCTGCCCTATGTGCCGTCTGCGGCATGTAAGAAACTAACTAACTAAAGTACACATAGCAGTAGATACAAGCATACAGAATTCAGATCGATAGACAAACAGAAAGACAGGCAGTCAGATTTATACAGATTAAAAAAAAAGGAAAATTACTTTACTTTTGAGGAAAGGTTGATTTAGAAAACGGTTTTTCCATTTTCATTAGACCATCTTCCCAGGCAGAGATATCTAAATTATAGAGGGAAGCAATGTCTGCAACAGTCTCTGCAAAAATCTGCTTAACGCTCTTATTGACACCAGTTGCTACCAATTCTTGACACATTTGAGATAGTTTCCACGCACCTTTTGGAACCTCATCTCCTCCAAAGTGAAAAGTCTGAGGAAGAATAGATTAAAATGATCCAGGAATAAATATTCAAAGCAAAAGCAATAGAAAGTTTCTAGTAAAATACAACAATTGATAATAAGTGTGACGGCTTTAAAACTGTATAACAATAATACTCATGTTAAATAATGTATGAGATTAGTTCCATAAAACGTAGGCCACAACTGCTTAACATGAACCAGTAAATTTCTTCTGTGTGTGTATATATATATATATATACAACAAGCTTATAAGTATTAATATCTTCTTTTTCCTTCCTCAAATGCCTGCATATAAGTAGGATGTAGTCAGGGGAATGCATTGTGTCATAGTTTGCAACTTGGCTGCAATATCTGTATCTTGACACATTTGACCAGCATGTCTTCTGGGTCACTTTGACTCTCCATTGGATGGAACAGCCAGCCTCACCCTCAAAACCTTTTTAGTCATCTCTTATGACATGAATAGCGGGTAAGTGTTGCTATTCTTTGCTTGTCTGTGGGCCTTGGCAACATGCAGGCAATGTGGTCAATTTAAATATGCTCTAGGCTCCAGTATGTTGTCAGGGCCATAAAAGGAGGCAATAAAGTATTGATAATTATAATGTCACAATGAACAGATAGTGATATTATTAATAGTGACAATAATAATGTCACAATGAACACAGTGTCATTATTGTATATCCTTTTGCGCCTTGCAGACAGTATTTAGCAATAAGAAGAAGCAAACTGTTGAATATTTTCTCAGGGAATGTGACTTTTCAAGCGATCATATCACAGCAACAGAAGATTTTTATTTGTGCCTTTCTCTATTTTCTTCCATATCTTTAAACATGAAATTTTTGAACAATGCTGCTCCTGCGCACAGGTTCTGCCTCCAGACATCCTGAGTTTTGGCTGTTTTCTCAGTTTTTAGATTCTATGTGGAAGCCTTTTATTGAGGATTTACAGATGTCTTTATATTTCAGCATTGGCCTACTGTGCACTTGATGGCCTTGAACCAATTCCCTGAATAGTACTTGTTTTGGGATGCGGCAGTTTGGCATTCTGCGGACGTGACCCAGCCAATGCAATCTATTTATATTGAGTGTTACCATGACAAATGGTAGCTGAGTGAGGTGCAGCACTTCAATATTTGTGATTTTGTAATGACATTTCATGTTTAAAGATCTTGCACAGACATCTTAATAGTTACAACAATAATATCACAATGAACATGTACCAGAAGTGACATTATTAATAGTGGTAATAATAATGTCACAATGAACACATAGTGACATTATTATGGAGATTCAGAAACTAAAATCAGATGCTGCTATCATCTTTACCTGTAGTTAATAGTTATTAGCCTATTTCTGATTGATTTCAGCAACTTTCTTCAATTAAACATATCATGGGTCTAGTGTGTACCTGCAAACTTGTGTGATGTAAAAATATCTTAAATGTTCACTTTTTTCTCACTGATGATGCAGTAAACTACTCATATTAGTATACTTTCAAATCTATTTTCAAATACACTGCTGCACTGATAAGGACACTCCAGGTTATTTGCTGTTTTAATTCCTGTTCATTTTCTTTATAAAGGTCCCAACTGGACAGCAATGAGGAGTACATTCTTGTTACTGTGGTTGTTATTTTTCATTTACACTTAGTATGATTAGTATTTATTAGTAACAGTAACAATTTTTCATTTACACTTAGTATGATTAGTATTTATTAGTAACAGTAACAATTTTTCATTTACACTTAGTATGATTAGTATTTATTAGTAACAGTAACAATTTTTCATTTACACTTAGTATGATTAGTATTTATTAGTAACAGTAACAATTTTTCATTCACACTTAGTATGATTAGTATTTATTAGTAACAGTAACAATTTTTCATTTACACTTAGTATGATTAGTATTTATTAGTAACAGTAACAATTTTTCATTTACACTTAGTATGATTAGTACTTATTAGTAACAGTAACAATTAGTACATTAAGCTTAATGCTATTACTCATACTGTGACAAGCACAGACATACACATATTGTTCATTAAATAATAGTACATTTCCAAGCCTCATACTGTGGATAAACACAAAGCCTCATACTGTGGATAAATACAGACATACTAATTGTTCACTATTGTCTGTTAATCCAATATCTCTCTCAATTGATAATTTTCATTCCGGATCACCCTTAGCATCATTGTAAATTTATCAATGTCAATGCATCTTAGCTGTAAAATAGTATGGATCATACAGTTTTGTCTCCTAGTAACAAGTACTTTTTTACATAGACACAGAATAATAAGGACTCATAAGCCATAGAGCATTGACTTGATTGTACTCTAGTTTCCCCATATGTGCTCTACCTCTCATAGGAGAGTGGTACCTGCCATAATATATACCACTCATAATATAGCTCTATAGCTTCAGTCAATAATCCCTATCATAATATAGCTCTATAGCTTCAGTCAATAATCCCTATAATAATATAGCTCTATAGCTTCAGTCAATAATTCCTATCATAATATAGCTCTATAGCTTCAGTCAATAATTCCTATCAATCTTAGAAAATAAAATCACTTTTAAACAAAAAGACACAGAAAGCTAGCAAACATGTAACCTCTTGAAACCAACACAAATGTCTTAAATATAAATAACCAAATGGTCGGAGGGTGTCCGACAAAGTGGAGGGTGCTGCAGTAACCGAGCGAACAAAGGTAAAGCAAAATGAATTAAACTGGTTACTAAGAACACTTACCGTATCTATGAGTAAAAATATATAAAAAAATGACCATTTCTGCGTCATAGAAACATGGCTTGATAAAATTTCAATCATCTATTTTATGTATTATTGTTGAGTTTATTAGTTATTTGTCTCTTGAAAAAGGTCCCATTTGGACAGACACGTTGAGATTTGTCCTGTGTAGTTTTATTGTATGTTTTTTATATACTTTTTAATATATTTTTACTCATAGGTACAGTAAGTGTTCTTAGTAACCAGTTTAATTCATTTTGCTTTACCTTTACAAATGTCTTAACAAATGTCTTAACAAATGTCTTTACAAATGTCTCAAGCACTGCTAATATGGAGATAACCAACAGAGAGATACCATAACACATTGTCAACAAAGATTTAAAGTGTAAATAATTACAGAAAAATATAACAATGGCAGAAACTTAGGACAGAAATGTGACAGGAATTTTCCTTACATGAAGTGGGTTGATGTCTTTGTGCATGTTTACAAGAGCTTCTATGACAAACTTGATAAATGTGAATGTTGATTGAATACAAGGATTTATGGCACCATCTATAAAGTTCTGAACAGAGGCATACACTGACTCATCTATTAGATCTGACAGCAGATATCTGAAATATAAGACTCAAAAATTCAATGTCAGTATGAAATATATTCAAAAAATCAAAACTCAGTCACCATAGAATAAATACATTCTAAGAATCACAACTTCAGAGTCAACATAGAAAACATTGTAAAAATCAAAACTTAAATATCAGGATTGATTACATTAAAAGAATCAAAACTTCAGAGTTAGTATAGTATACATTCCAAGATTCAAAATGTCAGAGTCAGTATAGAATGTATTCTAAGAATCAAAACTTCAGTGTTAGCATACAATACATTCTAAAAATCAGCACTTCAGAGTCAGCATAGTATACATTCTAAGAATCAAAACTTCCACGTCAGTATAAAATATATAAAAAGAACTTCATCAGCATAGAATAAATTTTGTCAACAGCTTTTCATCTTTTCCAAGGACTAAATTTATTATTATAGATCTTATTGCAAGCCATCCAAATAGTTGCTTTTCTGTGTACTGCCTGGACAGGTTAGCAGACCTAGAAAAAAAAACCACTGTGGCACCTAGGAGGGCCAAATTTTCAACATTAAGAACAACCATGCAATTCTTTCTCCAGACTACATCTAGCTAATCTGCATGAGTTTGAGAATGAGCACAAATAAAGGAGAAGGAAGACAATCAATTGTGCAGATGATGGACACCCACCATAGGCCCTATTCATAAGTGATACAAGACCAGCCCTGCATTGCTGTCATGATTTCAAGATAGACTGCTATATACCATCCAAGTAATAAATACACCAACCATCCAAGCAACAATTAAACCACACAGTACCACAAGGATTTCATCTTGTTAACCAGATTTCTAAAATTTAAACAGCTAAATAACTGAATACTAATTCATTTATGATCAAAATGAAGCAAATTTAGAAGGTATATCTGCAAGAATGAATAATCGTGGATACGTCTGAATTGGATATATATCTGCAACAATAGGCTAAGCCTATATAATTTTTACAGGTAGAAAGAGTCAACTATTTTAAGATGTTCTGTGATGAGTTTCTAGGAATAGACTATTGTTTCAATTATTCAGTAGACCTACTTTGTAGCTTCTATTGGATCACTTAATGACAGCTTCAAAAACCGTGCTTGCATAGATTTAATTGCAGCATGACCGTGTCCTGGCATATCAATCTCAGGTATAACTTCTACGTGACGTGCAGCAGCATAGCGAAGGATATCTCTGAAGTGAGTACACAATATTTCAATTATATAGCTGTAAAATATTAATTTAGGTAGCATTTCCTAATTAAGATGTAGCAATAAACCCAGAATGTTTTGGCGGTATTAATTTTCTAAGCAATATAAAAGTTTAGTCTGTTGCTTGATGAAATTGATGAATGTTATTTGAAATGTTATGTAGTGGTAGTAAAGTACTTTGGACATATTAAAAGATATGACACCTTGTTCGAGATATTACTTGAGGGTAAAGTCGAGAGGAGGCGAGCAAGAGTTAAGGCAGAGACACAAGTGGGAGAGAAAAATCATGAGATGGACAGGTTACAGTCTAACAGAGTAATCCACCAAGGCAGAAGGCAATGGATGTTGGAAGTCCATTGCAGCCAACCTTCATTGCAGAGATGGCACTTAATGATGATGTTGGTTACCATTGCTTTCTGAATGGTTCAAATACAATGCACTTTTCTCAGAAATTCAGTTTGATCCTGGTATGTTGGTCATGTGATACAATAGAGAAATTGTCTCTTCAATAGAGAAATTGTGGGATTCACATGTAATATAAATCAACTTCCTGCACATGTCATGGTGTCTGCTATGGCAAAGTGGCCTTTATTTCTACAGCCCATAGAAAACCTCCCTGCACTCTCTCACAGGAAAACATACAGTAACAAAAGTTACATATAATGTTCTCTTCAATACAGAAATTGTGGGATTCAGTAGAGAAATTGTGGGATTTACGTGTAATGGTCTCCACAGTTGAGAAATTGTGGGATTCATGTGTAATGGTCTCTTCAATAGAGAAATATGGGATTCACATGTTATGGTCTCTTCAATAACAAAATTGTAGGATTCACATGTAATGGTCTCATCTCTTAAATAGAGAAATTGTGAGATTCACATATAATGATCTCTTCAATACAGAAATTGTTGGACTCATGTAATGGTCTCTTCAATAGAGAAATTGAATTTTGGGGGATCCCCAGGCATAGTGGTTATGTTATGTGATATTCTCAAAAAGTCCTGAGTACAATTCCTGATTGTGATGTATTAGTTGCACATACATTTTTACTATTTATTGATTATCTCTTGAAGCTGGACACATGTGCTATAAGTTGTCTCTGGGAAGACAGTGTGTAGCTTTATTGAGAGGTGGATTACATATGGTGAAACCAGAGTACAATGGAGTCAATCCTCTATGACTGTGTTGTCTTTTTTTTAGGAAATAAAATGTAAACACAATTGTTACATTGTCAGTCATTCTTGATAAAGACTTTTTAGTTAAAACATAGATGTTTGTGTACTTCTCAGCACTTTTTAACATTTAAAAAAGTGAATTCCATGAAGGTTACACTTTTTGCACACTGGATCATAGTTTCACTGCAGTTACATGTGTTATTCTGTTTTATATTGCATTCCTGTTTCTTATTTCTTTGCATTTATACAGACACTTTCCTCACTGGCATGCATAAACAGGTGTGCTTATGACATTTCAATTATAAATATATTCTCAAATTCAAATGTGTTGTGCTATTGCTGCAAATAAAATGGTGACACAAGACATTTCTGTTCTAAGGACCATATCTTAGTGAAAATCTACTATGATCATTGTCCTGTTATAAGAGAAATCTAGTGGGAATTTGAGAATGAATGGAAACAAACATTATAATTATTATGTCTTACTGGTAATCCTCAACAGTATAAAACCCTGACCCTGGAGATACAGAATCAAGGCCTGATCCCAGGAAAGGCAGAAGGCACTCTGTCTCTGTTAGGTCATGACATCTCTTGCTTCCAACCTGTGAAGGATTTTGTTTAACAGGGTAATTTTTGAAGCAATTGAAACAAATATGGAAATAATGTGTGTTATCTTTTTAAGTCCACATGAAGAAAGTCTGCAAGTTTTATTGATGGCCTACCATGCTTACCATAAGCAACGGTGTACTTATAGTAGATGATATGACTAAATTGAGACTTTTCTTACTGTAAAAATAGTTGAACATTTCTCTGTACAGTTATAAATGTTTCATGATGTATGTCCTGCTGTCCACCACTCATGAGGAAATTTATACCTTGTGCAATGAAATTCATGAGAAAGACCGAACATTTCAAGATTAGACTGATAGCAAAATGATATCAGAAATAGTATAGGTATTATATCCTATATGCTAGACAATGTTTCAAATTTCGTATATTTGGGAAGCAAGATAACAGTAGATGGTGATACCAGCTCAGAAATCAAGATTCAAATTGCTCCCACCTCCAACGCCTTTAATAAACTTTCAATCATCTGGAGATCGGCGAACACAAGTAAACACATCAAACTTGACTATTCAGCGCAAGTGTGATTCGATTATTGACATATGGATGTGAAAGTTGAAAATCTATCACAATAATGGATAAGAATTTAGTTGCCTTAAAGAATAGATACATCAGAAAGATCACAAATACTAATTGGAAAGACTTCAAATCAAATTATATATTAAGAGAAAAGACAATACAAGAATATGTGACGAACATTATCAGAAAACGCCACTGGACATACATTTGTCCCATACTTAGAATAAAGGAAGACAAAATTCCATGACAAGTCTTCATGTGGACACCAGATGGGAAAAGAAAACAGTGAAGACCAAAAACAGTGATCAGAAGAACATTTATGAATGAATTAAAATCAACAGGCATAAATGCACAAGTCCTGCAATCCTTGGCAACTGATCGATAGGCATGGATAACTATAACATCCGCCCTATGTGCCAAACTTGGCAAAAGAGGAACTGACTGACTGACTGATTATATTATGTATTTAATATATCCAGAGACAGCAACTACTACAATTTATACATGTTATGAGAATGTAATACAACAAATTCCATACAAGTGAATATAGTAGAACATGATTGAGTTACAGAGCCAGGGAAAGATCAAGAAAGACATGCATAAAAGACTTTTTTGAGAAAACATGAATATATTACAAACATGGTGACACATCTAGCCTTGAAATAGAAGCTAAGGATCCCATGCTTAATGGTAAGTGTGGACCAATAGTGTCATCTCCACCTGGGGCACGACAATAGACATTTCATGCTCCAAGTTACATCTTTATAAACATCAGGACTTGAAAAGAAAAAGAATGATTCTCTGTTTAATGTTTACAGAGACAATGTAATGGACATCAGAATTTTCCATGAACAGAGTCACAATGCAGGTTGAGTCATGAGTCATTTCTTGATAAGAAACCACCATCTTATCACAAGAAATTCCTTTAAGTACTGTACACTCATTCCAGCAGCCATCAAAGAGAATGCACTCAAAGTTCGAGTCAATGCATAGACAAAATTTCCACATTGGTTTAGCAGTATCAAGTCACATGACATATCAAGTCACATGACAGCTAAATAGTTAAGAGAGCTGGTTGCCAAATTATTTTACAAAGAACAGTTGAGGGTGAAAGAATAAGAGGTGGAAAGGAAATTATAGATTGATAACATCAAAGAATGGACTGGGCATAACTTTCTGCACTCTCTGAATGGCAGAGGATAGAGACGTTGGGATGGCTTTTTGTGCTGATGTCTCCAGTGTGGCAACCCTATGACCCTGACATGTTATGGGTCTTATTATTATTATTATTATATTATGTGATATGCATATCTTTTCAGAGAGGAAACTTTTTCTCCTCCACTGTTGTGAATCAGTATAGTAACAAGTGGGTCTACTCATACATTGAGTCGTATAGCTGGTAGCTGACCTGTTACGGCTTGACTATTGTCATGTTAAGCAGCACTTGAATCCTGGTACCCATTTCTTGATTGCCAAAGCAACTACAGAAGGTATTCTTGCAAACAACAAATAACAAGTTTATTTAAACTTGAGTCATTTGGTTTGATGGCAAATGGCTTTGTCATTGCACTATATAATTACTGCAAAAGAACATTGTTATGATTTCTATCTTGTCTTGTCTTATACCCCATCCCATTCTACCCACCTATCCACCCATCCATCTACCAACCTATCAACCCACCCACCAATTCATCCATCAATCCATCTATCTATCTATCTATATCTAGTATTCTTTCAGCTTTTGCTTTTAGGTATCACACGATTGAATATGATTGATATTTGGGTTATGGCACATTGTCTGTAACTCCTTCAATACACCTTCTTCTCAGTCTTCCTCTGCCTCTTTGTGTTTCCATTCTCAGGTTGTTTGAACTTGCTGCTGGCCAATGTAGGTCCATTCTCATCAAGTGGCCAAATAATTTCAATCTATGTTTTCCAGAAATCTGATCACAGATTTTATTCCAACATTTCTTGTAATCTCTTCGGTCCTCACATGATTTCTTCTTATCTTGATTTACATGCATAAAAAATTGTGATATTTCATAAGTTACTTACTTCTGTTAATTCTGGTAAACCTGGGATTTCTAATCGCCATCCTTCATCATCTGTCAGATGTAAATGCAGCTTGTTCAATTTGTATGTTGCCATAGCATCAATATGCCTGTCAATGAATAAATGCTTCATAAATTATTACACAAATAATTTTTTTGGTTTGGTTACGTAAAATGAATCTCTTAAAGTTCTCTAAACAACAGACATTAGTCCAATGTGGTTATATTGGAGCTTTTAACCATACCAAACTGAAGGACTTCGTGGTTCAAGTAATCTTGTCACCATGACCTCCGAGAATGTAGTTTGTCTATATGCATAAGAAAACAACTTTGGTATTTCTCTTTGTTTAACCTGTGTGATATTGGGCCTGAAAGGGGAACAAAGAATAGTAATACTGCAGCTTGCCATGCAAAAGAGGTGACTAAGGAGGTTGATTGTGGGGTTGATTGTGGGATTAATAAAAAAAAAAATTTTTATTTTAGTCAGCTCATATGCTAGAGTGTGTATGTGAAGTGTACCAGTCATTTGTTAGTTGTGTGCTCACTTTTTTCACTTTAATTTCTATTAATCTCTGAGTATCTACATTCTGTCTTTCAGTCTCCTCTTTATAACTATAGTGTATCCATAACTGCCCAAATTAATTCAGAACAAATCTCTTCTCATCACTGTGTCTATTTAAGATTGTGGTATGATCATTCATACTTTTATGTTGGTTACCGGTGTAATTAGTTAGTCTGTAAGCTCAGTAGTGAGTTCGTTATCTGCTTGCCCCACAAACAAAACTCATCCAAATAGTTCTTGTTTGGAATAGGAACCATCAACATTGTATTGGTAATATGATTTAGTGTATTAGTGGTACCTCAAAATTAAACAGTATTTGAATAGCAATATCCTATACAGAATATTCTTCAATGTTTTCAAAAGAAAAACTTTTTAATTAGTCATTTATCAGAAATATAGCATACTGGACTTGCCCATAAGTGCTCTGATCAGAAATATAGCACATTGGACTTGAACATAGGTGCTCTGATCTCCTATTCTGTATGTTCTTGAGCATGTGATAACTGACTGTTCTTGTTCTGTGTTGATTGATAACAACTCCTTTTTTTATTCATATATGCCGCTCATTTTTTGCAACACCATGCTTCAACTCCAAGGTCCTGCTTTCTGCTCATGAACATGGAAGAAATACACCCAATGTCTTCCAACTAACCTAACTCCTTGATAGCACTAAATAAATCAGCATGGGCTATTGAGCTATAACTTGTTAATGTAGCCATGCTGGTAACTCTGTTTGCTTTTTGAATTTCCCCAACAGTCATGTGTCCAGGGATAAAAATGAAAAAAAAAACTCTTCAGAATTGACTTCATCATTAACATCAGTTACAGCATAGATAGTCTAACTGAACCTTTATAATGATATCTCTGAATTTATCTGTATTGAAAAATGTCATTACCATGTTTTCTGGCAACTGTGATGAACACTAAATAAAAGTTTGCAAACTTGCACAGGCTTACTATGCCACTCTTTTCCATGCTCGATGTCCCTATAGTACACATATCTATTTCCATGCTCGATGTCTCCTACAGTGCACATACCTATTTCCATGCTTGATGTCCCCTGCAGTGCACATACCTATTTCCATGCTCGATGTCCCCTACAGTGCACATACCTATTTCCATGCTCGATGTCCCCTACAGTGCACATACCTATTTACATGCTCAATGTCCCCTACAGTGCACATACCTATTCTAGAACATTCTCAGCACTACCAAGTATACTGTTATATGCTGTACAAAATTTTTTTCTATAAGCTTACCTCATGATTGTCTCCTTGCTGTGAAAATTCCTAGCAACATCAATCATCAATCCTCGGTACCTGTACCGAGGTCCATCTGTAATTACAGCCTCCGGAACCTATCACAAACACAAGTTCTTGGATGAGCCCATTAAGACAACTTAATAAAACTAGTTGGAGTTTATGTATCTGCAGTATTGGCTAATGGAGATTAGTTAGGAATAATGTGACTACATTCCAGTTAGACAAATAGGTTTTCAGTCACCTCTAGCAGATATCAAAGACTACACATGCTGTTGATGAAATGTGAGCATTGTCTGTAAGCAGGTAGCTATTGATATCCCATAGTTCTTCAAACAAAAGCACAGGTTCTTTTCAGCTGCAATTGAGGTGACACCTAAATCATGTAAGTTTGTCTTTAAAACATTATTGTGTAATGTAGGATTTATGGATACATATTTAGTTCCCCAAATGGAGACTGTCCAGTGTGCCAGTTTCCCAGGATTACTACGTCCTGCCTGGAGCTCACCATACACTCCTGGACCAATTATACCACTATTCTTCTGCTTCAGTCAGATTTTCTGACACATTTGCACTGATGGTACATCTTGCATTCCCAGTCACCTAGCAGTTTTTCCACCAACCTGACATAAGTGCAATGTTTACTGGGCTGCATCTGTTCATCATCCATGAGGATTATTTGATAGAAGACAAAAGTAAGAAATTGAGATAAGATGTAAGATTGATGATTTTTCCACAGGTGACAGGTTATCAGCCTATATCCCAACTTTCCTTAGTGACAACCTGCCTGGAAAGAAGACAGTGGCTATATTCTTTGCACCTTGAACTAGAAATCCAGGCCCTGCTTACTACACAGGCAGATACATGCTGTTAGTTCGTATGGCTCATCTGAAGAACATCTCAAACACCTGTGAGTTGTTGGGTCCAAAAAAAGATAAAAAATTAGCAACACTGTTACCTGTTATGCATGTTGCAAGACGTTACTAAGAAAGTTTAGGGAGTGGAGTTGATTATACCATTCTATAGAAAGTAAGTGACCCAGAAACCATGCAAAAATAGGACATGTCAGGCCAAATTGTGCAAATATTGAAGCAAAGTCATAAATCATGAAGCAATGCACTGATTCTTTGGACAAAATCATGCTAATCTGCAGGAGATTCAGAATGACTGTATATGAAGAGGAAGTACATCTCAATTTGTCACATATGTGCCATGTCCTACTTGTGTCAAATTTTTTACTGAATTCTTCTAGTTACAACCAAGATGTGTCACCACAACATAGTGTTCACATTCAATACATGCTCTCTAGTAAACTTCAAGATGTTTCCATGTTCTAAGACATGTCTTACTCTACCTGTGTATAATTTCTTGAAGATGCTTTCATTAGCACCTCAGGTGGTATCAGCTTTTTTTCATAATGGTGATGCACAACTTTGACTCAACTTTGTCTTGTAAATGTGTTTAGTATATGCTATGTGGTGGTCAAAAGTAATGCCCAACTATATAGATGTATTCTCTTCTTGTAGGATTTGCCTAATGAAATGGTGTTTTCTGTGATGCTGTTTGATTTTCATTCAGTTATTTTTAAAAGCCATTCCATTTCTTAGACCAATTATCAAGGGTCGAAAGGGAATCATGCATCCTTGTTCTTGCTGCATTAATATGTTTATCCAAAGTTCACATGGCTAAGTCATCAGCTTGAGTGAACTATTGACCTCATTGTAATTTTTTTCTGTGATGTCATTAATAAACATAAGAGTTAATTTCTGCATATAACATAAGGTTCAAGTTGTAGTGGAGAGGACATGTATTTATGCAAATAACATGGGGACAACTGTTTAAGTTGTAGTGGAGAGGACATGTATTTATGCAAATAACTTGGGGACAACTGTTTAAGTTGTAGTGGAGAGGACATGTATTTATGCAAATAACATGGGGACAACTGTTTAAGTTGTAGTGGAGAGGACATGTATTTATGCAAATAACATGGGAACAACTGTTTAAGTTGTAGTGGAGAGGACATGTATTTATGCAAATAACATGGGGACAACTGTTTAAGTTGTAGTGGAGAGGACATGTATTTTATGCATATAACATGGGAACAACTGTTCAAGTTGTAGTGGAGAGGACATGTATTTATGCAAATAACATGGGACAACTGTTCAAGTTGTAGTGGAGAGGACATGTATTTATGCAAATAACATGGGGACAACTGTTTAAGTTGTAGTGGAGAGGACATGTATTTATGCAAATAACATGGGAACAACTGTTTAAGTTGTAGTGGAGAGGACATGTATTTATGCAAATAACATGGGAACAACTGTTTAAGTTGTAGTTGAGAGGACATGTAATTTATGTAAAAAACAGTGTGGTGACTTTTGTTAAAATTCTTAAGACCAACGGGAATTTAACCAGATCATTCTGATAGCACAAATTGCCTGGCGACAAAAGTATATGGGTTTTCCGTGCTTGACTAACCGCAACTCCAAAAAAAATGTGATTTTGTCAAGACATTCACACTGTGTACTCAAGTCACATAGAACGGACCAATCAAGACAAGGACTATTACAGCAACAATGAACATCCCATACAAGTATTGAAGTATCCTCAGTAACAACAAACATATAACATATAACATCCACATTATTTTAAAAAAAATTTACTTAGTGACTTTTGTAGTGTAGTGGAGAGGACAAACACTGCAAATATTAACTCTTTCCGGACCAATCGCCAGTATACTGGCTTTATACTGTGGGTCTACAGGACCAATCGCCAGTATACTGGCTTTGATTGATCAACGTCTTAGATCGATCATATATTGATCAGTTATATTTCGTTTTGCCCAGTTCAAGTTTTTATGTTAACCTCTGAACATCCGGGAAAGATCCTCTTCCGTTTTACAACCGGTACCGAAACACATGTGGTGTGTACAAGAAGATTTGTGATCGACATATTCTGTAACTTTTATTTCTGAAAAAAATGGCAACGCCCACTTCTTCTAGATACAGTGCAGAACAAGCTATGGTTATGTTTCAGAGCTTGCTAGTTAGTGAATCTGATAATGATGATTCCGATAGTGATTATAGGCCTAGTGACTTGTCGAAAGGTAAGAAACCAAAGCAAACTGGTGTAGGTTTTATAAAAAATTTAACAGCTTGCATCAGATCAAGTAATGTTAGTTCCTCTGAAGAAGCATCTAATAGTAGTGATGAATCTACTGATTCAGAGGATTTAGCTGGTACTTCTAGGCCTACTAATGCTACAAGTAGGCCTATGAATCATACTTCCACAGATCGACAAGGTAGGCCTAGGACTGATGCTGTGTGGCGTGAAGCCCTAGAAGGAGAGAGTATAGGAGTGTCTCACTTCAGACAGATACATTCTGGCTGCAAACTTGGCCTTCCTGAAAATGCCTCACCTCTCCAGTGTTTACTATCCTTGATGACAGAACCAATAATTGACAATCTAATAGCCAATGTAAACTCTTATGCCCAGCAGAAATTGGAAATGAATACACCTCGAAGGAAATATTCTACTTATTCAAAATGGACTGCGCTCGACCGAAATATTTTTATGAAGTTTCTCGCCACCCTGATAAACATGGGTTTGGACCCCAAACATTCCATAAAAGATTTTTGGTCCACAAAAACACACAGAAGTAGCCCCTGGTTTGGATCAATTTTCAGCAGGACCAAATTTTTATTGATTTACCAATCAATGCTTCATGCGGCTGGAGCTGATGCACAGGGTAAAATTAAAATAGAGCCGTTCATAAATGAATTAGTTGCAAGCTTTCAGAATGCATTCTATCCTTCTGAAAACATATGTATAGATGAGATGGTTATAGGCCACAAGGGAAGGTTTAGGCACAAGCAATATAATGCAAGCAAACCAAAAAAATATCATATAAAATCATACGGACTCTGCGACTCCATCACCGGATATGTTTTCAACCTGCTGGTATATTTTGGTGCGGACACGACATACAGGCTGGAAACTGATACAAAGTCTACACATGCTGTCAAAATTTTTGACAAACTACTAGAAGGCATCACAGGACATCACCATTTGTTTGCTGACAGGTATTATTCGTCCTTACCTCTTGTCCAGTTTCTGCGGCAGAGAAATCACCATTATACTGGAACTCTCAATGCGAACAGACGAGGGTTTCCACAAGAAATGAAGAATAAGAAAATAGCTGTCAATCAACCAAAATGGTTCATAAATGATGAAGATAAAGTTATGTGTGTCAGCTGGAGAGATAAAAAATCGAAGAAACCTTGCCAACTGGTAACAACATGTGGAAGCGCAACATGTGAAATTAGAATTGAGGGTAGGAGCGAAGTCTGGAAACCATCACCCATTCATAATTACAATATGTCAATGAATGGATGTGATAGAGTAGATCAGATGATTTCATATTATGGAAACCACACAAGAAAAACAGTAAAGTGGTGGAAAAAAGTATTTATGTGGGTGTTGGAAATAACACAACTCAATGCCCACATTTTATACACACTTAGCCGCCCTTGCGCAGAGAAGCCTATGCCCCTTTCAAACTTCAAGGACATATTGATAGAGGAGCTATGTAGTTTATTTGAATTAGAGGCACCTAATAACATTGATGCTGCTTTATTGTCCAAGCCAGGAAGAAAAACAGTTAATACAGAGCTTGAAAGGTATCAGGGAACCACCCATCTCATTGACTCCGGTGGAAAAGACAGGCAATGTGCTCATTGTGCTACTAAGCAAATACGAAAGCGCAGTAGCTACTACTGCATAGGATGTTCACATAAGCCACATCTGTGTGCTAAATCATGCTTTAGGGAATATCACACAAGATGATCTCATTTGTAACAAATAAAAACTTGTAAATAATAAAGCCGTGACTGGATGTAAATATTTTCATATTTTTATTGCTTCTGATGTCATTCAGAAAAATGTACATAACTTTAACATTTATTGATATTTATTCATCAACTAAACTGCATAATGAAGAAAAATGGATATATTTGTGTAAATATTCTTGAAAAATGGATATCAACAATGATAATCATGGACAAGTATGGATACATTTGGGTAAGTCACAATATTTATACTAATAAATTAATATTTTCATTTTATTTGTGTGTGTTTTACTAACTCTAACCTTGTGAAGTAATCAAATATCATCAATGTACTTATATATTCATATTCTGTATCCATTCCCCTTTCCAATGATGTATTACACATACACTATTTATCAATATTAGTATGTCAAGTGATACAATGAAGAACACATGTAAGGAAATTTTTCTACCCCTGAAATATTTTCATATTTTTATTGCTTCTGGTGTCATTCAGAAAAATTAACATAACTTTAACATTTATTGATAGAAATTCATCAAATAAAATGCATAATTAAGAGAATTGAATATATGTGTGTAAACATTCTTGACAAATGGATATAATCAATGATAAGTATGGACACATTTGGGTAAGTCACAATATTTATACTAATAAATTTACATTTTCATTTTCTTTTTTTGTGTTTTAATAACTCTAATCTTGTGAAGTAATCAAATATCATCAATGTACTTATATATTCATATTCTGTATCCATTCCCCTTTCCAATGATGTATTACACATACACTATTTATCAATATTAGTATGTCAAGTGATACAATGAAGAACACATGTAAGGAAATTTTTCTACCCCTGAAATATTTTCATATTTTTATTGCTTCTGGTGTCATTCAGAAAAATTAACATAACTTTAACATTTATTGATAGAAATTCATCAAATAAAATGCATAATTAAGAGAATTGAATATACTTGTGTAAACATTCTTGACAAATGGATATAATCAATGATAAGTATGGACACATTTGGGTAAGTCACAATATTTATACTAATAAATTTACATTTTCATTTTCTTTTTTTGTGTTTTAATAACTCTAATCTTGTGAAGTAATCAAATATCATCAATGTACTTATATATTCATATTCTGTATCCATTCCCCTTTCCAATGATATATTACACATACACTATTTATCAATATTAGTATGTCAAGGGATACAATGAAGAACACATGTAAGGAAATTTTTCTACACTTAAAATTTACTCTGGTCCAAACCTAAAAATACTCAGGTCCTGAAAGAGTTAAAGTAATACTCACATTCCCTGATTTGTCTGCCAGACTTAGAAGAGACTGTACAGCATAAAAAGCACCTGCAGCTTGAGAAGCCCTGATAGTGATAGAATTCTTTGATGGGTTCACAGACAAATCATATGCTGTCAGAAAAGATAGTATAATAGTATAAAATATATGATAAAACAGCGGTTCATAGCATTCTGCTGTCGCAAATCCTCTTTAAATATTTTGTGTGCTGCTGTCCCCAAAAATATACCTATGCTATCTTTTTTATTGTAATTATAATGGTACATTATATTTCAATGAGTCTTTGTTGACCCTGTGGAACCACAGATCAAAGTTTAAGAACTGTTGTCATAACAAATATTTTAACTTAAAATATGAACTCATGTGAACTTAAAATGTGAGGTTCCACCTCCTTTGGCCATTAATTACTCCCTTATTAACTAGAAGCCACCAGAAGTAATTCTAAATAATAGTTTCTCATAACGCATGGTACAAAAACTTGGGTTTAGTCTGTAGATAGTGATTTTAAATACTAGTTTCTCATAAAGCATGGTACAAAAACTTAGGTTTAGCCTGTAGATAGTAACAGTTTGATTGTTTTTCCGCAACTCAAGACCAACTACACTCCTGCTCAAACTGCAAGAGATCTTTCAGAGCCAAGGTTGGACTCCTCAGTATCTGAGGATATACAATCAAACCAAACTTGACCATTCATAACGTCATACTCATCTTCACTTGTGGCTTGTGAAGTATGAACACCATCATCATAATCACTAAGAGTTAAAATTATATTAATTAATACTACATAGCTGTGACAATGAATTAATAAGTTC
Source organism: Meghimatium bilineatum (assembly GCA_034231615.1). Lineage (NCBI taxonomy): Eukaryota > Metazoa > Mollusca > Gastropoda > Stylommatophora > Philomycidae > Meghimatium > Meghimatium bilineatum. Next base: position 49,565,162 of record CM067317.1, on the reverse strand, counting down.
TCCTGCAGGGAGATTTGTTTCAACATATTCTTTGCCAGGGTCTCCCTTTGGTTACCTAAAGCAAGAGGATTAAGGATATCAAAGTAGAGAGTCTCCTTACTATCAATATTTCAGTTTATCTGTTTTACCTGATCACCATCTGTTTTCACCCCCACTTAGGTGGCTTTTCCTCAAAGCATTCCAATCACTGAGAGAGAAGTTTCTAGGTATAAACTAAATCTTTCTAGAAATCTCATCATTGCACAAAATGATACAAGAGATCTAGTGTCCATAATTCATTTGGACCGAAACACACAAAGAACAAACGACCTAACTCTAAATTTTAACAGTTGTATCGCTTGAGTTTCATGTTTGATAAAGACATTTTGGTCAAAACAAAATGTCCATGTAAGTCTCAGCAACTGTGAACCCTTATAGGTCTATATACCAGCCCTCCATCTATCTATGGCACAGTCATTCATACTGAATCTTGTGGATCATGGATTGAGTGTTTGGCACACTAGCAGATTTGTTTCAGACACTGCTTCAGACACCCATTTTAGGTTCGTTATGACTGTCTCGATCCCCAGTCTCATACTATCCTCATTGACAATCTCCCAGAGTACTTCAAAATTTACAAGAAAATTATCCAGAAATGTATTGCCCATCTATTGCCTTCCAACCTTTCAGAAATGATTTTTCCTCTTATAAAGGTAGAGAAGTTGTCTAGTGGTGATAGAGTCCATATGACAATATAATGACGAGAGGCAGCTTGAGACAAATTCTTTTACAATTTTATGAGAGAAATTCTTGTGGTCAAAAAAAGAAAGAAATTCTTCAGTACTTAACATTCTATATTTCACATAATAAACCTACTAGACAGATTCATAGGTTCTGAGAGATAAACATTTGGATTGAACTGTCCAAAGTGGGTTAAAAGTATCACAAACACGACCACTAAGTTAAGATAGCTTTTGAAAACATTTTCCATCAGCAGATGTGGATTAGGTACATGTAGTTTTATTTAACATGTCTGTTTTTTGCAGCCAACTAACAGACAATTAACAGAAAGAGCCACAGAAAACAACAAAGAATTATACATCACATTCGTCGACCAAGAAAAGGCTTTTGGCAGAGTAGACAAACAACAACTATGGAAAACACTATCAGTATATGGAGTACCAGAACATTTAATCAATATATGCAAGGGCATTAATGCTAATAGCCAATGTGAAGTAAAAATAAATGCTGGAGTGTCGAATAAGTTCCAAATTCAATCAGGAGTTCGCCAGGGGTGTGTCCTATCCACTCTAATTTTTATAACATATATCGACCACATCTGTAAACTAATAAGTACCAACGAAGAAGATAACATGAAAGGCAAATTGAACGAACTGCTCTTTGCAGATGACCAAGTACTAATAGCGACATCAGAAGAACAATTGCAAGAACATATGAATAGACTCTACACAACATGTCAAAAATTCAACATGAAGATGAATGTTGAAAAGACCGAAATAATGGCAATAGCAAAGAAGGAAATATCACAATCTCCATTGATAATAAACATCTTAAACAGGTAAAAGAGTTCACTTATTTAGGAAGGATTATATTGAGTGAAGGGAAAAACAGTAAAGAGATACAAAATAGGTGCAACAAAACATACCAGATCCTAGGACAGATGACACATATTTTTAAGAACAAAAATGTATACATAGACACTAAAGCTGCATTATATAAGAATATTATTATCCCATCACTGTGCTACCAGCTACAAACCTGGACAATGACAGCACAAGAAAAAAGAAAAATAGTGACAGCAGAAATGACATGTCTACGAAGAATACTCAGAGTGTCATTAAGAGATAGAATTAGAAAGGATAACATCAGATAGATAACCAAAATAATACCAGTATTGGAACACATCAAAAGACAACAGATCAAGTGGTTTTCACACACTTCAACACTACCAACAATAGCATGCCACAGATGGCCATAACACATAGACATCACTGTTATAAGATAACAGACCATGTAAAAGATGAATCAAAGAATCCAGAGGAACAAACTTACAAACAGCACACAAGAAGGCCATCTCCATAGAACTCTTATACCCCTGACTAGCAAGACAAACTAGGACCACAGTAATGGATAGATAGATATGGAGTCTGTTTCTGTTAAATATTGCAGTAATACTGGTAGTTTATAATTGATTGTTTCATTTATAGAGGTGTTAACATTGAAGTAAATAAGGTACTCAAAAACAGAAAACAAAATGTTACTTTCATGTGGTTGCAAAGGGCTGTGATGTGTCTGGAACTTGACCTCCTCTTTGATGAATCGGATGTAGTTACTTGTTGGTAAAACATCACTCGCACTGAGTTTCCATTTGTCTGTAGAGTAAATAATATGAAGATTTTAAGAATGAGCTGGGAAGCTGGCTAATGTGGCTACTGCATTGAAAGCTACATCAATGAATTGTGTTGTCATAAGTGTGACTCACTCTCACTCTCAAGTTTGTGAGAATTTGAAGTAACGGAATTGAAGCTATGAGCCGGTGATGCGTTTATTGAGATGGAGATCAGAGCACCTATGAACTTGCCTTATAATGAATTTGAAGATTGAGAAGTATTTGTTGATTTAATTTAGCACTTTGTAGTGTCATGTGAACACGATTACATCACGAGGGTAGGTGAGCAGTGAGTATAGCTCTTCTATGGAGAGGTGTACCCTTTCAACCAGCGGACAACGTCCAAATAGGCTATATCAGTATGCACAACCAAAAAGTATTAGAGGTCACAAAGACCCTTCTTCTTCTTCTTTCGTTCACTTGAAACATGTCTATATCTGTAATTCTGTCTCCTTAATAAAACTCACTGTCTTTTGTAGTTCATACAGTGTCCCATAGAGCTTTGATTCCAGTGTTGTTTCCTCTGGCCAATATGTCTGCCTCAGAGTTTCATGCTCAGAACACTCTTGAAGTATATGTTTGGCACTCTGTGCTGCCTGGCCACATGTACACATGGCCGTGTTGCAAATCTTGAACTTTGTATACATGTGACTGCGGAGTCGGTTGTGTCCTGTTCTGAGACGTAGAATTATAACTTGTTCTGGTCTGTTCATAATATGATAGTCATCTTGTGTTGGTGTTTGTGGCTTTCTTATTGACTTGATCATCTGTTTTTTCTGATGGTAGGTGATTGGTATATCTGGTTGATCTTCGGCAGCACCTTCCTTAGCCAGTTGGTCTGCTTTTTCATTTCCTGGTATTCCACAGTGAGAGGGTATCCACTGCATGGTTACCCTATACTGGTAAGACAATTCGCTAAGTAGTTTTTTCAAGTCTGTTAGTTTTTCAGACTGGAGAGCTTGAAGCACTGACCTTGCATCTGTCAGGAATACCACAGGCTGTAGGTCAGAGTTGGAGTTCAGCAGTTTTTTAGCTGCCACACTAATTGCCTGGATTTCTGCATCATAATTATTGCAGAATTTTCCTGTCGGTGTTCTGATTGTATCTCTAGGCTTGTGTGGATATTCTATATATACACCTGCACCTCCATTCCTCACGGCATTCTGTGCTGACCCATCTGTGTATACTCTGACCCATATATCTTGTGGATTTTCCTCATCTAGGAAACTGAGGGTGACTGTCCTTCGCTGCATACTGTTCTGTTCGTCCTCGCTTAGTATTCCTTTCACATGGGTCTGAATGTATATTGGCATTCCATGTCTTTCACTCCACGGGGTTTGTTCTGGTACAGGCCTTAAGGGGCTGTCAACTTCAGGTAGGTCTGTAAGTTGTCTGCGAAGTCGTTTAGCTTGATGGATAAAGCTGCTTCTTTTCAGTCGTCCCATTGCTAGATTTTGGAATCTTTCCTTCATTGGATGACTTGGCATACACTGAAACTTTTCTGCCTGAATTAGTACTTTTGTGTCTCTGCGTTTGCCAAGTGTTTGCATTCTTCCCATTTTCTGCATCTCTGTTATGGGTGTTGATTTCATTGCTCCCAACATTATTCTAAGTGCCTGTTTTTGCACTTTATCTAGATCTTGTAATGTGGTGTTTGATGCAGGACACCATACAGCTGAACCATATTCCAGGTGTGGTCTTATGCCTTGCTGGTAAACTTTACTGAGTATATTCCCACTGGCTTCCCATGTGGTTCCACTTAGTTTTCTCAGGATAGCTAACTGCCTCCTGGCTTTTGTTGTTGCTTTGTTTATGTGCTGCTTCCATGTCAGCTTATCATCAAAAGTAACTCCGAGGTATGTGGGTTGTTTGTCTTCTTTCAAGAGCTCTCCATCTATTTTGATATTACCGGCTTTTTGTTTTGGTGAGAGGGTAAAGAGTGTAGTGCTGCACTTATCTGTGTTAATGCTGACGCACCATCTATTAGCCCATAAGCTTAGGGCATCGATAGCTCTTTGTATTTGTTTAGTGGCCACTGTCGCATGTTCTTCCATGCACCAGATCGTCAGCATACATTGCCACTTTGATCCCATGTGTTAGTTCAGCAACTAGGTCATTGATGTAAACCAAGAAAAGTGTGGGTGACAGGACTCCTCCCTGGGGGACTCCATGACGCAGTAGAACTTTCTTGCTCTTGCGACCATCTAATTGTACCCTGGCTCTTCTATTATGCAGGTATGCTTTTACCCATTTGTACATTCTTGAGCTAACCCTGCAATTTCACAATTTCTTTAGGAGCCCTTCTTTCCAGACCTTATCAAATGCTTTTCTGAGGTCTATCCATGCTGCTAGTACCAGTTTCTTATCTTGGAAGGCATCCTCAATCTCTTGGGAGAGGTAGGTTGCCTGATATTCAGTAGAGTAGCACTGTCTGAAACCTGCTTGCTGTGATACCAGAAGGTTTTCACTTTCAAGGTACCACTGCATCCTAAGATTGATAATGCATTCCATTGCTTTGCATAGACAGCTTGTGAGGCTGATGGGCCTGTAGTTGGAGACTGTGTTGCCATCTTTTCCTGATTTGAGGAGTGGTATCATTATTAGTTAGTTAGTTAGTTAGTCGTCGGATCATCATCACTGCAAACTGGACACATCCATAGTTGCTCCGATCTCTCCTTGAGTGTATCCGCCATCACACTTCTGCTGACAGTACCGGTCCTATGCTGGTTGACCATCATTCTTCTGCGCCCTCCAAAATGTTCACCTCTAGCAACACCGCATCTCAATCCCTGATCTTTAATCCTAGCCATTGAAAAGGAATCATCATCCACATTCGTCTCACTCTCGCGTGTTATATCTCTTAAGGAGTTCAAAACGTCAGCGCGATCCATTGCCCCATCGCCCTTTGCCACAATCGCACACGATGCCAGTTGATCCGCTCTTTCATTGCCTCGAACGCCCACATGTCCCGGCACGAAAATAAATGTAACCGCCTTCAAGCTCGCATTTCTCAAGGCCTCAATCCACTGTTCGCGAACGAGACCCACTTGTACCTTCTTAATCATACTCATAGAGTCACTCAAGATGCAGACCTGCATTACTTTCTGTGTGCGTAGCCACTCAAATGCCTTGGTCACCGCCATAGTCTCCATGGTCATACTACTCGTAGTGACCGCAAAGGCACCACTTTCCTCCTTGATCGTTTTACCTGCGCACTGAGCTGTAAAGGCCCAAGCACTGCGAACATGCTTAATTACAGATCCATCAGTGTATATAATCACATCCCCCTCTTTGGTATTCTCACTGATTAAAGCCTGCACTTCTTTCTCCACAGCTGTGGGACACCATTCTCTGCATTCCCTGCTAAGTGATATTACTACTCTCAAACAAGTTTCGAAATCTGTGGGTAGACCTATCCATTCCGCACCAACTGCCACATCCTGTAATCGGCACACGCTTTGTATTACATCTTCAGCACGTCCCATCCACGACCTTCCTCTCTTGAGTCTGCTGCCTTTAACTTTCTGTATTTCGGAATGCAACGGGTGTTCCTTATCTGCATGTATTTGAAGGTACGCCCGTGCACGGCAATACTGTAATCTATGCTCAGCTGTTGGGCAGTCAAGTAGGTATCGCATAGCTCTTGTCGATGTGTCTCTTGTGCATCCCAGAATGATACGCATTGCTGCATTCTGGACTCTATCCAGTCTTTCGATCTGAGTTTGGCTAAGAGTCAGAATTGCCAGTGCATATTCCACCACAGCCACTACCAAACCCTGGTACAAAAGAAATAACAATCTTTGCTCACATTGCGCAGCAGCCATAACCTTCATTGCTGCTAAGCCTTTGCCTGCCCTTATGATAATGTGGTCAACATGTTCCCTGAAACTCAGGCTTCTGTCAAAAAACACACCCAGATATCTCATTGTGCTAGTTCTTTCTAAACTTTTCCCGGACAACGAAACTTGTGGCATGGGTGTCTTTACCATGTGATTGTTCAAGGAAAACCACGTCACGAATGCCTTAGACGGATTAACCACTGCTCCCGTATCTCGACACCAATTTGTCAGTCTGTCCAGCTCCTTCTGTAGTTCCACGACGCACTCTTCTCGATTTCTGCCCTGTCTATACACCAGGATATCATCGGCATATGACATCGTTCTGCCAACACCTGTGATTTGATTGCCAGCGATATGTACTGTGTATACATTGAAAAGTACAGGAGATAGAGGCGATCCCTGTGGCAGGCCAGGGCTAATAACCGTTGGTGTAGATATCCAGTTACCACACTTAAGAACTACAACCCTGTGCATCAGGGCGGCGCCAACCCAACGCACGACAAAAGGATTAACTGCAAGATTTAACAGCTGGTGCATCAAGATATCCAAGGACACCCTATTGTACGCATCCTCAAGGTCTATTGCGACCGCACATGTCTCCATGCGCGAATCGAACCCCTCAAAAACATCCTGCGCAAATATGGCTGCATTTTGCCATGTCTTCTTTCCTGGACGATATCCTCCTAACAATGTTGGTAAACACTTATTTCTTTCAAGATAACACGATACCTTCCGGGCCACAATTTTTTCCAAAAGCTTGCCAATCGTATTCTGCATAGTTATTATTCTGTAGCCATGTATCCTGGTGTGGTCCTTCCCAGGTTTGTGTAGTGGAACTAAATAGCTGTGCAACCAGTCTTCTTTCACTGTGCCCTTTAGAAGGCTATTATTGAACATGTCCGCCAACTCTCCCAACTCCTCATCCGTTCTTCGACTAATGTCATCGTATCTAATGCCATCTGGCCCTGGTGCTGTATTTTTTGTACTTTTCAGTGCCTTCCTGATTTCTTCAACTGTGATTAGCATATGGTTTTCCATGCTCAAGTTCTTACACGTGTCTGTGAGCGTTTTCCTGATTTCTTGATATGCCTCCACATTTCTCTGACCAATTTGTGCGGTGTAGTGTTCCAGCAATGCCGCACCTTTTGTCTCGTCCGTCTTCTGCCAGACGGTATTGTCGCTCTGGAAATCGGCAATAGTCACGCGTCTTGTGAGACCATTCATGGATTTGTGTAACCGCCAGAACAATTTTAGTGACTTTTCGCGTGTTATCTCTTTGCAAAATTCGTCCCATTTTGACGCCTTTGCTGACTTTGCAATATCTTTGAATGTTTGGACTAAGATATCTTTCTTCCGTTTCCATTGTGCGACCTCCATGGGCTGAGCCGCAACACGTTTCCGTGCCCTTTGCCATAGTGATACTGCTTTCCGTTTCTCGCTCCATGCCCTTTGAACCTCTTCGTTCCACCAGGAGGGCCTATCCCACACCAGATTTCCCACTACTTGAGCCTTACGTTTGTCTTGTCGAATTCTGCTCACAACATCCACTCCTCTTCGATCATATGTAAAGGATCTTACCTTTGGCCTTATCTGCTTACTTTTGTCATTTTTTAAGAGAACAACACATGGGAGGTGGTCACTGCCATGATGCCCCAGCACGTCCCATTTGCAGATAGCCACAGCAGCTGATGACACCAATGCCAGGTCGATAGCGCTATCATCATCACCATCCCTGCTTGCCATCCGTGTTATACGGCCATCGTTAAGGCACACCAGGTCCGTATCTGTCAGGGCCTCCTCAAGTTCTCTTCCCTGTTTGTTCGAAGCACTATTGCCCCATGATGTACCTTTCGCATTGAAGTCACCACAAAAGAGGATCTGCTTTTCCTTTTCCATTATCTCCCCTAGGATCTTCCAACCCTGAAGATCAATGCTCGTGTTGCAGGCATACACATTTACAATCATGATTGGGTGCTGGACCCTCTGGACCCTCACTGCCTGTAACTGGATATTGTTACTATCCCACTTGGACATATCAACCTCGCATACACTAAAACCCTCGCGTACTAAGATTGCCTGTCCAAGATGTCGCCTGTTATAGAAACACTGAAATCCGGCTATCCTGATATTACCACTTTCACCTAGCTGTGTTTCTTGCAATGCAATGACGTCAGCCTCATAACACATCTTTTCTAGCTCTGTTCTACGCTTGTGTACACTGGCCACATTCCAAAACAGCACACGCACGTTTTTAATTCCTAGCCTAGCTGTTTTCGATCTCGTTCTTCTAGCACCCGCCCGGTGACTTTTCCTTTTTGAGCCACCTCGTTTAGACCGCTTGATATTGGCTGCCATTTTTCAAACAGTGTGACAACGATTACACTCACGAAGACTTCAGCTCAGATGCACGCACTCCGTTAGCACCGGCGAAGATCTTAATGAGTGGACCTCCTGGTCAGAGAATAACAACACATCACCACACAATCTCCTAAATGAAAACAACGAATATATCAATTGTTCAAGTGAAACTGTTGGTGACAAACAAAAACACTTGCGTTGCTATCCACCATTTTGACCGGTATCATTATTGCTTCTCTCCACGCCTGTGGTACATTACCCGTGGACCAGCTTGTGTTAAAGATCTGCAGTAGCTTTGCTCTTGCTGCAATTCCCAGGTTTCTAATCATTTCATTGGACACTCCATCAGCTCCAGGGGACTTTTTCATTTTCAATTTGGATATTGCATGCTCCAGTTCTCTCATTGTGATTGGTGCCTCCATGACTTCAAGTATAGGTTCGCCTTGTCCAATGTTTTGCTGGTTCTCTCGAACCTCCTGTTGTTTGTCTGGGCTGACTTTGATGTTATCGTCTTCTGCAAAGGAATCTGCAAAGTAATCAGCTGCATGTTTACCTGTTAAAATGTTTCTATCTTTATAAAGTGTGATCCTGGTATTTCTCCCTGTACCTTCATCATTTAGTTGTTTTACGTTTCCATAATTTCCTAGTATCTCTTTCTAGGTTCAGCGACTCTGTTTTTTCTTTCCAGCTGCTCCGTCTGGCTTGTAACTTGGCTCTTTGAACAAAGACCCTAAAGTTAATTTACTCTTATTAAAATTACATCATGAATGCTGAAGCACCAGCATATAACTGTTTTGAAACAATTAATGAAATATGGTACAGTATTAGTAGACACCACCACATGCTTAATTATTTCCCTTGTCTATATTTGTAAATTTCATATTCATCATTTAATAATTGAAATATTTATTTATTTAGGGTCAGTTATGTAAAACAGAATTATCATAACCCTAACACAAACCGTAAATTAATATTAATATTTACGTTACTAAATGATGAAAATGAAATTTACACAGACAAGGGAAATAACTCGACCATGTGGTGGCTAGTACTAGTACTGTATCTGAAATATTTCACACTTTTATCATGTAGGCAGTTGGTGGGCTTTTCATGATCTCCTGACCTGTTTATATTTGCTCCCAGATATTCGAATTTGTTTACACATTAGTTATATATTGTCTATGTTGATTATCGGTTTGACCTTGATAGATGAACTATTGACAGTTTTTTTGTCTGTTGTTATAATTTTTGTTTCAGTGAGTTTATATATATAAATATATTTTGGATCTCGCTGTATTTCTTTGTTGTTGTGATTGTTTTCCTAACCTAATCCTAACCCGAACACCTACTTCCCCCCATAAACTCTATGCTACACCCACCACATTCCTAAATTCTATACTGTCTCAAAGTTGATATAAGCTATGTTATTCATGCCTTTAAAAACTGATTATTGGTTCTGTCTCCCTTAAGGCACAGATGCAGGTCTATAGAGTTTAAGAAAGGGGGAGGGGGGAGTTAGGTTTAGGTCAACGCTACCTCCTACGTCTACGATCACCCCTTCCTCCTACGATGTGCATTCATGGCATTGTATAATCTCTGCTAAAGTTAGCCATATTGTTTTTCTTACAACACAGTCTGCTAGTGTAATGAGCCATCAGAGTGACGTCACAAACTACTCAAACATTATGATAGTGCAGATTGCTTAAAAACTGTGAGCGCAGTAGGCCCGTGATATGCGATTTCAGCCGACTTTTGTCACTAGTGAACAAAAAGGTATGATTTATTATTAATGTATATGTCCTAGGCCTATAGATGTGATATGAAGCATATTCTTTGTATGCACGCATACACACCAAATACTATGTTTATTTTAAACCTCAGTGCAACAATTGAATGCAAAATTCAATGTAGCGTAAAGTTCTCGTACCGAATAACATTCATTTATTTCAATATACTTTGACAAGTTGTTTACGGATTTTTATCAAAGAATACACATCTCTATCTAATCTATCTAGCTTTTCTAACTTATCTAACCTATCTAACCAACCAACCAACCAACCATCCATCTATCTATATAAGATATATAAACAAGAAAATTCAAAGTGAATTGGAGGCTACAGAAATGTGGTTTCTGAGAAGAATGATGAAAATACCATGGACAGCTAAGAAAAATAATGCAGAGGTTCTCATTGATACTGGCATAAAAAGATCAATCATATCAAACATTAGAGGCAGACAGTCAAGGTTTCTAGGGCATGTGATGAGAAGAACACAGCTTGAACACTTAATAACCACTGTAAAGATCACAGGGAGAAGATATAGGGGTAGACAAAGAGAAGAGTTACTAGATGGGCTAGTATCGTGGCACGGTTCGAAGCTCACCGACCGAGCTTATTGACAACACAAGAGACAGAGAGTCGTGGAGAAACATGATCGCCTACGCCACTCGGCAAGGCACTTGATTGATTGATTGATATACGATGTGGCCCTTGTTGGCCTTGCGGTGTCAGGGGTAGAAGAATTCTCTGGAAATGGCTTTCTTATGTGGCAGCTGATTATATAAAATCGGATGTGCAAATCTTGTAAACCGTGGATAAAGGTTATGACTCAAATAGAGGAAAATCTTCCTTCACTTTATTAGTTATTGTTCTGTTGTACGAAGAAGTCGATGCAGCTAGAAAAATGTGGCCTAATGATACGTTCTTTGTATTTCACAAACTACTTTGGAAGTTTCCCGAAAATCAGTTTTCAGGTAGGTATCAAAGATATTTCTTCACAGTCGACGTCGGAAAAAAAGCCGGCCCACAAGGCAAGGAACGTGAAAGAGAGCGTTTACGAGACGCAATTGAATTCAAACACAATACGAAAAGCAGCCATAATATCGTTCAAGAGCGCGAACACAAAGTAATAAACAGGGACCAAATAACCATAACATTGTCCCAGTTTCGTTGTTCACAGAACAACAATCTGGCCCACAGAAGCTTCTCTGCAGAAAAAGTTGTGGTGAACCCAAGATGACCTAAAACAAATGACATTATGGGATTCAAAAACCTCACCAAAAGTGAAAGTGAACTTAGAAAATGAAACAGAGCGAATCTGAATAACATAGAGACATGTATAGCAACGACAGCGTTTGCATCTAATAGTGCGAAAGTGAGCAGTAATATAAGACCTGAGGTGACTGTAGACCAAGATGCCATTAAGATTTTTGTCACGCTGATAAACAATCAATGGTATGTCCTGGAAAGCGGCACGAGTTTCAGATTCAGACTGGAGAGGGGATTAATGCTTGAACAAGATTCGATGGGCAGTAGAGTTATGGGGATGAAAAGTAAGGATAAGTTTAACTCTATCAGAGGAGGATGAAGTACCCTGAGTATAGTCAAGGTATCAAGTCGAGATAACCTACGGGCACGAAGCCATGCTGGTGAAATGACACTGTCAGGGGGAAAACTTCCACAAAATAAGTCCATCATATTAGAGGATATATCAAGAAGCCGTCATCATCACTACATAAGCGACGAAGGCAAAGAAGCTGGAAGAATGGGCAGATAGTTGTGACCAACAGGAGGATGAGAAGAAGTGTAGAACAGAAAACCATGTGCATCAGTAGTTGTGTAGTAAACAGATGAGCTGAGGTAAGTGGGATGAATAGTGACAATAATGACAAGAAAGTTGACAGAAGTAGTATAGATGTTAGATGTGAATTGATGAATAGGGTTAAAATTATTTCTACAGTTGATGAAGCGAGACATGTCTAAGGCATGTCAGTATTACCTATATAATCACCAATGTATCTATGAAATAAAAAAGAACATTCATAAGTCTCCTAAAACTGATGTTCAAGATGTCCTATGAAAATACACGCATAGCTGGGTCTCATCTTAGTGCCCATAGCAACATCACTAATCTGCTCGAATAAATGCTCATCGAATTCAAAAGAGTTGAGTGTAAGCGTTCAGCAAGGCGGATACGGATGGGAGTGGTTACAGAGGGATGGGGGTTCTAATTTCAGAAATAAAAATGCAACGCCCTAAAACCATCTTCATTACGATTGAGTGACCGCTTCTGTAGGCACCTTCATGCCATAAAACACAGAGAACCTACCCCTGTCGCCATTCATTTCAATGGTGTTAGTCATCGTGATGCCCTCGATATCTAGGTCACTGCACCACGGATGACAGATCTAGGTAAGCTCTTGAAAATCGATTTATTTTTGAGTTTAGTACCCTTAAGCCTTTTGTACTTAACTCCGGACATTCATTTGTTTAAATTTGTGTTGGTGTGGTCCTTATTGTATTGCTGCCCATGTTGTATTTGGTAATAATTTGCTATATCGTTCTCAAATGCCGTCCCATTTTGGACAACACCCGCTTCCATGAATACATGTTTCCATGCACATAATGGTCACTTGAACTTCTTAATGTTTACAAGTAAATAGCGTATCTAGTGCCTCTGTGGTGTTAACATTGTTTTTATTGTTTTTCGCTGTTAGTTTTATACATTCTTGAGAAAGACCTAACGGTTTTAAATGTTGAAAATGTATTGTGTATTGCCATTTGTATTTTATCCGTCTGTTTGTCCAAGTGAAACGACAAAAACCCGTGTTCTTCTTAAGTACTATTACAGTATTTAATGATCATGTTTAAGATATCTCCATGTCAATACGACATTTATATGTCACTGAAATATGCTACTATCAAAGGTAAAAAAAAGAGATCTAACGCCAAACAATACTTTGTTGCATATTAACGCGTATTTTACGGTTTAAAAATAGCACATAATACATCTGTATCCTGTTTAGTGCGTGCATATCTTCGTTTCCAAAAAAAATCTTATATTCTTATGCCATTTTTGCAAATCATATCTAATATGATATGGAAATATGATATTACCATATTGTATGCCCGCGTGATGTACACATCCGGATGGAACGATTCATCCAAGTATCATATTATATCTTATTTAATATTCTGAATGTTTCATTGTTAACTATTTAGTTTACCGTATTATTTATACACGGCGAAGTGATACAATTATGTCAATATGCAAAAAAGAAAATTATATATATATATATATAAATAATAAAAAAATGGTAATATTTATGTAAATTACGTTGCTTCAGTCATGTCCAAATTTACAAGTATATGCGCATCTGACAAGTATTTTCAGATGATAAAAGCAACATAACCAGGTGTCTAATAGCATTGCAGTAGGGATTATATCTCGAGATAATGCCTTGCGACTTCTGTTAATCACATTAAAAATAAATAAATAAACATATATATATACATAGAATGGAAGCATGCATATAAATCAGAGTGAGACATTCCACATTATTTGGTATATTAATTGTATATTAATTATTTGGCATTAATTGTAGCTGTCCAGGCTCTTCCAGTGTTTTGTTCATTTTTCAATATCATGTGTCTATCTTAGTCTTGTTCATTTACCTGGAATATCTCCCTTCCTGATTAATATTTATAAACATGTATATTTATGTGTCCAAAGTAGCTTGTTTTTTTTCTTCTAGTTTTGGGGAGACATTCTTTTTCTATGTTCATATCTACGAACGTTTGTGCTATATTGTATTTTTGTTCTTATATTTTTATGACCGTTGTATAACATTTGGTTTCAAGTGCTGATATTTTCTTTTCCATTGTGGATGTCTTTGTCAAACATTAACAATGGTATGTTGCAGCCATTGGTTTGTTTGAGAACCCAGGAATTGCGAGTGATTGTATGTGCAGTGTGTCTTACTTTCTATATCCAGTGGGATGTTTTTTCTGAGTTTTATTTCATACCCAGGAGACTTCATCTTTCGGCTTAGTGGAATGCCTATTTAAGAAGCCTTCTACTCAGAGGGGGTCTATAATTGTATAAATGACATGCTACAAAGCTTCCATAAGAGAACCTCAATATAATCAGCATGTCATCTACTAAGGTGTTTTGTTGCATGAGTGGTTTGTCTAGTGCGCCAGTGGTGGAACCCACAGAAGCCATTTATTTCTTGGATGTTAATTTCCTGTAATAGTTTCTTTTTTTCGTACCCAGTGTTACGTAACCTCTTTGTTCATTGTCTTCTCTTTGAATGAATGTCTCCCTATATATCTGCATCATTTTTATTCTTCTAGATCAGGGGTCGGCAACCTTTTGCTAACTGTGTGCCAACTTAAGGTTTCAAATTATTCAGAGTGTCAACATCACATATCATTTTATACAAGTCGAGGCCAATATTCTTATTTTACAATATATATTATTTTTATATTTTAATTCATTAATATATAGTGATATTCAATAATATGTAAAGTTGTAAACAACATTAAAAGAAATAGAGTTTCTTGAAAGATTTAAATTTAAAAAAATAATTATTATTAATGGGAGCCTTGCCCTTGCATGTTCATGGCCATTTGCTTAATATCAACAACATACTTTGTCACTTTGAGTTTGACACAATTTTCTGAATGTTCAGGCGTTAGGCGAGTGCCGAAATGAGTGAGGAAACCCCGTGAATCGATTTATAATCAATTTTATACAGGAAACGTGAAGAGTCTGCGTGCCGAGCCATTTGAAATTGCTTGGCGTGCCGAGTGTGGCACGCGTGACATAGGATGCCGACTCATGTTCTAGATGTTTGCTCATTATCCGTGTTTCTGATCCATGTATTATATATAGAGTAGATGTAGCATTTTCCAACTCTCATTTTTAGTATGTTTGTACCACTGAAGACGGATGTGTCGGCCATTAGCACAAATAAAACAGTGACAACACATTTTCATTATTTGGACTATTTCCGGCTGAAAAATCTAGTATGACGATTGTCCTGCTACAAGAGAGATCCAGCAGGAGTTTCAGAATGAACACTGAAGAAAAAGAAGTTCGTTTATGATTGGATCTTAATGTCCTCATTTAATTGAAACTACTTTTAGCCATTCCCAGTCTCCTTTTAACTTCTGTTTCACATCTACCATCATTTGTGATTACTTGTCTAAGATACAAGTACTGGTCTACTTGTTGCAGCATAGCTTTGTGTATGTTTATGTTTAGTATTTGTTCCTCTTTGAATTTGCTGATTCATTGATTAAATTTTGATACTTACGTAGAACACAGGTAATGTAGTCTTACTGGATGACGGCTAACTTATACAATCACTGTTGGGTGCTGACGTGAACAATTACATATGACAGTACAAGTAGTTATATACGGATGACTTGAGACGTAGTTGCGTACGCAACATTAGATGGCTCAAAGAGGAAAGTATTGTTGCGCACGCAACAACGCAACATTTAGATGGCTCAAAGAGGAAAGTATTGTTGCGTACGCAACGCGCAACATTTAGATGGCTCAAAGAGGAAAGTATTGTTGCGTACGCAACGGGCAACATTTAGATGGCTCAAAGAGGAAAGTATTGTTGCGCACCAATGCGCAACATTTAGATGGCTCAAAGAGGAAAGTATTGTTGCGCACCAATGCGCAACATTTAGATGGTTCAAATAAGAAAGTATTGACACACCAACACACCAGATTGTCAGCCAGTAGGATGGGGCGGCGCGCGATACCCCACCCCGGCCCGATCGGGGGGGGGCGCTCGGATCACCCCCACCAACGGTGGGGGCGCGCGGATACCGGTTCTTCCGCTGAAAATTGTCCACTGTGCTATTTAGCTATGGTACTGCTATTATGTGTGGAGTATGTATTTAATGCTGAAAATGTATGTGTGGGTGTATGGGGGGTGTCTGAAACCCCCCCATTTTTATCTGTGTTGGTGTGTTGAATAAAAAAAAATAAACGGAAACTTTTCCAGTGTTTTTAGGTACAGGGTGATACAGCAAGGTCAATATCAGTGAAGTTTGTAACAATTTTTTTAACCTGTGCTTCACCTTTAGACTGATAATTCAAGATAAAGAAAATGACACATACATCAGTGTGCGCGTTTCTTTAAAACGAACGTTAAGACTATTTTCTCTCTCTCTCTCGCTCTTTCTCTCTCTCTCTCTCTTTACATATGTTGTGCGTTATAAGCACAGAACGTTTTCTGTTACTTATACAGCATTTTTGTATTTAGAAACATATTTTTGTTAAAAAGCATATTATTAGTAATATTATAAATTATTATATACAAATAATTATTCGTATAATCACGTGTATTTTGAGATATTTGAACCTAGGAAAGAAAATATTCTTCTTCTGCTGGTGTAATCAAAGATTCTTCCCTTGTGTGATTATATTCAAGGGGGGGCTCACATTGTAAAACATGAAGGGGGCTTTTAATGTTTTATATCTATTATGTTGAGTTATTTGTTTAACAACGACAATTGATAATACTCATAATATGAGACATGGCTAAGAAGAGTGTACCAATTGACCTGTAAATGTGCTGAAGCATCCGAAATGATTAAACATCGATTATGTTCTCTCTGTGTTTTGAGTTATTTTTTTCTCTACTAAAAGGTTTCTTATTAACATATTTCATTAGCGCAAACGGGGTGTTTATCAGATGTCGAAATTAACAAGTCACACGAAAACACATTTCAGCCCTTTCTCACTAACAACATAGTACATTTGAGAAGTTTTATTTGTGTAAATTTAACATTTATTGGTGTTTTTTTTCACAACTAGATAAGACACTTATACGGATTTTCGATGTTTTATTAGTTGTCTAAATTGTCATACGAAAATACATTTCAGTATTTTTGCAGTAACAAAATGACAAATTTTATCGTGTTTGTATTTGTGTGACTGTACCATGTACCATTTTCCACAATTAACCAATCTGCTTTTAGTGATTTTCATTATGTTTTATCATTTGTCTAAATTATCATACCACACGAAAGATATTTCAGTACTTTTACACAAACATTATAACACATTTTTTAAATTTGTGTAAGTACATCATTTACAATTTTGTCACAAGTAACCAACCCACTTTTACTATGTTATCATACTAAAAGAACCCATTTTCAGTACGTTGCCACTAACAATATAACACATTTTGCCATGTTTTTATTTGTGGGCCTGCGGGATTTATCATTTTTAGTGATGTTCGTTATGTTTTATCAGTAGTTATCTAAATTAGATACCATACAAACCCATATTTCAGTACTTTTGCACAAACATCATAACACATTTACCATGTTTTATTTATTCGCTTTCAACAGTTATTACTATTTTTGCAATTACACATGCCGAATTGGGTGATTTTCGTTATGTTTTATCACATGTCTAAGTTATGATACCATACACAGCTATTTTTCAGTACGTTGCCACTAACAACATAACACATTTACCATGTTTTTATTTGTGGTCTTCGGCATTTATCGTTTGTCTAAATTATCATACCACACGAAAGATATTTCAGTACTTTTACACAAACATTATAACACATTTTTTTATATTTTTTATTTGTGTAAGTACATCATTTACAATTTTTTCACAAGTAACCAACCCACTTTTACTATGTTATCATACTAAAAGAACCCATTTTTCAGTACGTTGCCACTAACAATATAACACATTTTGCCATGTTTTTATTTGTCGGCCTGCGGCATTGTTCAATTTTAGTGATGTTCGTTATGTTTTATCAGTAGTTATCTAAATTAGATACCATACAAACCCATATTTCAGTACTTTTGCACAAACATCATAACACATTTACCATGTTTTATTTATTCGCTTTCAACAGTTATTACTATTTTTGCAATTACACAAGCCGAATTGGGTGATTTTCGTTATGTTTTATCACATGTCTAAGTTATGATACCATACGACGCTATTTTTCAGTACGTTGCCACTAACAACATAACACATTTTGCCATGTTTTTATTTGTGGCCTTCGGCATGTATCAATTTTAGTGATTTTCATTATGTTTTATCATTTGTCTAAATTATCATACCACACGAAAGATATTTTTCAGTACGTTGCCACTAACAACATAACACATTTTGCCCTGTTTTTATTTGTGGCCTTCGGCATGTATCAATTGTCTAAATTATCATACCACACGAAAGATATTTCAGTACTTTTACACAAACATTATAACACATTTTTTTTTATGTCTTATTTGTGTAAGTACATCATTTACAATTTTTTCACAAGTAACCAACCCACTTTTACTATGTTATCATACTAAAAGAACCCATTTTTCAGTACGTTGCCACTAACAATATAACACATTTTGCCATGTTTTTATTTGTCGGCCTGCGGGATTTATCCTTTTTAGTGATGTTCGTTATGTTTTATCAGTAGTTATCTAAATTAGATACCATACAAACCCATATTTCAGTACTTTTGCACAAACATCATAACACATTTACCATGTTTTATTTATTCCCTTTCAACAGTTATTACTATTTTTGCAATTACACAAGCCGAATTGGGTGATTTTCGTTATGTTTTATCACATGTCTAAGTTATGATACCATACACAGCTATTTTTCAGTACGTTGCCACTAACAACATAACACATTTACCATGTTTTTATTTGTGGTCTTCGGCATTTATCATTTGTCTAAATTATCATACCACACGAAAGATATTTCAGTACTTTTACACAAACATTATAACACATTTTTTTATTTTTTATTTGTGTAAGTACATCATTTACAATTTTTTCACAAGAAACCAACCCACTCTTACTATGTTATCATACTAAAAGAACCCATTTTCAGTACGTTACCACTAACAATATAACACATTTTGCCATGTTTTTATTTGTGGGCCTGCGGCATTTATCAATTTTAGTGATGTTCGTTATGTTTTATCAGTAGTTATCTAAATTAGATACCATACAAACCCATATTTCAGTACTTTTGCACAAACATCATAACACATTTACCATGTTTTATTTATTCGCTTTCAACAGTTATTACTATTTTTGCAATTACACAAGCCGAATTGGGTGATTTTCGTTTGAGTTATTTTTTTTTTTTTTCTCTACTAAAAGGTTTCTTATTAACATATTTCATTAGCGCAAACGGCGTGTTTATCAGATGTCGAAATTAACAAGTCACACGAAAACACATTTCAGCCCTTTCTCACTAACAACATAGTACATTTGAGAAGTTTTATTTGTGTAAATTTAACATTTATTGGTATTGAAGCTTGTTTGTGGGTGTTGATAACTTATACAACCTTTGTCCTTGTAGCTTGATGTTGACACATGAGCGTTATATACATAAGTAGAAACATAGCCAGGTTGTGTGACACCTCTCTAGGGTACCGAAATACCTCCAGGGGGTTGTATACATTTCATAATTTCATGGGTTGTATTAGCTTTTGTCCTATTAGTAAGGAAGGTCCGACCCGGTCTTCTTATTACTAACAACATATTGGTGGTTTTGGACGGTGATAATTGTAAAAGTGATATTATGCATAGCGGGGTTAGTGGATTAAGGTTTTGTTGTCACCTTTGTTCACCGTTGTTGTAACTCCTTTTTACATTTTATATTTCAATATATAGCAATTTGAGAGAATTATTGTCTAGTAAATAGTCATAGCACGCCAGTTGTGTTCCGTGTGGGCTGCTTGAAGCTTGTTTGTGGGTGTTGATAACTTATACACCCTTTGTACTTGCATCTTGATGTTGACACATGAGCGTTATATACATAAGTAGAAACATAGCCAGGTTGTGTGATACCTCTCTAGGGTACCGAAATACCTCCAGGCGGTTGTATACATTTCATAATTTCATGGGTTGTATTAGCTTTTGTCCTATTAGTAAGGAAGGTCTGACCCGGGGTTCTTATTACTAACAACATAAAACATTCGGGTCTGTGAAAAAGAGACAAAATATTACATACTAAAAAAGAAAACGCGGTTGGTTGTCGTGGTGTGACAGCATCTGAATCGGGTAAGGGGCAACTGGTGAAAATAAGGGAATATACTAATATTGTCATATTAATGCATATCTTATATAATCAATAAGTGTTATGTTAATAAACCCAACTAACACACGTTAACTGACCCTAACACAACATTTAGTACAACATAGAGACAAACTATAATTACAGCGAAGATAATAAAAAGCATATTTATTTAATTCATTAAGCTAAAAAATTTGGGTGTACCGGTGATTGACACACCCCCACAACACAACACAAATAATGTTCTTCACGGGTCGCCAACCACTCTGTGTGCCAGGCAGTTCGGCGCCGCACGCGCTCACGGAAATAGCGCCGTATAGCCGGCTGTATCAGCATTATTAAGTCCGCCTGGGGCACGTCCGTGTCGAAAACCGAGCCAAGCTGGTGGTCTATAGCATCCTCGGCTGACATTAAACACGAGTGGGCCAATTGATTTGGCTGCTCTTCACGGCAACCACGACAGTGTCGTGTCCTATCAGCGAACAGGGACAACCACACCCCTTCAAGGACTGATCGGGCTGAGCGGGTCTGTAATAGAAACAATAAAACATGATATAGAAAACAGGATACATTTTTTCAATCTCTGTGTTCTTCTGACCAGCTTACCTAATCATACAAGATAATATATTGATACATATTAATAAAGCCCCCATTAACATTACATGACAGGAGGCCAAAAATCAACGACCAAACCTGAAATATATTTCATTATTATTATTTTTTCCAACCGCCGAGTTCTATTGGCTTGTTGACCTGACCATACACAAATTATATATTGAAGTATATTAACACAACAGGCAAAAGACCAAAATACGATGTCGAAACCTAAAGATAAATTTTATGTTTATTTTTTCAAACCCCTTCAAGGCCTGAGCGGGTTGCTCGGGTCTGTAATAGAAACAATAAAACATGATATAGAAAACATGATACATTTTTCAATCTCTGTGTTCTTCTGATCAGCTTACCTAACCATACAAGATAATATATTGATACATATTAATAAAACAACCATTAACATTACATTACAGCAGGCCAAAAAATCAACGACAAAACCTGAAATATATTTCATTATTATTTTTTTCAAGCTCTGGGGTCTTCTGTCTTGCTGACTTGATCATACACAAATTATATATTGATACATATTATCACAACAGACAAAAAAGACTTACATTTGTGTTGGTGGCCATTGCATGTAAATGGGAAATGTCGGTATTGTTTGGTGTCCGTTTGGTTAAGTTGTATGAATGGTATGGTTTAATGTTATAGTTGGCTTTTATAAGGGTGTGGATAAAGAGGCTATGAGCAGTGGAACCCCCACGTTATCGGACATACTTGACCGTGATTAATTATAAAACCAAGTGATACGATAGATACCTCTTAATGGGACTGGTAATGGTTTATGTAGTCGTACTAAGACACCTGATGTAAACCACAACTGAAATGGCACTGAACCAGGGGGTGTTGCTGGGTAAGTTTACGACCTATAGAAGCTTCCGTATGCACGTGCATTATAAAGCAATAACGGCCATGCCGATACACAACCAGCATTTTAGAGATAAAGAGGACTAGGATACCGTTAACACCTGGGTTTTATCGTCTAGGCGGCGACCAAGACATAGCGTAAACCGGAAACCCACGATAGCTATCGCACAGAGCGATGGTTAATGATTTATGTGATCGTACTAAGGATAGTGGTATAAACTACGAAAAAACACTCTGAGACGAGCGCCGTACTATAGGTGCACATCTAGCGCACCACGACTAGAGCCCACAGGTCTCAGTCCCAAAGGTCTCAACACAGAAAGATGAAGAACCCACTGAGAAAATGCCAGAGAAAGTCGAAGTGAGACCTAAGAACACACTGATGATGCCTAAGACGCCACTACTTCAACATAGGCAGACATCTAAAAGAACAAAAAGTAAAACAAGGGACAAAAGTCTGATTTGGGATAAGTGGTAGAAAACACTGTAGAAGGCAACGTACAATTACACAACAACTTGTCGCTTGTTTAACTAATATGATACTATAATATTACATTAATAAACAACATAAAATAATAAAACCACAACGAGGTTGTTGTATTTTATCTGTATTTATGTGTGTGTGTGTGTGTATGTGTGTGTGTGTGTGTGTGTGTGTGTGTGTGTGTGTGTGTGTGTAACTATATGTAAAAAAAAAAAGATTGCTCATAAACAAAAACAAAACAAAACAAAAAACTATACCGATGGCCCTCTTAGCACTGGCTCCCTTGTAGATTGAAAGCCCTGTGTTACAAGGGGGCCAGTGCTAAGAGGGCCATCGGTATAGTTTTTTGTTTTGTTTTGTTTTTGTTTATGAGCAATCTTTTTTTTTTTACATATAGTTACACACACACACACACACACACACACACACACACACACACATACACACACACACACACATAAATACAGATAAAATACAACAACCTCGTTGTGGTTTTATTATTTTATGTTGTTTATTAATGTAATATTATAGTATCATATTAGTTAAACAAGCGACAAGTTGTTGTGTAATTGTACGTTGCCTTCTACAGTGTTTTCTACCACTTATCCCAAATCAGACTTTTGTCCCTTGTTTTACTTTTTGTTCTTTTAGATGTCTGCCTATGTTGAAGTAGTGGCGTCTTAGGCATCATCAGTGTGTTCTTAGGTCTCACTTCGACTTTCTCTGGCATTTTCTCAGTGGGTTCTTCATCTTTCTGTGTTGAGACCTTTGGGACTGAGACCTGTGGGCTCTAGTCGTGGTGCGCTAGATGTGCACCTATAGTACGGCGCTCGTCTCAGAGTGTTTTTTCGTAGTTTATACCACTATCCTTAGTACGATCACATAAATCATTAACCATCGCTCTGTGCGATAGCTATCGTGGGTTTCCGGTTTACGCTATGTCTTGGTCGCCGCCTAG
This sequence comes from Meghimatium bilineatum, assembly GCA_034231615.1. Classification (NCBI taxonomy): domain Eukaryota; kingdom Metazoa; phylum Mollusca; class Gastropoda; order Stylommatophora; family Philomycidae; genus Meghimatium; species Meghimatium bilineatum. The sequence goes on along the minus strand of CM067317.1, from coordinate 49,541,790 downwards.
ACGATAAAACCCAGGTGTTAACGGTATCCTAGTCCTCTTTATCTCTAAAATGCTGGTTGTGTATCGGCATGGCCGTTATTGCTTTATAATGCACGTGCATACGGAAGCTTCTATAGGTCGTAAACTTACCCAGCAACACCCCCTGGTTCAGTGCCATTTCAGTTGTGGTTTACATCAGGTGTCTTAGTACGACTACATAAACCATTACCAGTCCCATTAAGAGGTATCTATCGTATCACTTGGTTTTATAATTAATCACGGTCAAGTATGTCCGATAACGTGGGGGTTCCACTGCTCATAGCCTCTTTATCCACACCCTTATAAAAGCCAACTATAACATTAAACCATACCATTCATACAACTTAACCAAACGGACACCAAACAATACCGACATTTCCCATTTACATGCAATGGCCACCAACACAAATGTAAGTCTTTTTTGTCTGTTGTGATAATATGTATCAATATATAATTTGTGTATGATCAAGTCAGCAAGACAGAAGACCCCAGAGCTTGAAAAAAATAATAATGAAATATATTTCAGGTTTTGTCGTTGATTTTTTGGCCTGCTGTAATGTAATGTTAATGGTTGTTTTATTAATATGTATCAATATATTATCTTGTATGGTTAGGTAAGCTGATCAGAAGAACACAGAGATTGAAAAATGTATCATGTTTTCTATATCATGTTTTATTGTTTCTATTACAGACCCGAGCAACCCGCTCAGGCCTTGAAGGGGTTTGAAAAAATAAACATAAAATTTATCTTTAGGTTTCGACATCGTATTTTGGTCTTTTGCCTGTTGTGTTAATATACTTCAATATATAATTTGTGTATGGTCAGGTCAACAAGCCAATAGAACTCGGCGGTTGGAAAAAATAATAATAATGAAATATATTTCAGGTTTGGTCGTTGATTTTTGGCCTCCTGTCATGTAATGTTAATGGGGGCTTTATTAATATGTATCAATATATTATCTTGTATGATTAGGTAAGCTGGTCAGAAGAACACAGAGATTGAAAAAATGTATCCTGTTTTCTATATCATGTTTTATTGTTTCTATTACAGACCCGCTCAGCCCGATCAGTCCTTGAAGGGGTGTGGTTGTCCCTGTTCGCTGATAGGACACGACACTGTCGTGGTTGCCGTGAAGAGCAGCCAAATCAATTGGCCCACTCGTGTTTAATGTCAGCCGAGGATGCTATAGACCACCAGCTTGGCTCGGTTTTCGACACGGACGTGCCCCAGGCGGACTTAATAATGCTGATACAGCCGGCTATACGGCGCTATTTCCGTGAGCGCGTGCGGCGCCGAACTGCCTGGCACACAGAGTGGTTGGCGACCCGTGAAGAACATTATTTGTGTTGTGTTGTGGGGGTGTGTCAATCACCGGTACACCCAAATTTTTTAGCTTAATGAATTAAATAAATATGCTTTTTATTATCTTCGCTGTAATTATAGTTTGTCTCTATGTTGTACTAAATGTTGTGTTAGGGTCAGTTAACGTGTGTTAGTTGGGTTTATTAACATAACACTTATTGATTATATAAGATATGCATTAATATGACAATATTAGTATATTCCCTTATTTTCACCAGTTGCCCCTTACCCGATTCAGATGCTGTCACACCACGACAACCAACCGCGTTTTCTTTTTTAGTATGTAATATTTTGTCTCTTTTTCACAGACCCGAATGTTTTATGTTGTTAGTAATAAGAACCCCGGGTCAGACCTTCCTTACTAATAGGACAAAAGCTAATACAACCCATGAAATTATGAAATGTATACAACCGCCTGGAGGTATTTCGGTACCCTAGAGAGGTATCACACAACCTGGCTATGTTTCTACTTATGTATATAACGCTCATGTGTCAACATCAAGATGCAAGTACAAAGGGTGTATAAGTTATCAACACCCACAAACAAGCTTCAAGCAGCCCACACGGAACACAACTGGCGTGCTATGACTATTTACTAGACAATAATTCTCTCAAATTGCTATATATTGAAATATAAAATGTAAAAAGGAGTTACAACAACGGTATACAAAGGTGACAACAAAACCTTAATCCACTAACCCCGCTATGCATAATATCACTTTTACAATTATCACCGTCCAAAACCACCAATATGTTGTTAGTAATAAGAAGACCGGGTCGGACCTTCCTTACTAATAGGACAAAAGCTAATACAACCCATGAAATTATGAAATGTATACAACCCCCTGGAGGTATTTCGGTACCCTAGAGAGGTATCACACAACCTGGCTATGTTTCTACTTATGTATATAACGCTCATGTGTCAACATCAAGCTACAAGGACAAAGGTTGTATAAGTTATCAACACCCACAAACAAGCTTCAATACCAATAAATGTTAAATTTACACAAATAAAACTTCTCAAATGTACTATGTTGTTAGTGAGAAAGGGCTGAAATGTGTTTTCGTGTGACTTGTTAATTTCGACATCTGATAAACACGCCGTTTGCGCTAATGAAATATGTTAATAAGAAACCTTTTAGTAGAGAAAAAAAAAAAAAATAACTCAAACGAAAATCACCCAATTCGGCTTGTGTAATTGCAAAAATAGTAATAACTGTTGAAAGCGAATAAATAAAACATGGTAAATGTGTTATGATGTTTGTGCAAAAGTACTGAAATATGGGTTTGTATGGTATCTAATTTAGATAACTACTGATAAAACATAACGAACATCACTAAAATTGATAAATGCCGCAGGCCCACAAATAAAAACATGGCAAAATGTGTTATATTGTTAGTGGTAACGTACTGAAAATGGGTTCTTTTAGTATGATAACATAGTAAGAGTGGGTTGGTTACTTGTGAAAAAATTGTAAATGATGTACTTACACAAATAAAAAATAAAAAAATGTGTTATAATGTTTGTGTAAAAGTACTGAAATATCTTTCGTGTGGTATGATAATTTAGACAAATGATAAATGCCGAAGACCACAAATAAAAACATGGTAAATGTGTTATGTTGTTAGTGGCAACGTACTGAAAAATAGCTGTGTATGGTATCATAACTTAGACATGTGATAAAACATAACGAAAATCACCCAATTCGGCTTGTGTAATTGCAAAAATAGTAATAACTGTTGAAAGGGAATAAATAAAACATGGTAAATGTGTTATGATGTTTGTGCAAAAGTACTGAAATATGGGTTTGTATGGTATCTAATTTAGATAACTACTGATAAAACATAACGAACATCACTAAAAAGGATAAATCCCGCAGGCCGACAAATAAAAACATGGCAAAATGTGTTATATTGTTAGTGGCAACGTACTGAAAAATGGGTTCTTTTAGTATGATAACATAGTAAAAGTGGGTTGGTTACTTGTGAAAAAATTGTAAATGATGTACTTACACAAATAAGACATAAAAAAAAATGTGTTATAATGTTTGTGTAAAAGTACTGAAATATCTTTCGTGTGGTATGATAATTTAGACAATTGATACATGCCGAAGGCCACAAATAAAAACAGGGCAAAATGTGTTATGTTGTTAGTGGCAACGTACTGAAAAATATCTTTCGTGTGGTATGATAATTTAGACAAATGATAAAACATAATGAAAATCACTAAAATTGATACATGCCGAAGGCCACAAATAAAAACATGGCAAAATGTGTTATGTTGTTAGTGGCAACGTACTGAAAAATAGCGTCGTATGGTATCATAACTTAGACATGTGATAAAACATAACGAAAATCACCCAATTCGGCTTGTGTAATTGCAAAAATAGTAATAACTGTTGAAAGCGAATAAATAAAACATGGTAAATGTGTTATGATGTTTGTGCAAAAGTACTGAAATATGGGTTTGTATGGTATCTAATTTAGATAACTACTGATAAAACATAACGAACATCACTAAAATTGAACAATGCCGCAGGCCGACAAATAAAAACATGGCAAAATGTGTTATATTGTTAGTGGCAACGTACTGAAAAATGGGTTCTTTTAGTATGATAACATAGTAAAAGTGGGTTGGTTACTTGTGAAAAAATTGTAAATGATGTACTTACACAAATAAAAAATATAAAAAAATGTGTTATAATGTTTGTGTAAAAGTACTGAAATATCTTTCGTGTGGTATGATAATTTAGACAAACGATAAATGCCGAAGACCACAAATAAAAACATGGTAAATGTGTTATGTTGTTAGTGGCAACGTACTGAAAAATGGGTTCTTTTAGTATGATAACATAGTAAAAGTGGGTTGGTTACTTGTGACAAAATTGTAAATGATGTACTTACACAAATTTAAAAAATGTGTTATAATGTTTGTGTAAAAGTACTGAAATATCTTTCGTGTGGTATGATAATTTAGACAAATGATAAAACATAATGAAAATCACTAAAAGCAGATTGGTTAATTGTGGAAAATGGTACATGGTACAGTCACACAAATACAAACACGATAAAATTTGTCATTTTGTTACTGCAAAAATACTGAAATGTATTTTCGTATGACAATTTAGACAACTAATAAAACATCGAAAATCCGTATAAGTGTCTTATCTAGTTGTGAAAAAAAACACCAATAAATGTTAAATTTACACAAATAAAACTTCTCAAATGTACTATGTTGTTAGTGAGAAAGGGCTGAAATGTGTTTTCGTGTGACTTGTTAATTTCGACATCTGATAAACACCCCGTTTGCGCTAATGAAATATGTTAATAAGAAACCTTTTAGTAGAGAAAAAAATAACTCAAAACACAGAGAGAACATAATCGATGTTTAATCATTTCGGATGCTTCAGCACATTTACAGGTCAATTGGTACACTCTTCTTAGCCATGTCTCATATTATGAGTATTATCAATTGTCGTTGTTAAACAAATAACTCAACATAATAGATATAAAACATTAAAAGCCCCCTTCATGTTTTACAATGTGAGCCCCCCCTTGAATATAATCACACAAGGGAAGAATCTTTGATTACACCAGCAGAAGAAGAATATTTTCTTTCCTAGGTTCAAATATCTCAAAATACACGTGATTATACGAATAATTATTTGTATATAATAATTTATAATATTACTAATAATATGCTTTTTAACAAAAATATGTTTCTAAATACAAAAATGCTGTATAAGTAACAGAAAACGTTCTGTGCTTATAACGCACAACATATGTAAAGAGAGAGAGAGAGAGAAAGAGCGAGAGAGAGAGAGAAAATAGTCTTAACGTTCGTTTTAAAGAAACGCGCACACTGATGTATGTGTCATTTTCTTTATCTTGAATTATCAGTCTAAAGGTGAAGCACAGGTTAAAAAAATTGTTACAAACTTCACTGATATTGACCTTGCTGTATCACCCTGTACCTAAAAACACTGGAAAAGTTTCCGTTTATTTTTTTTTATTCAACACACCAACACAGATAAAAATGGGGGGGGGGTTTCAGACACCCCCCATACACCCACACATACATTTTCAGCATTAAATACATACTCCACACATAATAGCAGTACCATAGCTAAATAGCACAGTGGACAATTTTCAGCGGAAGAACCGGTATCCGCGCGCCCCCACCGTTGGTGGGGGTGATCCGAGCGCCCCCCCCCGATCGGGCCGGGGTGGGGTATCGCGCGCCGCCCCATCCTACTGGCTGACAATCTGGTGTGTTGGTGTGTCAATACTTTCTTATTTGAACCATCTAAATGTTGCGCATTGGTGCGCAACAATACTTTCCTCTTTGAGCCATCTAAATGTTGCGCATTGGTGCGCAACAATACTTTCCTCTTTGAGCCATCTAAATGTTGCCCGTTGCGTACGCAACAATACTTTCCTCTTTGAGCCATCTAAATGTTGCGCGTTGCGTACGCAACAATACTTTCCTCTTTGAGCCATCTAAATGTTGCGTTGTTGCGTGCGCAACAATACTTTCCTCTTTGAGCCATCTAATGTTGCGTACGCAACTACGTCTCAAGTCATCCGTATATAACTACTAGTACACATGGCATAATCATACAAATAACAGTAAACAATCGACGTTTCAACCAAAAGGCCTTTTAAGATGAGGGATATTTATATTTAAAAAAACGTGTACAAAAATTGTAGAAATTATAAATTATTTTACAATGTTAATATTTAGTCCATCATCTCTGCTTGATTTGTCTATTTGATCTACTAGGTTGTGTAGCTACTGACCACTTTTGCGAACAGGACTGTGTCATCTGCATATCTTAGATTGTTTATTATTTTACAATTTACCATTGACCCCTGACAATCCTTCTGTCTGATAACATTCTTTTTATGTGGACCTATATGCTGGGTGATAAAATATACCTACATCCTTTGCTTACTCTTCTTTTTTGTTTCCATATATTGTTAACGCAATACAAACTATTAATATAATGTTGTCATTATATCAATGAAGGTGTTTTCAGCATGACGCATTTATCGATGTGTTGCCTCCATTGGCGTACTAGTGATAAATGATTAAAAGGAAAATGCAATTTCGTTGAAAACTCAAAACAATGTCATGAGTAAAAGTGAAGTAAAATTAACATCAAAACAATGTCATGAGTAAAAGTGAAGAAAAATGAACGTCAAAACAATGTCATGAGTGAAAGTGAAGAAAAATGAACTTTAAAAGAATGTCATGAGTAAAAGTGAAGAAAAATGAACGTCAAAACAATGTCATGAGTAAAAGTGAAGAAAAATGAACGTTAAAACAATGTCATGAGTAAAAGTGAAGAAAAATGAACGTCAAAACAATGTCATGAGTAAAAGTGAAGAAAAATGAACGTTAAAACAAAGTCATGAGTAAAAGTGAAGAAAAATGAACATCAAAACAAAGTCATGAGTAAAAGTGAAGAAAAATGAACGTCAAAACAATGTCATTAGTAAAAGTGAAGTAAAATTAACATCAAAACAATGTCATGAGTAAAAGTGAAGAAAAATGAACGTCAAAACAATGTCATGAGTGAAAGTGAAGAAAAATGAACTTTAAAAGAATGTCATGAGTAAAAGTGAAGAAAAATGAACGTCAAAACAATGTCATGAGTAAAAGTGAAGAAAAATGAACGTTAAAACAATGTCATGAGTAAAAGTGAAGAAAAATGAACGTCAAAACAATGTCATGAGTAAAAGTGAAGAAAAATGAACGTTAAAACAAAGTCATGAGTAAAAGTGAAGAAAAATGAACATCAAAACAAAGTCATGAGTAAAAGTGAAGAAAAATGAACGTCAAAACAATGTCATTAGTAAAAGTGAAGTAAAATTAACATCAAAACAATGTCATGAGTAAAAGTGAAGTAAAATTAACATCAAAACAATGTCATGAGTAAAAGTGAATCAAAATGAACGTTAAAACAATGTCATGAGTAAAAGTTAAGCAAACTGAACTTCACTTAACACATACCAAGGAGGGCATCAACAGATGTCTGAAAAGCTGGTTCCGATACAATGACCCAGTTTCCACTCAATACATTTAGAGTTGATAAAGGATTGTAAACAGCTACATTAAGTGGTCTGAAAAAAGAATATTCAATGATTCATTATTAGACATATGCAGACATTTATGAATAGATGAGTAGAATCTAGCAATATGTCTGTCTATCGTTCTAGCTCCTTTAGCTCCCTGTGAAACATAGGTCTTCAACAATTTTTTCTCCATCTTGTCCCATTTTTAGATATTGAGGTATCTACTGAACCTAATCATAATACTATTGTTTATAACAATCACTACAGTCACAAATTGCGGAGTATATCTCTACATACTGAATAGCACAAATTGCTGAGTTGATCTCCACATACTGAATAGTACAGGTTGCTGAGTAGATCTCTACATACAGCATGGCACAAATTGCTGAGTAGATCTCTACATACTGCATGGTACAAATTGCTGAGTTGATCTCCACATACTGAATAGCACAGGTTGCTGAGTAGATCTCTACATACTGCATGGCACAAATTGCTGAGTAGTTCTCTACATACTGAATTGGATATGCCACCAACCTGTTGTGTGCCTCTGCCTCTTAGTCTTTCCTCTATATATTTCTTGGTTTTCCTCTTTCTTTGTGTATTCCAGAATAATGCATGCATTATAATGCTTTCCGTTGGTCTTCTTAATGTATGTGCTATCTGTCTCCTGTTTCGTGTGTTTATTTCAGGTATCCCCCACTAGAGTTTGTTTATATATTTCCATGAGTTTCTTATTGGTTATCTTATCACGCCAGTTGAAACCTTCTATTATATTCTGGCATTTATTGAAGAATGTTTACAGTTTTTTATTGGTTGTTTCTTTTGTTGGGCTGCATGTCTTTGAGTATACAACAGCAGTGATTTTTGAGTGATGAGTTAAATATTTTTAGTTTTGTTTGTCATGTAATTTCTTTTGACTTCCATATATTTCTTAATACAATACAGCCCCATCTAGGCCAACTCCTTGAAGTTGAGATTAGACTTAGAGTCCGGCCAACAGAGGCTGGAACCTAAGATTGGTCGGGATATCCCTGACATCAAGGCCAACTCTTTGAAGTTGAGATTAGACTTAAAGTCCGGCTAACAGAGGCTGGAACCTAAGATTGGTCGGGACATCCCTGACATCAAGGCCAACTTCTTGAAGTGGAGATGGGATTTAGAGTCCGGCTAACAGAGGCTGGAAACTAAGATTAGTCGGGTCATCCCGATATCGAGCAGGAGCACAGCACGCATATATTCGGAAATCGAAGATACCAGGCTAGAGGCACACCAGCAACTATGGTATCATGTACCACAATTAGATAATATGTCTTATTACATAATTTATACTTGCCTGTGTAGACATGTTAAACTACGAACTAGAAAAAGAAGAAGAAATACAATAAAGTTGCGTCTTGCTTTCTGTATTATTATCCTGACATCCTTGTCTGTTCTCCTCTGCCAATGTTGCCGCTAATGTATGCGTATGATTGTACTTCCCGTAGGGATAATTATTATTATAACAAGAATGCATAATTAGGATACACAAATATAATATGCTGGTAAATAACTCTTATGTTGGGGTGCAAAGGGAACCGCATTGCTCTCGGGGAATCCAGGGTTAGCAGATAACCAAGATTCCAAATGTACCTCCTCGTGGTGCACCCTGGAAATAGAAATACAGCAGATCGAGCTGATTCTGGCTAAAACTTTTGGGGATCGTGTCCGTGAATGTTGAGGTAGCAGATGTAAAAAGATTTGACTGCAAATAGACAGGTTATTCTCCGATACCTCTGCACCAACACATGCAGCCGCACTGTTGACACACAGTGAAGATAGGCAGTTAGACAGAAGCATTGGAGGGGTGGCCATTGTAGTTGTTACGAAGTAGGCAGATATTATTAGAAATATAAAGAATCGGTGCGCCATCCACCATAAGAATAAAATCACAATGAGTACACTGAGAAGGAAGCACGGCTCTAGATGGTGTGTGTAAAGAGAACGGAAAACGTTTCGAAAGTATCGGAACTAAAGCGTTGTTTGCTGAGACAAGCTTCCAGTTTACCGGTGATCCCAGCCGGAGCCCAACTCTACTGACGAGGTTTTCCTATACCGGAATCATGCTCGCGGGCATGAGAGGGCGAACGAGTCCGAGCCCAACTCTTTCTTTGAGTTCTTCCAAAACCAGAACCAGCCTCGAGGATGAGAAAAGGTTCAGTACCCGATGGGCACTGGCACAATACGTCTAATTACATGAGAAAAGTTCACTGGTGGCGGGATACCTTGTGCAAGATAGATGTGAAGGACAAACCGTGTCGGCGTAGAGTTAGTACACATTCGTTGCTTGGCGACAGATAGGAAGACTGTCACAGACTATTGTAGTCCATCCGAAATATCACGGTATACCGAAATCAGATGTGCTGGGCCTACAAGACTCATAAAATTGGCACAACGTAACTACGCTCCCGGCGGAGATCACACGAATATTAGTGATGATTACAATGGAGCGAACGCAAAAAAAAAAAAATGTGTTGACTTTCGATCCCACGAAGATGGCAACGCTTGCAATTATTGTGTGTTTTTTTTTTACGAATAAAGCAAATTTGCTGAATATCCCTGAATTAGCAGATGTCAGACAAGTACCACTAGTATAGAAACTATACTACTGTCGGTCGAAATAGTAAAACGTTGAACCAAGTGACACAGGACTTATACAGAGGGTTCTATGTCATCATCAAAACCCTATACCCTGAATGGCCCAGGATGCCTTAACAAAAAATCACTTAAGAAAAAATCAACACAAATATTCCGCCATGCTTATCTGTTTTTAGTTCTGTGTTAAAGTGTTAGTTAAAAATCCTCTCTGTTCTTAGTTTATTGTTAAAGTGTTAGTTAACCCTCAAACTACTATGGGGTCCAAATGGACCCCAATGTCAACTTTCACTGTTTCCAATTTTTGGAAATTTGCATGTATATATGTGATATTTTATGACTTTGTCACAAATATGTTTTTGAACAACATGAATAAAAATAATATACTGAAAATTATATGTTATATCATAAGATATAGCACTTGTTACCAGTGGGGTCCAAAAGGACCCCATTGTCATTTCTATAAAAATGTAGCACACTTTCACCATTAAACGATATTAAACTTGATTACGACAAAAACATTGACATACTGAAAGGGCCACACCAAGAAGGAATTCGCGTGTTCCAGGACAAATTAAAAATTGGGGACAGTTAAAAAAAAAGACTTTTGAACTGCAACATTTCTTTGAAGTTTTGCTTTTGGCTGGTCTGTATAAGTCAAAATACGAAACCATTGGTCAATTTTGGAATAAGGAACATGGTCGTGCAATATTTTTAAAGGTGATGCAACCAACAGATTGACTTAAATTTCTAGATGTCTGCCATTAGATAATGTCCCAGAGAGACGACAACATGAAAGAAGAGATATATTTGAGCCAAAAGCAATTATTCAAATACTGGGTGAAAAATATACAGGATTGCTATATTCCGCCATGTAATATAACAACTGATGGGCAGTTAGTTACGTTTAGCATACGATGTCCTTTCAAGAAATACATTCCCTAAAACCTGGCAAATATGGCATAATATGTTGATGTGACAGTGATGCGTCATATATTTTCAATATGCAAGTTTATACCAGAAGATAACCTGGACAACCACAGGAAAACAAACCAAGGAGAAAGAGTTATACTGGACATGGTGTAAGACTTAGCGGATATAATATTACATGTTTTTTTTATAAGATTGAAGTTGGGACGGATATTGAAGGGAAAAAACGTCCAATTTTAGAACAATAAGAAAACAGAGTTGAACTTCCAAATGAGCTAATGTTAGTAACAGCTCGTGTTCAATTTTCTACAAAGTTTAATTTCACTGTTTGATGAAACAGCACTGACTTCCCATTGTCCGAAAAAAGGAAAATTAGTTGCACTTCTTAGTACAATGCATGTGGTACAAAAAGATAAATGCAAATACAAAATGCAATGCAAGCACAAAACCAGATGTGGATCAAGATACTGAGGCAAAAAAAACAACCATTGATGATCCTTGAATGCATTCACACGAAGGGTGGACTGGCCATTTCAGATGAAATGGTGCATTACTATTTAGCCAAACGCAAGACAAACATATATCCTGTGGTCATTTTCTACATGTTAGATGTTTCTTCCATAAATGCATATGTTCTATGGATGCATATCAAACCTGAATAGAACAATGACAAGTTATATAAAATGCTTCTTATTCAACTTGCAGAGAGATTCATGAAAATGGGCACGGCATGTCAACCCGGCAATATGTCACCTAAACTAGCAACGAAACCTTGTGGATCTAGAAAACAAGGTCGCTGTCATCTTTGCCTAAGAGAGCTTAACCGAAAATGTAACAAATTTGTTTCTGACCAACATAAGAACATTGCATGTGACCAACATAAGAACATTGTTTGTGACCAACATAAGAACATTGTCTGTGACCAACATAAGAACATTGCTTCTGACCAACATAAGAACAGTGATTGTGGCAATATAAGACCAATGCTTGTGGAAAACATAAGACCATTGTCTGTGACCAACATAAGAACATTGCTTGTGACCAACATAAGAACATTGTGACCAACATAAGAACATTGTGACCAACATAAGAATATTACTTGTAACCAACATAAGAATATTGCTTGTGATCAACATAAGAACATTACTTGTGGCCAACATAAGAACATTGCTTGTGGCCAACATAAGAACATTGTGACCAACATAAGAACATTGTGACCAACATAAGAATATTGCTTGTAACCAACATAAGAATATTGCTTGTGATCAACATAAGAACATTGCTTGTGGCCAGCATAAGAACATTATTTGTGACCAATATAAGAATATTGCTTGTGACTAATATAAGAACATTGCTTGTGGCCAACATAAGAACATTGATTGTGGCCAACATAAGAACATTGCTTGTGCCTCAACATAAGAACATTACTTGTGACTAACATAAGAACATTACTTGTGACCAACACAAGAACATTACTTGTGACCAACACAAGAACATTGTTTGTGACCAACACAAGAACATTGCTTGTGACCAACATAAGAACATTACTTGTGACCAACATAAGAACATTACTTGTGACCAACATAAGAACATTGTTTGTGACCAACACAAGAACATTGATTGTGACCAACACAAGAACATTACTTATGACCAACATAAGAACATTACTTGTGACCTACATAAGAACATTGTTTGTGTGGCAAAAAGCAAGGAGAAAAATAACCGCACAACCATATATTGTTTCGTAATTAAAACAGACCAAAGACGTCATGGTTCAACAGTTTAAAGATATCACCAAATCTGTAAAGGAAAAAAATGGGAAGAGTTTTGTCAGGAGATTGCAAACGAAAAGTCACTAAACCTGTTCTGGCGCCTGTATAAATCAATGAACGAACAAGAAAGTGTACAACAATCCCCAATCTCCAAAGCACAGAGTTAGAATTGTAGACGACAGATGAGTATAAGGGTGCAGCACGCACTGCAGGTTCAGTATGAGGCACAAACTGGTCTGAGGAGCTTATGAACGTACAATGAAATCATAACAATAGTCACAGACAGGTGCAATAAGCAAGTTATGGAAAGCGATAATGCAATTACTCTTGAAGATATTACAGCAGCACTGAAAATACCAAGAAACGTAGAGCCAGGACCTGACGGAATTACGTACAACGATCTCAGAGGCAAGTCAGACGAGGACCTTAAGGAACTGGCAACGTTGTTCAACAAGCGAAGGGCACAGTAGAAAAAAACTGGTTGAGCTTGCATAGTTACTTAATCACACTACCCAAGCTTGGCAAGAGTCATGCAAAGATACAGGGATTTAGTCTCAACCATACAGAATACGATCTGCAAGTTGTTAGAGAAGATTTTTTCTTAGAAATTGTCAATAAATCTATAGAGGAATAACAGACTGCCCTCAACGTTGGGAGGCTATCGTCCAGGTAAGAAGACTTGGCACAACGTTGCCGTATTCGCGCAGGAAGTGTTAAAAAATTTTGAAGCACCAATAGAGACGCGCGCGGCTGCAATAGACCTGGAAGATGCTTACAACAGAGTGCTCTTGGATTTCTCGATGACCATAATGCTGCAACTCCAAGTAAGTCCTTTTATTGTCAGGTGGATTGTCTCTGCATTTTTTAAGAGACATGTTGTTCTTAAGTGTGGGACTTGGTCTTCGGCACCAATAGTCATAAACCCAGGACTACCACAAGGTGTCCTCTGTCCTCAGTACTATTTAATGTGTATACAGTTCAAATTACAAGCTGTCAGATTGCAGGACCGGGGAGATCTATGTCCTATGTTGATGACATCTTGGTATATAGTCATGGCAGAGATAGAGAAACGATCGCCAGGAATTTGCAGAGGGAGCTTGATCGATTAGGAGATTGGTGCAGTAATTCTGGAGCTTTTGTTTTAATCCATCAAAGGCATCGATAACATAGTGAACACGTCAACGCCATAGGTTACTTTGAGAGGGGATGTCCTCCAGAGAACCAGCACAATGAAGTACTTGGGAGTTATGTTGGACCATAGTCTGAGTATCAAAGATCATGTCGAGCACATCATTGTAAATGCTTATACAATTCTTGCGGCGATGCAAGATATTGCTGCTGCTCAATGTGAAAAGAGGATGTTATTTCTGCTGTATCAGGGATTGGTGGTGGCGGTGGTAGAGTACGCACTGGCGATTCTGACACTGGGTCAGACTCAAACAGGAAGATTGGATAGAATCCAAAATGAGGCAGTCCGAATCATTTTGGGATGTACGAGAGATACGTCGGCACGGGCTATGCGATACTTACTTGATTGAACAACTGCAGATCAAAGAATACAAATGGGTAGAGCGCAGGACTACCTACACATCACCGCTGATAAAGAACACACTTTATACCCTGAAATTCTCAAAGTGAAAGGCAGTCGACTTAAGAGAGGAAGACGTGGATGGGGCGCGCAGAGGGTATTATACAGAGTGTGTGCAGATTGGAGGATGCGCTATCTGGTGCGGAATGGAATCGGGCTCTCTTAGATTGTCCGACAGCCTTCAACGTAATAATAAATAAATACGTGAATGGTGTCCGACAGTGCTGGAGTCGGAGGTGCTCTCTCTGATCGGTGAAAATTTCAGGGAAGGTGATATAATTGTATATACAGATGGGTCGGTTGAGAGAAACATCGGAGGTGCCTGGGCCTTCACTGCTCAAAGGTGGGGGAAGACCATCGGAGAGGAAGGTAGTGCATTCACTCTTACGACAAGCAGCATGCCAATGGAGATTTTGGCAGTAACCAAAGCTTTGAAATGGGTGTTCTCGCAGAATGTCTGCGAGTATGTCTGTAAACTCAGTGACTCGATGAGCATGATTGTGAAAGTGCAGGTGGGGTACATTTGTGAACAGTGGCTGGATGAAGTGAAGAATTCTTGTGCGCGTAAAGTGATTTTTATTTTTGTGCCAGGACATGCTGGAGTCCGGGGTAATGAAAAGCAGATAGGATGGCCGAACACGCTGCTACTACGGCTGTTGATGGAGCGATAGATCGGGGAGACATTTCGAACTTCCTACGGGAAAACGCACGAACAAATGACTATACGTAACGATGACTCTTATTTCATGTCTAGAATAAGGGAGCTTGTTTGAAATGTCGTGTCGCTAGAAAGATGAAATTTAATGTGTGAGAAAGAATGATGGTTAGTCATCGTGTAATGGCGGATACACTCAAGGAGAGATCTGAGCACCTATGGACGTGTCCGGTGTGCAGTGACGAAGATGATCCAACGACTAAATAATGAAATATCTAACAAATCCTGGTAGTTTCAGGGTTAAACATCCTCTATTTTACTAGTTCCTTGTTAGTGTGTTATTTAAATATTCTCTCCGTAGTTTCTCGATACAATATTAGCAGTGCCGGATTTACCTATAAGCTAAACAAGCTATAGATTAGGGACCCTACTAAATTTTTTAAATGTCACTATCTATATATCCTTAATCGTTAAAGGACCCCCATATCTCAAATAGCTGAGGGTCACATATCAGAAATATCTTAGGGCCCTATCAAGTCTAAATCCGGCTGTTAATTAACATCATCTCTATTCTTAGATCCTTATTAAATTATACACACACAGATATATATATGTTTCAGGACTTTTTGCATGTATGTACACAGTTTCAAGAAGAAAGTACAGGGTGGACTTTTTCGTATACCGGTTCGAGGTTTAAGTTCTAAAAATAACATTATTCAGGCCTACGCCCCATTTGACACACCAAACAACGCAAACGAAAGAGAGGAATGTGTTTGAGGATTTAAAAAGATTAATAAATAACAGCAATAATAAAGATGAACTATACTAAATAAAGGATGGCTTCTAAATACCATCATAAGAATGAAGCTACAGTATTTTGGACACTTAAAACGACAGGATGGCATCGAAAGCATGATTCTATAGGGCAGAGTGCCGGGTAAAAGAAGAGGAGGAAGACCACGGCGACGATGGACCAGCGACATTGAAGAATGTATGTACATGTCTTTGGCCAATGCAGACCTGCATGTCCGGAACAGAGAGACGTTCAGAGTATCCACGACGAAGACAACGTTCTGGAAAGAATATGTCACTTGATATATATATATATATATATATATTGGGAGATTTAACGCATATCTTGGCGCAAATAGAGAAGGAATAGAGAAATATAAATGGCCTTTCGACGAAACAAGAAATAAGATTAACGACAACGGTTATAAACTAATAGATACATGTATCCAGCACAACCTCGTTATAACGAACACCTTTAAACAAAGACAGTCGCAGGAATACACATGATATATATATATGGAACAGCTTGCAATGCAAAAGCCAGATAGACTTTACACTGACAAACAGAAACAATAGACGAAAGATAACAAACGCACGAGTAACAACTAACGTGTGCAGAAATTAACCATAGTGCTAACCATAAACTAACCATAATTACAGTCAAAACAAATAGAGTGAAAAATAGCAAGAAGAAGAAACGCACAAAGCACCAAGAGCAGCTAGATATACAGAATTGGAAGAACTAAACATGCGCAAAAAAATTGGTCTAGGAAGTTAACGAAGAATTCGCAAGGCTACCAGAAAACACGCAGCACATACACGAAGAATGGAAATATTTAAAAAAAATGACGCATTTAAACATGCACATAACAACAAAGCAACATGAATAGTCGGCATACCTATAGAACTAATACAAATGCTTACAGTGACAGGTATAAAGTGGCTACACAGACTGTTCAATGTGATATGGAAGACACAAACGACACCACATAAGTGGAATACAGCGGTGATTGTTCCCACCTGGAAGAAAAGAGGCAGTAAGAGGGACTACACTAAGTATAGAGATATACCACTCTTAAGCCACATAGGAAAAATCTTTAGCAAGATACTAGAGAGAAGGATGCGGGCACATATATAACCACAGCTCAACAACACGCAATTGGGCTTTCGGAAAAATAAAAGCTGTACAGATGCAGTATTTGCCCGTATACAACTTTCAGAAAGACCGATAGAACATAACCAAGAATATGTGGCTTTTTTGGACCAAGAGAAAACTTTTGACAGAGCCGATAGAGCACAACTATGGATAACACTACAGACATATGGAGTTTTACAACATCTAATAAGCCTATGTCTATAAGTATATACGCTAATAGTCAATGCGCAGAAAGAACAAGCGCAGGTACATCCGATAATTTCCAAATTCACTGGGGAGCGAGAAGGGATATGTACTATCCCCTCTCTTGTGCATAACATACCTAGATCACATAACATACATAGATCACATAACATATATAGATTACATAACACACAGAGATAACATAACATACCTAGATCACATAACATACATAGATCACATAACATACATATATCACATAACATACATAGATCACATAACATACATAGATAACATCTGCAAAGTAGCAAAGACAACGGAAGAAAACAATCTGAGGATAGCTTACACGAATTGCTATTTGCAGACAACAAAGCACTAGCAGCATCACTAGAAAAGCAACTACAAAGAAAAATAGACAGATTACATGAAATTAATATAGAAAAGACATGTAATGAAGATAGGAAAAACAGAAAGAAACACTTATATATATATATATATATATATATATATATATATATATATATTGGAAACAACAGACTTACACAAGTGACATAATTCACATATCTAGGAAGCAATATAACAACAGACGGCAAGAGCAGTAATGAAATACACTATAAATGAGGTAAAGTATACCAAAGATGTGGTACAATGATGTGGTTTCAAAAATGTGGTACAATGATGTGGTTTCTGAGAAGAATTATGAAAATACCATTGACAGCTAAGAAACTCAATCAGAGGTTCTGATTGATGGTGGCGTAAAACGATCAATCATAGCAAACATTAGGGACAGACAGTCAAAGTTTCTAGGGCATGTGTTGAGAAGAACACAAATTGAACACTTAATAACAACTGGAACGATCGAGGGGAGAAGAGATAGAGGACGGCAAGAAGAACAGTTGCTAGATGGACTAGTATTGTGACACGATAGAAGTTCACCAACCCAGCTTATTGACAATACAAGAGACAGAAAGTCGTGGAGAAACATGATCGCCTACGCCATTCGGCATGGTACTTGATTGATTGATTGATTGTGCTACCAATGAAAATATGGACAACGACAGTACAAGACAAAAATAAACTTGTGACAGCTGAAATGGCATTCTTACGCAGAATCCTAGGAATATCGCTAAGAGACAGAGTGAGGAATGAGGACAAATAACCGACACCGCTTCAATCTTGAAATATACTAAGAGACAACAGATGAAATTATTTACATACATCAGCAGACTACCATCAGACAGCATACCACAGCAAACTATGCTACACAGATACAGTGAAAGCAGACCTAAAGGTCGACCACGTAAACGATGGACCACCGAAATAAAAGAGGCGACAAATTCCACAATATACTCAGCACACACTAGGTTCATTTCGAGAGAACTCTTCTACCCCTGACGCTGAAAGGCAATAAAGAGTTTAGCGTATAGATAGATAACCACAATTAACAGAATCACTAGTACATATAACCACATAACAGAACTATTAGTATAATTAACACATAATAACAAATCATCAGTACATGCCTAGACTATATAATCACATCACTTTCCTTGGGATTTCCACTGACCATATCTAACAACACAACCATCAGTATATATATATGTACATAATTTATATATATATATAAATAAATATAATCCTATATATTACTGGAATACACATTCACACATGCATTCATTTCAGTCATAGGTTCTGCCAACTAGTTATATTCAAATTTCACTCATCTGGCCTGATCCGAAAACTCATTAGCTGGTAACACAAAGTCACCAATGCAAACATGGATCACTCGCATTAACCAAGTGCGTGATACCGTGCCTCACTTGATGGAACGACCTATAACTTGCGAAGGACGTGGTTGTTAGCACGCATTATTATGAGTAAAAGACATAACGATCATTGCACGCGAAGACATACAATAGGAAATTCTGAATTCCAGAAATTAGGTATGCAGATGACACAGCCCGAATATAAACTCCGTATGTCCCACAAGATAAACTCCACAAGAGACACATGATTGATTTGTAATCACATTGAGACATATGATGATAAACTCCACAAGAGACATATGATGATAAACTCCACAAGAGACATATGACTGATTATCTCTATCAAGTATCACAGCGAGGCTCAAAATCTGTTCCTGGATGCAAACAAGACAACAATGAAGCATATCAACAGAAATGGTCTCATAAATGCAATAGTCATTGAAAAAGAAAACCCTTATAACCCACAATTATGAATATTTCATGTCAACCATTAATATAACAGGAGACTGTTCAGCAGATATCAGAAAGAAATTGGCAATGACCCTACGACCATCACAGATGAAAAAATATGTCACGCGGTAAACAGAAAATCAAAGATAGAACGTTGTCTAATTCCTCATTTCTCACTCTGTCTATTAGCGATATTCCTAGGATTCTGCGTAAGCATGACCTGCGAAATGGAAATAAAACTATCGGCATTTGAAATAAACTGTTATATAAATGTTCCAATAATGAACAGAAAGACAAACCGACGTATAAACTCTTAAATGTCTGAACATAAAAGAAAACTGGCTTATCAAAACAATTTTTAAAAAAGAAATAAACGCAAACTGATATATTTTCAACATATAAAAAGACACAATGGTTTAGACAAAAATAGTCATGGAGGGAAATATTCCAGGTAAGAGAACAAAGGGCTGTCACAGGACTACGATGGACACAGGATATTGAAGACCTTCAGAATATGACATTGGAAGAGCTTGGACAGCTTGTACAGAACCAATAGGATTATATAGCAGCAGTGAGGACAACGTTCTGCAAGTGATACGTTACATAGAAATCGACCAACCGACAATTGCCTGGGAGAGGTAGTGAGGACATTAATAATAAAGGCAATACCATTGTGAACGCATTAAAAGAGAGTTGTAATAAAATTGGCACTAAATTTACTTTTTTTTAAATCATGACTCTCTTAGAGGCTTTTAGTCGGGGTGAAACAATATTTTTCTTGTTTTACGCTAGACAATCTTCTATGAAATTACATGGGGCCACTTGATTAAACCGTCACGTTTCCAGAAGTATTCTGCTGTAATTACATATCAACTGTAGAAAAACATTGCAATATGCTCACTATATCCATTATATTATTTTCATATATTTATAGTTCTCTATTATATCCATTATCTAACTTATTATTTTCGCAATTTTACAGTTGTCAACCACACCCAATTTCCAACTTATTATTTTCATATCTTTACAGTTATCTACCATATCTATTTTCCAATTTATTATTTTTATATTTTTACAGTTGTCTAATATAACCATTTTCAAACTTATTATTTTAATATATTAATATATATATATATATATATATATATAAATATACAATTTATCAGTACCACATTTTTACAATGTGATAGTAACATTATTTTACTTACGTTGGTATAACTGGAATAGGAGCACTGCCCAAGTCCTTGACCCCGTCCTGGACATATCTGTCCTTAGCCTCTAGAGGATTAAAATGGTCAAAGTTCTCATCATTTTCATATGGAACTCTCTTCCAAGTTTTTATAGAGTTATGCTCTGCTACAAAACGATCAGGTTCTCCGGAGGTACTTTCCAGTATTCTTGGTTCCAGATCCCGAAAAACAATATACCTGAAAAAAGAGGTCAAGAGGATGTACTAAAAGATGATGGATATAAAATTCAATATAGCAGAACGCTAATTGTTACTTAGACTGCAGTATCTCTAGTTAATATGTCTTGTAATTGTTAATTAGACTGCAGTATCTCTAGCTAATATGTCTTGTAATTGTTACTTAGACTGCAGTATCTCTAGCTAATATGTCTTGTAATTGTTACTTTGACTGCAGTACCTCTAGCTAATATGTCTTGTAATTGTTACTTAGACTGCAGTATCTCTAGCTAATATGTCTTGTAATTGTTACTTAGACTGCAGTATCTCTAGCTAATATGTCTTGTAATTGTTACTTAGATTGCAGTACCTCTAGCTAATATGTCTTGTAATTGTTACTTAGACTGCAGTATCTCTAGCTAATATGTCTTGTAATTGTTACTTAGACTGCAGTATCTCTAGCTAATATGTCTTGTAATTGTTACTTAGACTGCAGTATCTCTAGCTAATATATCTTGTAATTGTTACTTAGACTGCAGTATCTCTAGCTAATGTCTTGTAATTGTTACTTAGACTGCAGTATCTCTAGCTAATATGTCTTGTAATTGTTACTTAGACTGCAGTATCTCTAGCTAATATGTCTTGTAATTGTTACTTAGACTGCAGTATCTCTAGCTAATATGTCTTGTAATTGTTACTTAGACTGCAGTACCTCTAGCTAATATGTCTTGTAATTGTTACTTAGACTGCAGTACCTCTAGCTAATATGTCTTGTAATTGTTACTTAGACTGCAGTATCTCTAGCTAATATGTCTTGTAATTGTTACTTAGACTCCAGTATCTCTAGCTAATATGTCTTGTAATTGTTACTTAGACTGCAGTATCTCTAGCTAATATGTCTTGTAATTGTTACTTAGACTGCAGTATCTCTAGCTAATATGTCTTGTAATTGTTACTTAGACTGCAGTATCTCTAGCTAATATGTCTTGTGTTGGATTTCATCAGCATCTCATTAGTTAGTTATTCCTCTAGGGCCAAAGACGGCACATAGGACGGATGTCATAGATTTACATGTCTCTCGTTTCATTGTAATTTGCTTTAGATCTTTATTGTTTCTGATACTTATGGTGAAACGTTCTCTTGTAATAGTTCTACGTAAAGTTTCTTTTGGTCTTCCTCGTTTTCTCTTGCCCTTTTGGTGACGACATCAAAGCTTGATATGGGAGTCTTTCAGTATCCATTCGTAGCGCGTGTCCGATGTAATTCCAGCGACGCTTTCTAATATAGGTGGATACATATTCTTGTTTTGATTCTTGTCTGATAACTGTGTTTGATTTGAAATAATCTCATTAATCATCAAAAAACTTTCTATGCGAGACATGCTCGACAGCTTAACTCTTTCCACCTTCGGTGCCTAAGAAACCTCAAGGGAATGCGTTGGCGGGACCAAGTATCAAACACGTAAATCCTTCAAAAGTCCCTTATGCAAAGCATTCACGCCCTGTTGACTAGGTCCCAACTTCGCTGGACTTGCGGCATTGTCCGTATGCCACACAAGCGCCTTCCAAAGAGTTTATTCTATGGGGAGCTGTGCGTTGGTAAACGTTAAAGAGGAGGGCAGAAAAAGCACTTCAGAGATCACCTAAAGAACTCTCTCAAGCACTCTCTGCAGCATCGGTCCTAACTCCTGGGAGACTACAACCCTTGATCGCTCAGCTTGGCACACCCAGAACACTGTTGGCAGTACTAAATTTGAAAAAGCGAGACTACTGCGGTAAAAACAGCTCACTTAGCGATTTTTTGCACAAGGTCTTCAAATTTTCCGTCAACTAGTGAAATTTACCCATGCAATCGGTTCAAAGACTACTTTAAACAAATGTTTGTGTGGTAAAACTCCCTACTCAAGGTAACCATATCTACGGCCCTGGCTGTAGGTTTAATATCAGAGCACAACCTCTGGTTTACATGTGTTATGAGTTATGACCGTAGCATATTTACAGCGCATATCGGACAAGTCCATATATGCTCTTTTTCCGTCTTAATATATCTATGAGAATTCAGCAGCTGACAGTTCAAGTCCCATGCTATTGTATCAGTTGCTTTGTATATCTATTGTTTATTGTCTTTCCCCAGGCGGTTTGTGATCCACTATTGCCGTTAAGCGAAGGGGTGATTGAAGTTCGAGCTTGCGTTCTACAGCCAGATGTGTGGCCTCGGCTGTGCCATGACCGTGTCTGTTCAGGATGTCCCTGACGTTTTCTATCCATCTTTTTCGTAGTCTTCCTCTGGCTTTGTATGCTGATCTCATTTCGTTATATGCCTGTACGGGCAACTTGTCGTGATGCATTCTCATAATGTGGCAAAACCACTTGATCTGCTGTCTTCCTATGTAATATGTACAAGGTGTTATACCGATTCTTTCCCTGATATCTTCATATGGTAATCTATGAAGCATGGTACCCCGGCGGCTTTCCTCAAGCCTTTCATCTCACATGAGCAGAGAGACGACAATAAAACAAATTACCTTTTTTAAATTTTCGTGATTGTTCGCGTCTAGTTCTCTGTATAAGGGTGTCTTCGCGAGTGAGCTTGAACTAATGTAACAGAACAGATAAAGTAAGACAGAATATTAATATTTAATAAGTCTGCCCATGACCATGGTATTACAGAATAAGAGACAAAGCAATACCTTTAGCGAGATACTAAGAATTGACCACTCATGATAGAAGTAATACTGGAAGGCTGGACTACGAGGCATGATGTCATTGTCAGGTAAATGACATTCGCATTAAAATGTCAGAAAAACCTACATTGCAGTAAACAATGTAATGGTCGGTAACTCATTCAAAGTCGTGATCGTACAGTGAATTCATGCACTCACTACATAGGCTGTAGTACCTCTAGCTAAAATGAATATTACTTAACAGCGATTTAGTATTTCCCGTTGTTGCCGCGAAAAGCTAGCTTCGCATCCTGGTCATGGCACCAAAGTCAGGGATGTCTTAGTATACTAGTATATCTCCTAAACCCAGAACTGGACCTATCACTGTCTTGTATACTCAGCGCCGAACAAAACGACAAACAGTCACTATAACATCTCGTTAATATAAAATTATAATCTCGACAATCAACGGATAAATTGGATAAATTCAAATGGATACATATATCAGCTGTACACCAACTACATACTGTTAATAACTTGGTATCTAGCGCTTCTGGAACAATGTTACGACAATCAATACAATGTAACTGCGTGAAACGTAACAACAATTAGACACGTAAAACACAGGTTTATATAATCGATTCAATCAGACACGACAGACTATAAAACTGGTGGGTCATGATGCGCACACAAGAAAACATACAAATTACAATACACAAATCATATTCAACGTTTCAACCAAAAGGTCTTTATCAAGATACAAATAAAACATCAAAAGACGATGGAACAACGTTACAGATTGTTGAAGCTCTAACTCTCAGGTTCGTATGATATAGACCATATATCCAGTTTGTCGTCTTCGATAATCGGGTGTATCTTTCACAGTGAGATATCAGACTTAGTTAAATCTCTCACTAACGAGGCGTATGTCAGTCGCCTGATTCAACAATACATCCTATCGATGATGTCTGCACTAACTACATAGACTTTGGGGTTATTTTGGACCGAGTTTCAAAGATTATCTTGATCACATCATTGTAAAGACTTATAAAGATCTTGCAGCGATGAAAATTATGGCTGCTGCTCAATGTGAACAGAGGCTGCTATTTCTGCTGTATCAGGGATTGGTAGTGCCTGAGGTAGAGTACGTACATGTGATTCTGACACTGAGTCAGACTCAAACAGGAAGATTGGATAGAATCCAGAATGCGTCAATGCGAATCATTTTGGGGTGTATGAAAGATACATCGGCACGGACTATGCGATACTTACTGATTGCCCAACTGTGGAGCAAAGACTACATATGTGCTGCGCGTGGGACTACCTATAAATCACCGCTGATAAAGAACATCCTCTACATCCTGAAATTCTCAAAGTGAAAGGCAATCGACTAAAGAGAGGTAAATCATGGATGGGGCGCGCAGAGGATATTATAAAGAGGGTGTGCAGATTGGAGAATGTGCTACCTGATGCGGAATGGAGTCGAGCGCCCTTACAAAGTCTGACAGCCTACAAAGTAATAATAACACTCAATAGAGAATGCAGGGATTAGTGTACACCAGTGGTGGAGTCAGAGGTACTCGTTCTGATCGATGAGAATTCCAGGAAAGGTGATATACACATATACAGATGGGTCAGTTGAGAGACACATCATGAGTGCCTGGGCTTTCACTGCTCAAAGGTGGGGGAGCATCAGAGAGGACAGTGGTGCATTCACATGAAGATTTTGGCGATAACCAAAGCTTTGAAATTGGTATTAGATATTAGGTATTAGGTCCTGGGGGCGGGGGCTACCGAACCATCCAGGCGCGTCCACAGGTGGCGGATGGTGGAGGGCACTCCATATATGTCTGTATATGGAGTGCTTGCTGCAATTAAGCAGCCGCGCACCAAACCGGTGTTGCTGCCTACCAGGACGGGGCGGGATATCAGTCGGTGCTGATATCCCCACTGAAATGCCCCATGTGTGCAGTGATGGGCAGCTTCAAGCGAGTATGAGCCGCTATAAGCTCAAGCTGCTGGCATGGAGTTATTAACTCCAAGTCAAGAGCGTGCTAGGTGAGGGTTGTTTTTTAAAAATTGCTGCCTTGCAATCACCATCTGGAGATGGAAAGGCTAGGGGAGACAACCCAGACAGAAATATCACAACCCAGCCTGCCGAAGACGGAGTGTGTTAGCCAGCGATGGCGCAGATACTGGGATAAATTAGGGCATACACGCTTTTACAGAAATGTGGTCATGCGACAATTAACCCTGTCATCATGGCGTCACTCCTATCAGCGAAAACCGGGGAGGAGCGGAGCCGGGCCCCTTGCCTCGAAAGGGCCTACCAAAGCAACCCGTGCCACAGCTAACCTGGAGGTCATGGGAAAGCAGAGTAGTGCTACTGACCAAACCAAATGCCCCAGAGTTGCTCAGTGGAATGCGGATGGAATGCGGAAGGAGTGCGAAACAAAAAGCCTGAGCTACAGGAATTCCTGAGGAAAAACCAGATTGACATAATGTGCATACAAGAGATGCACCTAAAGGACACACAGAGATTCTTTGCTCGAGGTTATGAGTCCTTGCCGCCAAGATCGACTCAAAAGAGTCAAAGGAGGTATAATGACGTTAGCAAAAACATCAATACCAGCAGCAGAAGTTAAAAGATCCGGAGAAGGAGAACTGGAACATATAACAGTAAAATTGTTGCTACTTGGTGGAGAAATATCAATAAAAACTGCTACAGCCCTCCTGCCACCAAAATGGAACTTTGTAAACTAAAGATAGAGGAATCGAGTCACCTAATAGTGTATGACTTCAATGGCCACTCACCAAGCTGGGGCTACGAGGATATGGATCAAAGGGGTGAAGAGATTGAAGACTGGATGATGGAAAATAAACTAATTCTAATAAACCAGCCAGATGATACACCAACATTCTACTCCAGAGTCTGGAAAAAAAAACTAGCTCACCAGACCTTGCCATGGCAACAGATGACATAGACACATTACAAGAACAGTAGAAAGTCAACTGGGAGGAAGTGACCATGTACCAGTCATCCTGCAAATCGCCAAGTCAGGAAGTACAGGACATCATACCATGTCCCCAAGCTGGAACTTCAAAAAAGCAAATTGGACCATCTTCAGGGAACAAACAGACCAGCTTTGCCAGAATATCACCCTCACTAACAACATAAACCATAACATCTCACAAATAAACAAAGTGATACTACAATCCTCACAGAAGGCAATCCCAAGGGGCAGACGAAGAGAATACAAGTCTTATTGGAGTGAGACTAGAAAAATTGCATAACGAGCTGAATGATGCAAGACATACAATGGAGCAAAACCCTACAGCAGAAAACACAAAGAAACGCAATGACATCAAACACACGTTCAAAAGAACAGAAAAGAACAGAGATACAAAAGAGCTGGCATGAAAAGACCAACAGTCTAAACATGACAAAAGACACATGTAAACTATGGAACCTTACAAGAACTCTAAATGAAGAAACAAAGAATTCACACTACAAGACTGTCATCAAAGAATAGGGAAAATTCCACACAGGGAAAATGGCAGCAAACATTTTAACTGACTTCTACAAGGATGAAAGCACAACAACACTTTCTCATACACGTTTCAAAGAAGTCAAAAAAGAAATTAAAAGAAAACTGAAGAATCAAAATCCAGAGCCCTGCATGAAGACACCCTTCACCATCGCAGAACTAAATGGTGCCATAGGAAAACTAAAAACCAAAAAGGCCCCAGGAAATGACGGCATAACCAATGATATGAGCAGGAACCTAGGGCCAATCAGCAGAAACAAGCTCCTTACCATCTTCAACCAATCATGGAAAACTGGTAAAATTCCAGACTTGTGGCGTGAAGCTGTCATCATCCCAATTGGGAATAAACAAAAAGGAAAAACAAGCAAGTCAAGCTACCGACCAGTCAGCCTCTTGAGTTGCATAGGGAAAACAATGGAGAGAATGGTCAACTATAGACTGATAAAATACCTAGAAGAAAACCAAAAGCTCACCAAGACACAGTCGGCCTATAGGAAAAATCGAAGCACTGAAGACCAGCTTACATACCTAGCACAGGAAATCGAAAATGCTTTCCAAAAGAAGGAAAAAGTGCTGGCTACTTTTATGGACTTAAGTAAGGCCTTCGATAAGGTGTGGAAAGAGGGAGTCCTCTTTAAGATTCTCAAAAAAAAAATTGAAGGCAGAATGTTTAGCTGGATAAAAGATTTCCTCTGCTACCGCACTGCAAGAGTAAAAGTAGATGGTAAACTAAGCAAACGTGTTACTCTCCAACAAGGAGTACCTCAAGGAGGAGTGATCTCTCCTACCCTCTTCCTAGTATTCATCAATGATATGGGAGAGAAACTGTCACATCATATTTCAAAGGCTCTTCATGCAGATGACTTTGCTGCCTGGAGTGCGGCAGGAAACCTATCCATTGCAAAAAACAGAATGCAGACAGCACTTGACACCTTAAGTGAATCGGCATCTGACTGGGGAGTCCAGATCAACCTCTCCAAAACGGTGACAACAATCTTCTCACTTTCAAACCACCAAGAAAAAGCAAATCTTAAAATAAATGGAAGTGAGTTAGCACACGTGGAGAACCCTACATATCTAGGGGTCACACTAGACAAGCGACTCACCTGGAAACCACACCTAATAACCACCGAGCAAAAAGCAACCAGGAGGCTATCCTTGATGAAGAAACTTGCAGGAACAAGCTGGGGAGCAAATGGAAATATTCTCCGAAAAGTCTACATGGGTACAGTCAGACCTGTAGTAGAATATGGAAAGACAGCCTGGGCATCAGCATCAAAAACAAATACTGATCGCCTATCTAAAGTACAAAATGCAGGACCTCGACTTATCTCTGGAGGGATGAAAACCACTCCAATCCATGCAATGGAAAAACATGTAAACATCCGCCCACTGGATGACAGAAGAGAAGAAAGAGTGCTTGTTCAAAGGAAAAAAATAGAGTGCATGCCAAACCATCCGATGTATGCGCAAATTTCTAGATCAACCACAAGCAGGTTGAAGAGAACTAGCTTCTGTCACATCTCTAAAGATATCCATGAACAACATAAAGAAATCCTCACAAACCTCCCAAATGAAATTGAAACACTAACGGACTTTGAAGAGTAAGGCAATAGTCTGCAGAATGTCTCAATAATACTGTGTTCACAGGTTCCTGGAATAATTAATAAGGAATACCAAACTCCACCTCAACTAAAAGCATTGACACTAGAGATGATAGAAATAAAATACAATCCCAATGATTGGACACATGTCTACACAGATGGATTAGTAGAAGGAGCAGTAAGGAATGGAGGAGGTGGAATTTTTATAAGACTCAAAGATGGGAAGACTTTTGGATGGGATGATCAAAAGCTTTTCCAACCGGGACAAACTCCTCTAATTTTAGAGCACAAACAGTTGCACTCCATCAAGCACTGAAAGCCTTCACTGAACCAGGACTGCCAAGACCAAAGAAGATAGACATATTCACAGATTTCAGATCCCTACTGGAATCAATCCAGAGCAATAGAAACGAAAATCTTCTGTACAACATCAGACATGAGCTAAGACAGATCCAAAAATCAACAGCTATTGCCCTTCAGTGGATACCATCACACTGTGGAATCATGGGAAATGAGAAAGCGGATGCTCTGTCAAAGGCAGGAAGCGAAATGGAGCAACACAGACATCCACTGTC
The DNA here is from genome assembly GCA_034231615.1 of Meghimatium bilineatum. NCBI lineage: Eukaryota > Metazoa > Mollusca > Gastropoda > Stylommatophora > Philomycidae > Meghimatium > Meghimatium bilineatum. The sequence goes on along the minus strand of CM067317.1, from coordinate 49,512,617 downwards.
CTACGGAGAAGTAAAAACAATAATCCGCAACACATACACAGCAAAGTGGAAGAAAGAAATGGAAGGGTAATACGAACATGATGCAATACATCTCCCCCAAAGATATCAACAGACCACAATATTTCGCCTTAGAACAGGCCAGTGCAGACTGTTGGGTCACCTTTATCGATTAAGGATCTCATACACAGATGCATGTCCATGTGGATCCGGAACCCAGACTCCAGAACACATACTTCAGGACTGCCCAACATACAAAGAGCAGAGACAGCAGACCTGGCCAGAGGATACAGACTTACGGTAAAAGCTATGGGGCAGCCGCTCTGACCTGGAGAAGACAGTGGACTTCGTCTTGACAGGTCTGACAGTATAGCATGACCACATGCTGAACGCAGAAGAAGAAGAAGAAGAAGAAGAAGAAGGTATTAGGTCTGTTGATTATCCTCCTCGCACACCGGACACGTCCATAGTTGCTGAGATCTCCGCTTCAGTAAATCTCTCAGGACATAATGGCAGATGGTTTCGGTTCCACGTTGGTTCACTGCTTTTTTTGGAGCTCTTTGCCAGAGGCTCTCTACGGGTCACGCATATCTTTACTCTCAATTCCCGAATTCTCGATATTGACTCATGCTCATCCAACTCAAAATCCTCAGATCGTGAGGACTCACGAAGAGCAATGAGTAGGACTGGTCGGTCCATAGGCTGACTATCTGATGTGGTGGCGAGGCTAGCGAATTGGTCGCCCCTTCACGGCCGCGTGTCCGAGGACAAAGATAAGTGCGAGTTTTCGTTGTGATGCCCGTATTTTAGCTCTCTCTAATGACTCCACCCATTCCCTACGTACATCACATGTTTTGACTTTCTGAATCATATTCAGTAAGTCACTTAAAATGCACGCATGGGAGGCTTGCGATTCTAGCCAGTTGAGTGACTGCGTTGTGTGAATAATTCCATTGTTAGGCTGCTTGTTGTTTTGGTTTATGCACCACTGGCATCGTGTACTGTTATTCCTTTTGATCTGGCAGTAAAAGCCACGCGCATCGGTGGTGGCAGAAGACCGACCCGTCCGTGTAAATTACAACATCTGAATCATCGGTATTCTCACATATTAGTGCCTTGACCTCAACATCCACGCTCACGGGGCTGTGTTCTCTGCACTCTCCATTGAGTGTAATGACGGTCTTAAATGCTTCTTGTAAGACCGTAGAAATTGGTGTCCATTCCACGCTAGGAGTTATGTCGTATATAGAACAGATATGTTTAACGGTATCCTCGGCACGACTCATCCACGATTTGCGTATCTTGAGCCTGTTTACCTGCACGCGAGGGAGCTCGCTGTGTAGTGGGTGGTCTATGTCAGAACTCATTCTGAGGTATGCACGGGCACATCACATATCAATTCTATGAGATATGCGTGGAAAATCAAGGAGAAATCTCATAGCCACACAGGGTGTGTCCCTTGTGCAACAAAGGATGATCCGCATCGCTTCGTTTTGGATTCTCTCAATCTGTATTTAGCTGGCGATGATAGTGGCACCTGCGTATTCAATGATAGGGAGGACAAGAGAATCATATAAAATTACGAGCTGTGATTGTTTAGTGTCAGCCGCTGCCATTACTCTCAGAGCTGAAAGTCCCTTGCCGGCCTTAGCGATAAAGTGTTACCGGAAACACAGCCTACGATCAAATCGCACGCCCATGTATTGTAAAGGTGAGGTCCTGATTACATCGTACCCTCTTATCTTCACTGTCCCTGTCGCAGACTTTACAATGTGATTGTTAAGAGAGAACCATGTCACCGCATCCTTCTCTCGGTTGATTAGTGCCCCTGAATCATGACACCAGGAAGCTATACGGTGTAGCTCATTCTGCAGTGATCCGACATTTCTGTTCTATTCCTTCACTGTCTGTATATCAGGATGTCATCCGCAAAAGACAGTGTTCTACCTTTTCCATGGAGCTGCTGATGTGTGATTGCCACGATGTAGATATTGAATAATACGGGTGAAATGTGGGTGTGCTCGCAGACTGTCTGCGAGCATGTCTGTTTTCTCAGTGACTCGACGAGCATTATTGTAAAAGTTCACGCGGGATACATTTGGGAACAGTGGCTGGATGCAGTAAAGAATTGATTTGTGCGTAAAGTGACTTTTAATTTTGTACCGGGACATACAGGAGTCCTAGGTAGAGGCAGATAGGTTGGCCGCACACGCTACTACTACGGCTGTTGGTGGAGTGATGGATCGGGAGGCATTTTGAACAATATACGGGAAAATGCACAAACTAATGACTGTATAAGTGACGATGATTTTTGTTTTATGTCTAGAATAAGGGAGTTTGGTTTGAAATGTTGTGTCGCTAGAAAGGAGCAGTTACGTTGGCGAAAAAAGAAAGACAACAGCCAATGGTCAATCAACAGCATACTGGGACAACCAGCAAACGAATACTGGCGAATACACTCTGAGCACTCTGATCTGAGCACCCATAGACTTGTCTGGAGTGAAGTGACGATGATCCAACGACTAACTAACTAACTAACTAAACTAACTAAACTAACTAAACTAACTAAACAACTAACGTAACGTAACGTAACGTAACGTAACGTAACGTAACGTAACGTAACGTAACGTAACGTAACGTAACGTAACGTAACGTAACGTAACGTAACGTAACGTAACGTAACGTAACGTAACGTAACGTAACGTAACGTAACGTAACGTAACGTAACGTAACGTAACGTAACGTAACGTAACGTAACGTAACGTAACGTAACGTAACGTAACGTAACGTAACGTAACGTAACGTAACGTAACGTAACGTAACGTAACGTAACGAACTAACTAACTAACTAACTAAACTAACTAACTAACTAACTAACTAACTAACTAACTAACTAACTAACTAACTAACTAACTAACTAACTAACTAACTAACTAAACTAACTAACTAACTAACTACATAGACTGCATCTCTCTAGCTAAAATGAATCAACGTGATAGCGAATGCATGATGGCTGCACTCACCACAATGACTACCTTCTCTGGGTGCAATGTGTTCGAACGCGAATCAGAACAACTGTCCCCTCAATGCAAGTCCCAACTCCTCAAATTACCAACTACGCCTGCCGTCCCTTTGAAAGTGGTTCACAACAATATACATCCGAACCTAAGTCCCGATCCTGCTTGACCATTGGCCTCTGAAATAACTTCAACTTAAAAGCATTGATTCCATTGTAAGATCTCACATCCGCTATATAGCTTCGGATAACCTTTCCGATCTATTTATAATAGAACGATCTATTTATTCCTTGAGGGTTCCAATTTTAGGCCTATAACACAATCACAAGGTATAATCTTTTGTAGTGTCCAGCTAGCTACACACATTAACAACGCCACTCTTTGTTTGAGGTGAGAGTCAACTGGATAACCTATTGAAACACTTGGTATGTCATAAGGCTACTGTGTTCGAAATCTAACACGTCTCATACTTATGTTATCCATTGAGGCCAACTCCTTGAAGGGAGATGGGGCTTAGCCCAGCCAACAGAAGATGGAAACTAAGATCGGTCGGGCCATGCTCCATGTCGAGCAGGTCCACAGTCCAGTCCAGTCCAAGAAGGCACAGGTGGTGAAATTCGAGATACCAATCCGAGACGCGCTCTAGTAACCATGGTATCATGCAAGTCGCCTATTTAACATGCCTTCACAAAAAATTTCGAAGTGGAAAACACTAATTTTGTTCTATTTAACATGTCTTCACGAAACATTTCGAAGTGGAAAACACTAATTTTGTTCTATTTAACATGCCTTCACGAAACATTTCGAAGTGGAAAACACTAATATTGTTCTATTTAACATGCCTTCACGACACATTGCGAAGTGGGAGATACTAATTTTGTTCTATTTAACATGTCTTCACGACACATTTCGAATTTGGAGATACTAATTTTGTTCTATTTAACATGACTTCACGACACATTTCGAAGTGGAAAACACTAATTTTGTTCTATTTAACATGTCTTCACGACACATTTCGAAGTGGAAAACACTAATTTTGTTCTATTTAACATGTCTTCACGACACATTGCGAAGTGGAAGATATTAATTTTGTTCTATTTAACATGTCTTCACGACACATTTCGAAGTGGAAGATACTAATGTTGTTTATCATGCTGTAAGCATGCACCTTATCTGTTATATACAATATATACTATTGCCACAAATATACTCAACCTTATAGACATGAGTCGGTATTGTCATATCTACGCAATAACTAAAGATTAAAAGTTGAAAATTAAAAGTTTAAATCGGATGTTTCTCCTGAAACAAGGGCAAACTACAAGAGTATAGTGCCAAGGAAGTGTCTGTGTATGCGGTGAATAATTTGTATTGGAATTATCGAGTGTAATTTTAGTATTACCAATCATGTCAAAAGCACAACCTAGCAAAACTGGTTTAAACCAGCAAAGCATTAAAGGTGAGTCTTAATCAAAACGTGTATCGATTCAAAGCTTAAAAGCAGCCATAATAACAGTAGTAGTAACACAAGTAACATAATAGGCATAACCAAGGACAAAAGCAGTGTCAAGCTAGGTACATGAAATGTGAGAAGAAAATATCACGATAAAATACACATTGTAGTGAAAGAAATAACACAACTACAAATAGAAATACTTAGCATATCAGAACATTGACGTCATCTTAACCTAGCAACCCTTGGGGTGTTCATATTCTCGGAAAGTCAGAAGGTCATGGGGAGTAGGCTTTATAATTGCTAAGACGCCCAGTTTGTCCGTGTTAGGATATAATCCAATCAGTGATGACACAATCAGTATCAGAACACAATCACACAAGAGAAACATTACAATTATACAGGTTTAAACATCAACTTCTACAGCAGAAATCCATGACATTGATACTACAGGCAGCGATTGATTTAACGAACAAGTACGACATATTGATACTTATGGACGATTTTAACACCACAGTTGGAGAAAGTAGACTAGTACACGGGGTCAAGGTGAAAGGAAGTTTCGGTTTGGGAGAAACGGTCAATGGGAAGCACTAATTAAATTCTGTTTCGAAAACAACTTAGTCATTACAAACACGCTGTTTACACAACACCCTAGGAAATCTATACCTAGAGGTCCCAAGATGGTATAGCGAAAAATCAAATCGTTTATATATTGATTCAGCAAAGATGGAAATCTAGTATCTCAGCATGTAACACATATCAAGGGGGGAGACTGCAACTCTGACCACGAACTATTAGTAGTTAAATTCAAACAAAAACTTAAAATTGTCAGATTTAAAGATACAGCCAGCTTAAACTGTTCAATCTTTCCAACAGAATACAATATAGAATACAATATCATACGGGCAGGCAAAGGCTTAGCAGCAATGAAGGTTATGGCTGCTGCGCAGTGTGAGCAAAGATTGTTATTTCTTTTGTACCAGGGTTTGGTTGTGGCTGTGGTGGAATATGCACTGGCAATTCTGACTCTTAGCCAAACTCAGATCGAAAGACTGGATAGAGTCCAGAATGCAGCAATGCGTATCATTCTGGGATGCACTAGAGACACATCGACAAGAGCTATGCGATACCTACTTGACTGCCCAACAGCTGAGCATACATTACAGTATTGCCGTACACGGGCGTACCTTCAAATAAGGAACACCCGTTGCATTCCGAAATACAGAAAGTTAAAGGCAGCAGACTCAAGAGAGGAAGGTCGTGGATGGGACGTGCTGAGGATGTAATACAAAGCGTGTGCAGATTACAGGATGTGGCAGCAGGTGCGGAATGGATAGGTCTACCCACAGATTTCGAAACTTGTTTGAGAGTAGTAATATCACTAGCAGGGAATGCAGAGAATGGTGTCCCACAGCTGTGGAGAAAGAAGTGCAGGCTTCAATCAGTGAGAATACCAAAGAGGGGGATGTGATTATATACACTGATTGATCTGTAATTAGGCATGTTCGCAGTGCTTGGGCCTTTACAGCTCAGTGCGCAGGTAAAACGATCAAGGAGGAAAGTGGTGCCTTTGCGGTCACTACGAGTAGTATGACCATGGAGACTATGGCGGTGACCAAGGCATTTGAGTGGCTACGCACACAGAAGGTAACGCAGGTCTGCATCTTGAGTGACTCTATGAGTATGATTAAGAAGGTACAAGTTGGTCTCGTTCGCAAACAGTGGATTGAGGCCTTGAGAAATGCGAGCTTGAAAGCGGTTACATTTATTTTCGTGCCGGGACATGTGGGCGTTCGAGGCAATGAAAGAGCGGATCGACTGGCGTCGTGTGCGATTGTGGCACAGGGCGATGGGGCAATGGATCGCGCTGACGTTTTAAACTCCTTAAGAGATGTAACACGCGAGAGTGAGACTAATGTGGATGATGATTCCTTTTCAATGGCTAGGATTAAAGATCAGGGATTGAAATGCGGTGATGCTAGAGGTGAACATTTTGGAGGGCGCAGAAGAATGATGGTCAACCAGCATAGGACCGGTACTGTCAGTAGAAGTGTGATGGCGGATACACTCAAGGAGAGATCGGAGCAATTATGGATTTGTCCAGTTGCAGTGATGATGATCCGACGACTAACTAACTAACTAACTAACAATATAGAAATTACAACAGATTCGAAACCTTATTAGATGAACAAGAAACATTACCAGTGGAAGAGCTAACCAACAGGATTAAAGAGATTTACATATAAGGTGAAATTATATATTCCCAAGAAAACAAAGAAAAATCTATATTACAGACATTACCATGAAGCTAGTAGAAGAAAGAAGGAAAGGCTTACCAAACAACAGCCATGCATTATACAAACATCTCACGAGGGAAATAAAAAAACAAATAAGAAAGGATAAATAACAATTTATCAATGACTCCTGCAAAAATATAGAGGACCTTTACAATAAAAGAAAAATGAAAGACATGTTTTTCGCAGCAAATATCCCAAAGACCAAAAATATATAAAATATCTATGCGAGTCATCAAAAACAAACCAGGAAACACTCTTACAGAGCAATGCGACATTCTACAAAGATGGAAAGAACACTGTAAAGAGATGTACTCAGAGCCACCCCCAAAATGACATAGGGAATCACATAAACATAGACAGAAATACACAAGATCCAGAGCTCAGAATAGAAAAAGTAGTTCAACAATTCACAGTTTGAAGAGAGGAAAATCAGCAGGATGTGACGACATAACAGCTGAAATTATTCAAGCCTGGGGCGAAAGCAGCGTTAATATCTTTTATCAGCTATGTAATAAGATCTGGAGAATGGTAACTTTCACGAGGAACATACCAATACACAAAGGCGGTGATATGCAAATATGTACAATTTATAGAACAAGAATTGTATATCGCCTTGATCAGTCAAGCCAGTAAAATACTACTACACATTATAATGAAAAGAATATATAACACGATGGAGGATGAGATCCACGATGCGCAAGCAAAGTTCAGAACTGGCAGAAGCACGAGAGATCATATATTTAACATGAGAATGATTATAGAGAAATGTAGAGATTATAACATAGAATTACATGCATGCTTCATAGACTACACCAAAGGATTCGGCTGTGTCAATCACCATCAATTATGGGAAATAATGAACGATATGGGTTTCCCAAAAGCAAGATAAAAACCAAGAAGCAGCGGTAAAAGTGAAGGTTGGAAAATCGGAGAGGTTCAATGTACAGAAAGGAGTAAGACAAGGCTGTACTTTGTCTCAATACCTGTTCAACATCTATACGGAAAATTTAATGAGAAACGTGACACAAGAAACAATGAAGCCTTATTATGTCAGACCAGTAAATATAGGAGGGTTGCAGATACCAGAAATTAGATATGCAGACGACACAGTGCTATTAACAACAAACGAACACGACCTACTGAACATAATTAAGTCAACCCAATAGTTCAGCTAACAGCAAAACCTGTTTCTGAATATATTTTATAAACAATTAATAGCAACTGACAAAACTAAATCAAGAACCAACAATTAATATTGGAAACTGCACTATAGAAGAGGTGACACATTTTGATTATTTATGAACTAATATTATTATTATAAAATTATTATATTGAGAATTATAAAATGCTACATCTATTCCATATTAATGTATGGCTCAGAAACATGGACACTAAATAAACAATTAGAAGACAAAATTGATGCCTTTGAGATGTGGGTATATAGAAGACTAGGGAGAACATCATGGAAAGAGAAGAAAACAAATAAAGAGGTGCTAAAAGCACTTAATATGAAGAAAGAACTACTAAGAGAAATAAAGATCAGGCAAATAAAATACTTTGGACACATTAAAAGACATGACACTCTATTGAAGACCTTACTTGAGGGTAAAGTCAAAGGGAAGCGAGCAAGAGGTAGGCAGAGATACAAGTGGGAGAGTAACATTACACGATGGACAGGTTACAGTCTAGCAGAGTGCACCACCAAGACAAGAGACAGGAGATGTTGGAGATACGTTGCAGCCAACCTTCGTTGCGGAGACGGCACTTGATGATGATGATTATTATTATAGTTTATTATTATAATATAAACAATGCGTGTGACTGCACAGTTGAGATTAAGAGAAGAACAGCAATGGCGATGTCAACATTAAAATAGCTAAAGAGAATATGGCAGGGTGCTAACATAAGAACTAGGTTGTGTTTACTACGAACATGTGTGTTTCCTGTGGCGACATATGGATGTGTAACATGGAGACTAAGTAAAACAGTGGCCAAGAGAATAATATCATTTGAATTAAAGTGTTATAGAAGAGTTCTGAGAATACCGTGGACAGTAATGAAAACAAACCAGGAGATGCTACGAACAATTAACGTCCAGGAATGCTGGATTCTGAATACCATATATTAAAGAAAAAGCTAGTTTTTTTGCGGTCACATTAAGATACACGACGGCATGGAGAGAGTGTTACTGGATGGGATGATAGAAGGCAACAGGGACAAAGACCGTACAAGATACTATTGGACAAAAGACGTTCAAAAATGATTGCTCATATCACTAGAGGAGGCAGGACAGTTTGCTCAAGACCGTGGAGAATTCAAGAGATCCACAGGAAAGACTACGTTCTAGAAAGAATATGTCACCTGATGATGATTCAAAAGTTTGCAGTAGCTATGTTTTAAAACATCATATTCAAATACATTACACGATCTATCAAATAGAGCACACACAATAAGTCACGCGTCAAGCGGGGTGATCACTGTTGTGTAACACACGCAAAGAAACAAACATTTGTTAAAGCAAGGGCAGAGCCATGTTTGGCAACACTGCTGGAGATTAAAGTTTACATGTGTTTGTTCAACCCTAAATTCAAATGTTCATATTTGTGTCTCTGGATACATATTTTGTATTATTGTGTATTACTTCAGACAATGAAAGTATATTTTTTTTTTTCATTTCATGAATGTGCTTTCTGGTGATACGGGTCTTATTGGTGAACAAAGGCAGTGTTGACGATTAAGCTATTTTCATGACCGAGAGTTTCACAATAATCTGTGATTTTTGTTTTCTGTTGGATGATAAATTTAAAAATAAAAAAATAAACTCGCACTGCGCATGACACACCTCTTGACTGTTTCCTGTTACAGCGGGATATTATTTCGACAAGCCTCACTGTGATAATGATCATATTAAGCTGAGTCATTACGTTGATGCTGACTGTAAGAATACCACAAGGAAATGTAAAGTCTTAATGAGAACACAGTTCAAATGTTACGAAACAATCTTATTTGGTGAAGTTCGACAACTGTTCATCTCGTGTCATCATATATTATCATTTTAGGATTTTAAAAATCTCTAACGCAACAATTGCATTTGACAATGTATTGGAACGGATAGGCATTAGCTTCGCTCAAAATCTAGAAGAATATCGTGACATTGTGCTCACTACCTAGCTATACGCATATGCGACTTGTATAGTGTACAAAAGGCATCCCAGAGTGTTAAATCACTTTCACACATGCTGTATCCGCAACCTTCTCATGATAAAATGGCAAGAAAAAGTACCCTGGTATTCTCAATTTCGCCAATTTCCCAATCATTCATACAATGCTGAAGAAAGCCTAACTGAGGTGAGCGGGACATGTGCGCATGCCTGGAAGACGTACTCAGAAGCAGGTGGTTTATGGTGAGCTACTTAAGGGGAAACCACTGACCGGTGTTCAGAAGACACGCTCCAAACGATTTTTCAAAGTGTCTCTAAAGAGCTTCAGCATCGAAATCACAAACTGGGAGTATGTGGCTCAGAATTGCCCAGTGTCGCGAAGCACCACCAACAAAGGATCTGACATCGTCGAGAGGCATACAACCTGCCCGAAAATATAGAATGACGCGCACAAACACATATACACACACACGCACGCGCCTTCTGATCATACATGTCCCAAATGTGACGAGGGGGGGGGGGTCTATGTCAGGATTGGACTTTTCAGTCGTCAACTTTCGATCATTCAGTAAGATGGTGAGCACTCAATTAGTACGCGTATGAAACTGTTGTCATCATTGCATACGAAGGACGGCCACACACATCAGAGAGAAGCAACAACACAAGTCTGAAACTGTTGTCATCACGCATGCAATGGACGGCTATTAGTATTACACTCTACATCCACATTGAGTCAAACAATAATCTGAAGCTTTCAAAAGATCTGGAAAATGTTCTCATAACAACCCAAAGTAAATCTAAATGGAAATAAAAGTAAAATTCCACCGACCTATATAAGAACAGATTGACAAACTCGACTTTCAGCGATTTATCTATTATCATCTGTCGCTACTTAGTACTTCCAGGTACTTCCATATAATTATCCGTTACTAATCATCTTCTAGAGGTGTTTATCGTTCGTTATATTTTCTGTTGTTTTACGTTCATTTTCAAACTCCTGTTGGGTAGCAGGATGTTTTCTGGAGAACAGAATGCGTTGTGTCATGGTTTACATCTTGGTTGCACTATTTGCTCCTTTTGGCTTGACATTTTCGACTTATTATGACATTGAGTAACTTTGACTTACGAGATGGAATACTCATTTAGACACCCAACCCTTATTAGTTGTCTCATACAACATGCATGACATGTCACAGTATTGCAATTCCTTGTTTTACCTCCAGGCCCGGCAAAACATGTTCGACCGAATCTTTTCAAATATGTAGCTTTAGTGTGAGTACTGAAGATATTTCGGGCATTATTTCTAATTACAAAAACATGCTCCATGTGGTTATCAAGCATCACACGTATGCAGGACTGTGCGGTAGATTTTCTCAGTATGATGCAAGTCTAAGAAATGTCGTCCCCCTTATTAACACGTTTTTCTTAGAAATGCCGTCCCCCTTATTAACAGGTTTTCTTCGAAATGCCACCCCTTAAATGTATTTTGATTGGTGCTGCCTGATGCAGTCGCCCCTCTGCATTATAGCACGGCACGGTCCTGAATGTATGTATTTTTTGTTCCTATCTTGAGAAGGACCTGTTTGTCGAGACCGCGATTCTTGTATGTATCTACCTTAAAGCTGTATTGTAACCCATTTCTTGTCTAACTTAAAGCTGTATTGCAACCCATTTCGTGTCTAACTTAAAGCTGTATTATAACCCATTTCGTGTCTAACTTAAAGCTGTATTATAAACCCATTTCTTGTCTAACTTAAAGCTGTATTATAACCCATTTCTTGTCTAACTTAAAGCTGTATTATAACCCATTTCTTATCTAACTTAAAGCTGTATTATAACCCATTTCTTGTCTAACTTAAAGCTGTATTATAACCCATTTCTTGTCTAACTTAAAGCTGTATTATAACCCATTTCTTGTCTAACTTAAAGCTGTATTATAACCCATTTCTTGTCTAACTTAAAGTTGTATTATAACCCATTTCTTGTCTAACTTAAAGCTGTATTATAACCCATTTCGTGTCTAACTTAAAGCTGTATTGTAACCCATTTGTGCATATTTTTCTTATATAATTATTTACTATATATGGCTCTGAGAATAATATGGACAGCAAGAAAGACTAACCAAGACGTGCTAAGATAAATGTTCAAGAAAGCTGGCCTTTAAACACCACAACTAAGAAGGAACTTATGGTTTTTCGGTCATGAAAAGAGACACGATGACATGGAAAGAGTGTTCTTGGAGTAGAAGGTAGTAGAAACAGAGACGGAGAAAGAGAAAGTTGGACAAGAGATATTCAGGAATGCCTGCACATGTCGCTAGAGGAAAGGGCCAACTTGTCAGAGACTGCGGGGATTTCAGGAGATTCATAAGGAAGGCTACGTTCTGGTAATAATATGTCACATGACACACACCCATATGTCACATGACACACACACCCATATCATATAGTACTCAGTTTTACTGTAGTTTACTTTCATCCACTCTTCAAGGCTTGTTACTTTCTTTTATACGGGAATATGATAAGAAAAAGTATAAACAATCCTTTATCTTTATTTATGAAGAAATTGTTGGAAAAATACTAATTTTCCCCAAAATGTTTATCGCACGGGAAACGGGGGAAGGGGATGGATTAGAAGGGCGGGTTTACTATATCAAACATTTTTTGTGTGTAGTGCTAAATGTCATGTTCTATTTTCTAAAAGAAAAAAAGTATTGGGTTTGAATCCTACCCATCCTCATACCTTTCGTATCTAATGAATTGAGTACGCATGTACTTTGACATCAGCTGAAGGGACGGAACCTTGCTGGCACTGCACAGAGTTCTCATGTTATTACAGAAGATTTCATTAACTCTTATGACATAAGTAGCTTATTGGATAGGTACACAAGTAGACATTATTTTTATCATGTGATCTCATGAAAATGTGCTTTTAGATCGTGTATACCAATAACTAATCAAGAATAACAACATTGTATAAGCTAACCATTATTTAAAAATTCTTGAGACTAACAATAATTGAACCAATTCGTTCAACGGCACCAAATCGCCTAGCAACTATTGAACACGCGTTCTTCCGTACTTGACTAACCGCATCTCAGAAAAGATGCGATTTCGTCAAGCCATTCAAACCGTGCACACAAAGTCACCCATACGGAAACATCGAAACACGGACTATTAAACAACAACAAACATCCCGTACAGGTATTGAAATATCCTCAGTAACAACAAACATATAACATAATATCCGTATTAGTTATACAAGGGCCGATAGGTCTTCTTGTAAACATGGATAACATATATAGACAATACAATTTTGCTTCAAATAATTGTTTATACAAGTAAATTTAAGTAGGAAGCCAGAAGACAATTTTTTTTTAAATTCTTGAGACTAACGTTATTTAAACCAGTTTGAATAGGAACCAGGACAATAGATATTTCCATAAACACTTTTCTTGCTATTTTGTCAGCCATTTAAACGCGCGTGAGTTCAGTGTTTCCGTCATTATTAGTTGTGGATTCTTCTGGTATTTTCAGTGAGAACGAATGTTCTCCCTTCTTCCTTGTTTACTCTCATTTCTATTATTCTCTGAACATGTACGTTGCCTTTCTAGCATCATCTTCATCATTTTGTATTTGTATCCATGGCTTCTGTAATTAGTTCTGACCGGTCTTTTCTCATCGCTCTGTCATCAATTTTTCATTTCAAATGATAACTTTTCTTTTCCATTTTCGCCCGTGTGACAACCGAGGCCACGACTACATGTTCTATGTGCAAAGAATATAGATACTGCCTTTATTCCAGGCATGACTTAAAAGAATTTGGGGTACTAGGCTAACATGTTACCTAATAAAATCATTGTCACACCTAGTCCCAATATCTTACTTTTTTCTTCTATCCAATAGATGACGAAAAGGTGCAGGCCATTGAACATTGCACCTTTGTCCTTTTGTGATTGACAGTTAGTCTGCTGATGTTTTCATTTCTTCTTCTTCTTCTTGAGCGTTCATTCTCAAACTCCTGCTGGATCTCTCTAGTAGCAGGACCACGATCCATTCCAGATTTCCAGCAGGATGTAGTCCAGAGAATGGAAATGCGATGTGTCACCGTTTATTTTGCGCCAATGGCCCGATACATCCGTTTTCGGCGAGGTTTTCATTTCTGATTCCGTCTCTTCTTGTTACGCCGAAAATTCTATGTAGGCATGCGATGTTTGTCAACATCTGCAGGGTATTAATCATCGGTAAGGGACACCTGGTGGTGCTCACTGCAATAGCACGGACTTTCTGGGTACAAGAGATGTTCAGATAGCTACCATTAAATCATGCTCCTAAGATGACCAGCATCAGAATGCGTTGAGGCACAAATATATACACCAAATCGTTACACTACAGCCTTCCGGTCTTTAACATACGTGATTCCGTCGTGTTAATATCCTGTTGTATTTTATCAATCGTGGTATTTCGTCTCTGTCTTCTCAGTGTTTATACGAGACACCTTTTATATCAACTACCGTACTAAGTAGTGCCATCGTAATGTCTAGCACATACTAGCACATCGTATGTATGTAAACACAATAATAGACTCGGCGTATAGTATGTTGTGTTTTAGACCAAAGCCTTTTGAGTGAATCGTCGATTTGTTTGTATTTTCTAGCAAACTTTCACAGCAACAGTTAAGGGGGTCTTATTTACAAGAATTTCAGACCGACCTTGTATATTCTGTTTATATAGACAGCAGCGTCAAAGACTTATGGTTTAAAAAAAAGGATACATATAAAGGTAAGTTCAGTTATGAACCAACTTCTTGGTACATAGTTTGTCCTCTAAGTGTTAGCTGTCTAGTCAGGATTTGACTAGAAACCGACTGACTATGGTCGTCTACCGTACTTGCTCAATAGTAATGGCGCCACTCCTCGATCTTTCCAAAGCATGAGTCCTGGTACCATACTTCACCGTAGCTGAGTGAATCATGGGAATAATTTTTATTTCAGACTAATAATAGGCGAGTGAACTGGAAATCAGGATCTGCTGGTCGATAGTCGAGTGACTTAACATTACGATATCGCGGCTCTTAAAAATGAAGAAGAAAAAAAAGAACCCGAGTTAACACCAAAAAAAAACAACAACACCTGATCTGAGACTAGAGCGCAAGATCAGTACTTAAAGGGGTGCAATGGGAACGCATTGCTCTCAGCGAACCCAGGGTTAGCAGATAACCAAGATTCCAAATGTACCTCCTCGCGGTGCACCCTAAAAACAGAAATACAGCGGCTGGTGCTGATTCTGGCTAAATCATTTGGGGATCGTGTCCGAGAATGTAGAGGTAGCAGATGGAAAGAGATTTGACTGCTTAAGAGACAGACAATATCTCCGACACCACCAGCATCACCACATGCAGCGGCACTGTCGAAAAACAGTGACGCTAGTCAGTCCAGTCCAAACATTGGAGGGGCGTCCAATGTAAAAGGCAAGTAAAGGTAGATGCATGGCGAGAGACGAATAGATTTCATACTGAGTACAATGATACAATGAAAGCGCAGAACAGCGCCAGAGGGAAGCGCGAACTGCAAATAGAAAGTGAAAAGTTCATAGGAAAGGGGAGCTACAAGCTCTGTTAGCTCGAGACGAGCTTCTAGTTACCTGTGCTCCTTAAAGGCAGAGACCCAAACCCAATCATGGGCGTTCGGAAAAGCAAGAAGTCCTGACCCAACTCTAATGGCGAGCCTTCCTATACCGGAAACATACTCGCGAAGAGAAAGTGTTCGTACCCGATGGACTCAGGCAAAAAAGGGACAACGATGGCAGTCCTGGCCCAACTCTACCGTCAAGATTTCCTATACCGGAAGTACACTGCAGAGAGAAAGGGTTCCGTACATGATGGGCTCAGGCGCTATTGGGACAAGGTCGCTCAGCTCGAGAACGCTTTGCTCTTAAACGCGTGGTGTGAGACTCGAATTTGGGCAAGGGATTCCCGATGTCTGTGAACGACTCCTCGGGTAGTAGGGCGAACGAGCCAAAGTCCAACTTTTCTGACGAGTTCTTCCTCATACAGAACCAGGCTCACGGATAATATCACGGTTCAGTACCCGATTGGCACAGGCACAAGTAATTCCAATTGCACGAGGTGAGTTCATAGGCAGTGGGACACCTCGTGCGAGATAGACGTGAACGACAATCGTCTCGGCGAAGAGTCACTACACACCCGCATGCCCGGCGACAGGTAGACAGGCTGTCGCGGACTAGGAAAGCCTATCCGAATTAAAGGCATGACGAAAACGAATGTGCTGGACCTCGAACGTCTTGACCACAAGTGGATAACTGAGGTGCAAATAACACAATTCTACTGTGAAACTTGCAGCACAACGTATTTCACGCTCCCCGGCGGAAATCACACGATTCATTCACTGTGGTTACATGAGAGCGAAAGCAGAAGAAGGAGAAGCACTTAAAGTTTTCCATTTTTAAATTAGAATATTCAATATAATTTCCAGAAATTAAGTCCATCTTCAAAGGCTCTATACACATGGAATGAAACTCAACTCAACCACGCAGTCAAAAAGACGATGTTATCCACAAGCTGGAAAGAAAGAAGCAATCATTTTTAGATTGAGAACAGGTCACAACATACTCAAACAACACATGTACATGAAGTTTAGAGTTTGTGACACTGAAATGTGGACAATCTCTAGAAAACACAGCACATGTTGTACAGAACTAATTTTCTGATGAGCAAGCACTACGGCCGAATCGAGGCTGGTGACCACAGCACATTTCATTGATGAAATAATCAGCGCCTTATGTGTGACCGGAGAACGAGAACAAAGAGTATTAATTATCACAAAACAAATAACACTTATGTCACTGGAGAACGAGAACAAAGAGTATTAATTATCACAAAACAAATAACACTTATGTGACCGGAGAACGAGAACAAAGAGTATTAATTATCACAAAACAAATAACACTTATGTGACCGGAGAACGAGAACAAAGAGTATTAATTATCACAAAACAAATAACACTTATGTGACCGGAGAACGAGAACAAAGAGTATTAATTATCACAAAACAAATAACACTTATGTGACCGGAGAACGAGAACAAAGAGTATTAATTATCACAAAACAAATAACACTTATGTGACCGGAGAACGAGAACAAAGAGTATTAATTATCACAAAACAAATAACACTTATGTGACCGGAGAACGAGAACAAAGAGTATTAATTATCATAAAACAAATAACACTTATGTGACCGGAGAACGAGAACAAAGAGTATTAATTATCACAAAACAAATAACACTTTTGTGACCGGAGAACGAGAACAAAGAGTATTAATTATCACAAAACAAATAACACTTATGTGACCGGAGAACGAGAACAAAGAGTATTAATTATCACAAAACAAATAACACTTATGTGACTGGAGAACGAGAACAAAGAGTATTAATTATCACAAAACAAATAACACTTATGTGACTGGAGAACGAGAACAAAGAGTATTAATTATCACAAAACAACTAACACTTTTGTGACCGGAGAACGAGAACAAAGAGTATTAATTATCACAAAACAAATAACACTTATGTGACCGGAGAACGAGAACAAAGAGTATTAATTATCACAAAACAAATAACACTTATGTGACCGGAGAACGAGAACAAAGAGTATTAATTATCACAAAACAAATAACACTTATGTGACTGGAGAACGAGAACAAAGAGTATTAATTATCACAAAACAAATAACACTTATGTGACCGGAGAACGAGAACAAAGAGTATTAATTATCACAAAACAAATAACACTTATGTGACCGGAGAACGAGAACAAAGAGTATTAATTATCACAAAACAAATAACACTTACCAATTTGGAAATGTATCGGTAAAGGTAATACTGCAGCATGTACTGTAGTAAAGAATAGCTCTCGTTTCTTGAGGAAGTATATTTTTAAATGTCTTTGTTGGTTCAAAACTATATAGCTGTCCGTTCCAGTGGTGGAACCTCACACTGTACTGTACTATCTCAGCAATCGAATTCCTAGGTAAGTATGCAGGCTCGACAGTTAGTATCTGCATACAAGAGGATACAATATTGATAAATATTCTTACATATTATTCCGTCTATAAAATGAGACATAACTATAATGGCCAATTGTTAGCTCTATAGTTTTTTTATCGGACTAGTTTTTTTTTTCTATAAACATAACGAGATCAAAAGGCGTAGAAGATTGTCTTCACTGTACTAGGGTTTTCCTATATGTAATTCGTTCCCTTCAATGTAACGGCACGCATCATGCCGAGAGTATTACTTATAGCACGTGACTGTAGCTTCAAGCGATAATCCACAGGAATCTCCTATAAAATACACTTTGTAAACAAAACATCACGAGTCGGGTTAGAGCCCACGATTCCTTAAGCACAAGGCGAACATCTTGACCACTACGCTATCAAGTTTCCCCCTTTTTTAAAATAAACAAAGCAATTGCACTAATAAGCTTTGGTCATTGTTATGTTCATAGTTTTAAAAGTTGTTTCCCTGTAAAGCCAGATTTATCGATGGATCCTTGAAACTTCCAAGATGATTATTTCTATGCTATTGTGCATGTATTTACTATGTATTTCTATGCTATTGTGCATGTATTTACTATGTATTTCTATGCTATTGTGCATGTATTTACTATGTATTTCTATGCTATTGTGCATGTATTTACTATGTATTTCTATGCTATTCTGCATGTATTTCTATGTATTTCTATGCTATTCTGCATGTATTTACTATGTATTTCTATGCTATTCTGCATGTATTTACTATGTAAAAAGAATTGTTGCCAAAAAACAATGTGTAAATAAAAATGTTTGTTAATTTTTTAAAAAGGTATGTATATTTTTCTTATTTACTTGTAGCTCAGTTAGTTTCCTACATTGAAATATTCAGTACTGATTTTACTTTAGTTTACTTATGCATTACAATTTTCATTTTTGGCCAAACTAACTTCTTTCCCGCTAAATCGCACTTTATAGAGAAATGGGTACCACACACATAGAAAAATGAATATACAACTTTTGATAATCTCTTTGTTATATATATGTTATGCAAAACTGAACATAATGCATTTGAAATATTCAAAAAAAACATATTTTTTATTATGGGAAACCTTAAATGGTGTAGAAAAAAAGTAAAGTAACCCATAGCATTTATTAATGCCGTAGGGGTGTGAGATGTTAGCGATCTCACATTTCAGTGGATCTACAAATAAGGGCGATAGCCATCTCCTCTCCCTCGCAGTCTTTACTTCCCGAATTAATGTGGTACCCATTTAAGGCTGGGTCGACCCGGGAGCCGTATAATATACGGCTTATACGCGAAGCCAGTTCGCTAACCACTGCGCTACGCGGCTCCCTATACATGGTGTAATAGATTGTTAATGGAAGCGGAGTTAGGGGTTAAAGAAAAAAGGGCCGATCATCTTGATAATAAAGAGACATACACGTTTGCTTAAATATGTCATTGATTGTTGCAGGTTGACTTGTACAGAATAACCGAAGTTCAGAGCATTCATACAAGGTTGGTTGGTTAGTTGCTGATCCAGCGGTCCATGGACTCATGTCCTTTGACCCAATGCCATTAAATGGCATTATATTGCTGGGAAGTCTGTTGATTTTCGGCTCACCCCGGGACAGAGCCAGAGAATGACTATCACACCTCCAGGAAGGTAGGTTTCAACTTATGCACTGCTCCGAGCCACTGCAACCAAGATAGGGTTCACTGTGCTCATTCCCTGCCACCAATTGACTACTGGTTATGACGAACTTCTCTATTGCTCCAGGCATGCAACCAAATGTTCAAGTCAATAGGATTGTCAGGTCCTGGATCACTGTGCCTCTATGATGGGTTTCAGCCATAGGAAAAAACAGTGCTGTCAGTTTCCTCCTCCCCGGTGCTGCACAGTTCATCTCTGGATCCCTCCAAACCACAGAGGGTGCATGCATGTTTATTCAGGTAAACATAAAACACATTTCAACAAAATAAAAGCATAATTGTATAGATGACGTGCCATGAGCTTCTCTAAGAAGTTAACCTCAATATAACGGCATGTCTTCCGCTAAAGTTTTCTGTTGCATGGGTGGTATGTCTAGTGGGCCATTGGTGAGACCCACAGACGCAACCGCATGCGTATTCATTCATACGGAAGAAAACGTTCTGGGAGGTATAACCTAATCTCAGAAATTCAGATGGTCCATACAGATGACCGCCAGATTGTAATTGGTGCACCTGCTACAAGAGTCGGTACATCGGGTCTAGGGAAAATCAACATTGTGTAGGACGTGACAATACAATACTCAGAGAGCCCAGAAACATGGAGACATGCTAGCTCTTTATAATTAGAGAACCCATTTGGATGGTGGGGAATGCATACCAAAAACAAGTTTCAAAAAATGTATTCGCGTATTTTCTTGTTTAATTAAATTCCCTCTTTTTCATGAGACATTTGACGGCCTTTCTGTGGAAAATATTTAAGAGGTTAAGGGGGGGGGGGCGGCAGGGGTGGACGGTTGGCTAAATTCCGTATACGATAAGTCATGTTATGATTTTCTAAGGAGAGGTGGAGTGGTTTGTTCACCCACTGTCTACGGACTTGATATTGACATAGTTAAAGAATATATCCTGTATCTTTCTGATCAACCGTCTTGATTAGATTCAAAATATCAGCACAGTCCACCTTACTTTAATTGTGACCAAGCTAAAAGTATGCCCTTTCATTTCCTTTTTTTCCATTTGTATTCACATATTAACGTAGTTTTGTATTGGAGTTTATGGATGCACTTCTGATCCCCGAAGAGAGACGTTCCAGTGTAGCAGTGATTCAGGATCGTCACGTCCTGCATGGGGTAAACCATATACCGGCCCACCAGCTGAGGAGAACCTGTGCATTCACCAGGAGGGCTATGGGCTGTCAAGAGCTTCCTGCTCACGGCGAAAGGGATTGAATCATCATCATCATCACATATTAACGTACGCATATCTGCTTACAAGAATGAAAGTAACTCCCTTCAAATCAGATTTTACTATGAAATCCAGATCTGCCAGAGCACACAACCAGGCCACATTTTTACAAACATATCCTTACACACTATGATTAATACATATACAAACATTTCCTTACATACTATGATTAATACATATACAAACATATCCTTACATACTATCATTAATACATATACAAACATATCCTTACATACTATGATTTATAGTAGGTAACGTCCATCCCTTACTACTGGCGACCCTAGATATTGGTGGCGGTGCCACCAAAGGGAGCAACTAATCGGCTCATAAAATAGAGATGTATGCACGTGAAATAACAATAGAGATGTATCCATGTCCACAAGATTGATTGCTTTCAATAGTGAAACGATGAAAATTAGCATAGTTTGGACGTGTATGCAGAAATGATTCCTTGTCAAAAATGATACTGCGGTGAATCGTCAAAGGTGAACGAACCAGACGACAAATACAAGCATGGACAGACTACATCAAGTTTTGTATACGAATTTTTCCTCACTAATTAGCACCATTGATGATATAATTTGATGGATGACTATGTGTGCTGATGCATACAATATTATACCTTTTCTGATCCCTACAATATTATACCCCTATGAGACTGTGTGCTGATGCATACAATATTATACCCAACTGAGACTGTGTGCTGATGCCTGCAATATTATACCTTTTCTGATACTCTGTGTGCTGATCCCTACAATATTATACCTTTTCTGATACTCTGTGTGCTGATGCCTACAATATTATACCTTTTCTGATACTCTGTGTGCTGATGCCTACAATATTATACCCCTATGAGACTGTGTGCTGATGCCTACAATATTATACCCATATGAGACTGTGTGCTGATGCATACAATATTATACCCCTATGCGACTGTGAGCTGATGCATACAATATTATACCCATCTGAGACTCTGTGTGCTGATCCCTACAATATTATACCCCTATGAGACTGTGTGCTGATGCCTACAATATTATACCCATCTGAGACTCTGTGTGCTGATGCCTACAATATTATACCCCTATGGGACTGTGCTGATGCATACAATATTATACCTTTTCTGATAATCTGTGTGCTGATCCCTACAATATTATACCTTTTATGATACTCTGTGTGCTGATCCCTACAATATTATACCCCTATGAGACTGTGTGCTGATGCATACAATATTATACCTTTTCTGATAATCTGTGTGCTGATCCCTACAATATTATACCTTTTATGATACTCTGTGTGCTGATCCCTACAATATTATACCCATCTGAGACTGTGTGCTGATGCCTGCAATATTATACCTTTTCTGATACCCTGTGTGCTGATCCCTACAATATTATACCTTTTATGATACTCTGTGTGCTGATGCCTGCAATATTATACCAATCTGAGACTCTGTGTGCTGATGCCTGCAATATTATACCAATCTGAGACTCTGTGTGCTGATGCCTGCAATATTATACCAATCTGAGACTCTGTGTGCTGATGCCTGCAATATTATACCCTATGACCCTAATGGGTTATAAGCTTATATTGATAGGTGGATTAAATGTTGTCAAATTTAGTGCACGTTTTTAAAAAAAAAATGTTATTTCATTTCGATTGCCATTTTCCAGAATATTAAACATTTCTTCCAATGCTGTTTCGTTTTCTATTCACACAATTACAAATTTTAGACATGTAACACACTAAAAGTGAAGATAGCATACATATTTAATTTCATCTGGTAAATACACAAAGCTATATATATATATAATTCCTATGTACCTGGTTGAAAAATATACTCCAACCGAAGTTTGGAAATGGTCGATTTCCTTTGTTGGTGAGTGAAATCTCTGCCTTATACAGCATAATGAATACCGTTGTATCGTTTGGAGGCTGTTTACATGGACAAGAAAAATGTTAATATCAGGGGTATGGTTTAGTTAATTGTTTTTTATATCATGTTTATGATAATGATTATATAATCCATTTATCTGTGAGAAAGTAGCACTTGACAGCCCAAAGTCCTTTTGATAAAAATGCCTAGGTCCTCCTCAATTGAGTAATGGATGTGACACTCAGACTTTTATCTCAGAGACATGGTTGCGTTAGGGGTTGGGATCTATGGATGCATGTTTAACCCCCGAAGAGAAGCATTCCAGTACTGCAGTATACAAGAATCATCACGTTTGGCCAGAAGATTAGCGTATAGTTGGCGCTAATTAGTTCATCATTCTTCCATCAGCTTTGTTGAACTACAAGGTGTGATGGTAGAAGTGGTTAGGACTCCGTGTCGGTCTAAACATTGCGTACACATTTAAATGTGATTATATGAGTATTTTGTACAATGTAACAAAATGTAGCATAAAATTATATCAGTATGTAGCCATTTAATAGCGTTTAAATCCTGTCAATATTAATATTTGAGAAATAACTTAATGTGCGGTTCGGTGGCCGAGTGGTACAGAGCGCGCATGTGACGGCCAATGTAGCGAGTTCTAATACCACAGCAATCAATTTTGCATCGGGACAGTTTATAAAGAAATGGCAAACCACTGACCGTATTTATATTGTCTAGAAAATCACTTCAGCCAAAAACATGCTGTGGTGATGGCTAAGTCATGCATGAAATATGCTAACAAAATAACTCAAAAGCTCGCGTGGAAAAAGCACCACTTTCTATAACAATTTATCTTGTGCAACCATCATTTTCAATGGCTTACAATTTTCGTAAAACACTGTATTGCTTTTAGATTTCTTCCACAGAAGAATTTCAGCACTCATTGTTTAATCAATACACATTGTAAGTTAATTTTTAATCCGTTAATTAAGGGCAAGTCACTATTAATTTCAAAGATGTTTTAAACAGTTATATCATCTCTGCATCTCTTCGTCATTTATGGGACTTTGATAATGATCATCATCATGTGACATATAGATTCCTTATAGATTCTCTGGCCTTCTTTGGCCATCCTTAGATTCTCTGAACACTCTGAGATTCTGGACGTGTTGACCTGCCGCAGCTAAAGAAATGTTTAAATAATCTGATATATCATTGCAACATCGTCGTCTTGGGCGCATTCTTCTCCTGATGTCATTAACTCTGCCGTACGCTATTAATCTTCCCATGCTGTTATGTCTCTTTATAAGACCAAAAAGAACATAGCTTTCTTGTTAAGATGTTGTTATGGAGCCAGTCCTATTTGGCGTTTATTGATCTCAACACTTCTTAATTTGTTTTTTGTGTGTAGCTGTCCATGGTATACCTAAAATTCTGTTATATCTCATTTCGACAGCAGCGAATCTCTTTGCTATTGTTTTATTTAATGTCCATGCCTCACAACCGTATATTGCTACTGGAAATACGCATGTTCTGATCATACATAATTCAAAATAGAATCACTAGGCATGTTACTTCTATAGTAGCAGTGCAGATGGTACCGCATTGCTCTCGGAGTACCTAGGGTTAGCAGATAACAAAGATCCCCAAAGTATCTCCCCCCTCCCCCGTGGTGCACCCTGGAAACAGAAATACAGCTGCTCGTGCTGATTCTGGCTAAAACTTTAGGGGATCGCGTCCGTAAATGTGGAGGTTGCAAATGGAAAGAGATGTGATTGCAAAAGACAGGCTATATCTTCGAAACCTCTGCACCAACACATGAAGCAGCACTGTCGACAAACAGTGAAACTAGTCAGTTCGGTGGAAGCACTGGAGGTCCGCCAATGCAGATGATACGAAGTGGGCAGAAGCTATGAGAAATATTAAGAATCGGTGCATCAGCCACCACAAGGATAATAAAATAAGTACACTGTGAGGGCAGCACAACACTACAGGCCAGCGATATGTGCAAAGAGAACGGAAAATGGATCAAGGAAATCTGAACTTAAGTATTGTTTGCTCGAGACAAGTCTGCAGTTACTGGTGATCCCAGCCAGGGCCCAACTCTATTGTCGAGTTTTTCTATACCAGAATCATGCTCGCAGAGAGGAAAAGTTCAGTACCCGGTTGGGCACAGGTACAACCGTCAACGGGGACAAGCTATGTTCAGCTCTAGAACAAAATGCTTGTCTCCGACGCCCATTAATATGTGTATAGACTCAGACATGGATGAGGGGTTCACACAACACCTCGGGAAAGAGGACGAAAGAGTCCGAGTTCAATTCAGCTATCGAGTTCTTCCTAAACTGAAACCAGGTTCACGGATTAGAAAAGGTTCCGCTGATATTAAATTTATAGCAATGAAGAAAGATTATATGAAATGTATAAATTATATACAACTTAACATAATACTTATAATATAGAAGAGAGTTGTGAAAACGTACGTTAGAAAACTATATAATTTAGAAAACGTATGTTAGAAAACTATATAATTTAGAAAACGTATGTTAGAAAACTAAATAATTTAGAAAACGTATGTTAGAAAACTATATAATTTAGAAAACGTATGTTAGAAAACTAAATAATTTAGAAAACATATGTTAGAAAACTATATAATTTAGAAAACGTATGTTAGAAAACTATATAATTTAGAAAACGTATGTTAGAAAACTAAATAATTTAGAAAACGTATGTTAGAAAACTATATAATTTAGAAAACGTATGTTAGAAAACTAAATAATTTAGAAAACATATGTTAGAAAACTATATAATTTAGAAAACGTATGTTAGAAAACTATATAATTTAGAAAACGTATGTTAGAAAACTAAATAATTTAGAAAACGTATGTTAGAAAACTATATAATTTAGAAAACGTATGTTAGAAAACTATATAATTTAGAAAACGTATGTTAGAAAACTATAATTTAGAAAATATATATTTTAGAAGATAGTTGATATAAATTTATAATTTACAGGATGATGTTAAGAAGGCTATGAGCAGTGCCGTAAATAAGAATCTGAGTTTGGGTGTTCAAAATTATGTGTTCACATAGGTCTTTAAATTTACCGCCAACTAGTGAAATTTACCCATGAAATCTCTTCAAAGACTAAACACTTATTTGTGTGATAAAACTCCCTACTCAAGGTAACCATATCTACGGCCCTGGCTGTAGGTTTAATATCAGAGCACAACATCTGGTTTACATGTGTTATGAGTTATGACCGTAGCATATTAACAGTCAACACATTAACTATGTTACATGGATCCATGATGTATCTATTGCCACTGTGACACTGCTTGCCAATGTATTGATTTCTCATTACCCTCAATACTAGCATATCCTGACACAGAAATATTTTTGGTCTGCATCAAATGCCCCTTGGCACAGCTTTCTACGAGGGTTATCACTTCAGCTATAGAGCTGCATGCTTTGATAGGAACCCTCAGCAGGAAGCTTGCTTCTCTTCTGATAGTGACATAATATTTAAGGGCGGGGGGGGGCAGAGCACAATGCGATAAATTATCGGAGACGTTTATCTCTCAATACTCGCCCTAAGACGAACGACATTATCCGTCGAAGACATATGTGTCGGGCCATTATAGCAAATAAAGTGGCGACACATTGCATTTCCATTTTCTGGACCACATTCTGTTAGAAATCTAGTAGCACCATTGTTCTGCTACAAGAGAGATACAGTGGGAGTTTGAGAATGTGTCCTGCTACAAGAGAGATACAGTGAGAGTTTGAGAATAAAGGCTGAAAAAGAACGACATTATATTCTAGATCATAAGTAAAAATCCTCAATATGAGCACTGTGAAAGTTAGCGAAAATAATGCAAAAAATTATCACAAAGATATATAAAATAAATGGAAAAAAGGATCACCTACCAGAGGTGCATTCTGAATCACTCTGTACTTGATCTCAATATTTTTGGCATAATAATCCACGTCATCTTGACAGAATCCATCTTCTGTGAATTATTATAAAAAGTACTATCGTCAAGAAGTGCAGATATGATTGTATATGTTCTGGTAGTAGAGACCACACTGTCACAGAAGTGCAGGTATGATTGTATAGATTCTGTTAGTAGAGACCACTCTGTCACAGAAGTGCAGATATGATTGTATAGGTTCTGGTAGTAGAGACCACTCTGTCACAGAAGTGCAGATATGATTGTATAGGTTCTGGTAGTAGAGACCACTCTGTCACAGAAGTGCAGGTATGATTGTATAGGTTCTGGTAGTAGAGACCACTCTGTCACAGAAGTGCAGATATGATTGTATAGGTTCTGGTAGTAGAGACCACTCTGTCACAGAAGTGCAGGTATGATTGTATAGGTTCTGGTAGTAGAGACCACTCTGTCACAGAAGTGCAGGTATGATTGTATAGGTTCTTGTAGTAGAGATCAGTCTGTCTTACAAAACGCCATAACTTGTACATTATGTACTTTTAATTTGACTTTCAAAAGAAAAAAATAATGACAACGCCTCGATTTAATCTCGTAGATAATAGTCGGAGATAAAGAGTAAGCTTTTGATAGAGTGTATAGAGCACAGCTATGTATAATACTATAAACATATGGAGTTCCCCAACATCTGGTAAGCCATGTCAGAGCATATACGTTAATAGTCAATACGCAGTATGAACGAGTACAGGTGCATCCGATAATTTCCGAATTCACTCAGGAGTGAGACATGGGTGCGTATTATCCCCCCCCCCCAAGTGTTTATAACATACGTAGATCACATATGCAAAGTAGCAAAGACAACGGAAGAAAACAATCTGAAGGATAACCTAAACGAATTGATATTTTCAGACGATCAAGGACTAGTAGCATCATCAGAAGACCAACTACAAAGACAAAAAGACACTACATTAAACATGCCAAACCTTTAACATGAAAATAAATATAGAAAAGACCGAAGAAATGAAGAACAGAAAGAAACACCAAAATATATATATATATATTGTAAACGCCAGACTTAAACAAGTGACAGAATTTAGATACCTAGGAAGCAATATAACAACATACGGCAAAGAGCAGCAACGAAATACACAACAGATTTAGTAAAACATATCAAGCTCTAGGGCAAATGACACCAATCTTCAGAAACAAAAACGTATATTTAAACATCAAAATAACACTATTAAAACTATTATTATACCAACGCTGTGCTACCAATGCCAAACATGGACAACGACAGCACAAGATAACGTAACCTTGTGATAGCTGAAATGACATGCTTACGTAGAATTCTTGGAATATCGCTAAGACAGAGTGAGGAATGAGGACATTAGACAAAAACCGGCACCAACCCAATCTTGGGATATATCAGAGTGAAAGCTGACCTAGAGGCCGACCACAAAAACGTTCGACCACCGAAATAAAAGAGGCGACAAATTCCACAATATGCTTAGCACACACGAGGGTCATCTCCAGAGAACTCTTCTACCCAAGACACTGAAAGGTAACAATTCTTGAGACTAACGGGAATTGAACCAGTCCGTTCTACGGCACCAAGTCGCCTAGCAACAATTGCACACGCGTGTGCAATTGTTGCTAGGCGACTTGGTGCCGTAGAACGGACTGGTTCAATTCCCGTTAGTCTCAACAATTTTTAAAAATTGTCCTCTGGCTTCCTACTTAAATTTACTTGAAAGGTAACAAAGGGTTTAGCGAATAGATAGATAGTTAGATAGACCATAGTTCTAGAACATTCCTAGATTTTAACCCGAAACATCGTGATTGCGATACAACTTTCTAATCAATTGGCCACATGCTCGAAATCAGTACACACATTTGTTCACGTTTGTACTTGTACATGTACCTAACCCTTGGAAGATCATGATGATGATGCTGAAAATAATCCCTTTAGCCAAGAGTAAGTAGCTCTTGATAGTTCATAGCTTGTCTGCTAAAAGTAGTGGTCCTGAGTTTAGTACCGAGGCAACACCCGCATTGACTCGCATAGGGGTCTGTTGTCTTAAAAGCATGGTTGTGCTATGGGGATTTATAGAGACATTTTTAGAACCCCCACCACCGACTCTCATTGGGAGTCTGTTGTCTTAAAGGCATGGTTGTGCTATGGGGATGTATAGAGACAGTTTCAGTCCCTGAAAGGATGCATTTCAGTGCGAAAGTACCTCATGTTCATCACATCCTGTCAGGAGCACAGTGTACAATTCTGGGCCAAATATTTCAGTTTTGTGTCAAATTTGTTGACTCATTTGTACAATAAGTATTAACCGCCACCTCGGATGAACATTAGATGCATGACAAGATTCCAGAAACCACTGTCCTTGACAGATCTGGTATACACAGCATTGACACTCCTGATGCAGACACAGATTTGTTGGGCAGGATATTTGGCACGTATGCCAGATTGTGCAACCAGATGGCAGTGCAATTGAGTTTCAACAACACAAATCCAACAAAACAATCCCACTCCTTGACTAACAACCACATGATTGTGCTTGGCCAGAGCTTTAACGCCAAACAGTTACAGACCAGCCAACCAATAAACATACACACTTCAAACACTGAGCATCATCTTGCCAGTGCTATTGAGTTTCAACACAGCACAAGTCACTAAAAACTCCTCACAAACGACCCAAAGATTGTGCATGACCAGAGTTTCACCAAAAAAAAAGTTTCAGACCAGTCAACCAATAAAAATACACTCCAATCACCACAACACAACCTTACAACAGTGCTAAACCAAAATGAGTTTCAATCCACCACCACATACAAATCACAACATCCAAACACACAGAACCAGACAGGACAGCATAAAGATACACATACAAAAACAGACAAGACATGGCCAAACTCCAAAACCCACATAGTACAGACGACATATAACCACCTAGTTCAGATATCTACTCTAATAAAAACATGAGTGCAAGCGCTAGGAGATCTTGTACCACACCATAACATAAACAATTACAAGACCAGATAACAATCAATAGGGAGAAGACAGCTCAACCAAAAGACTAAATAAAACAAAAACCTCAAGTATAGTATAGGCAAGGGAGGGGGAGGGCCAAAATACTGGTATTATCGTGATATGTGTATTGTAATTCTTTATGATTTCTTGTGTGCTCATCATTGCCCATCATCACCCACTAGTTTTAGATATAGTCTGTCGTGTCCCATTGAGACGAAATATAAACCTGTGTTTCACGTAAGTCTAATTGTTGTTACGTTTCAAACAGTTACCTTGTATTGATTGTCATATTGGTATAATCGTGAGAATGAAGTATGAAAGACCAATAATACCAGTATACCGTATATACATATGCGTACTATAGGGGTACGGAACTGTATAAGTATGTAAGAAAAACACAAGGTTAAATGTGCATGGATATTTATGATATGTAAAGTCATACGGGTGATTGTGTATTTCTGATACGGGTGCTTGAGTATTTATATGTAAAGGATAGGTGTGCATGGGTAATTATGATATGTAAGACATAGGTGCATGGATATTTATGATATGTAAAGCATATTGGTGCAAGTGTAAGGATGCAGATATAATTATAGGTAATACATATGTGTGCATGTGTATATGAGTGTATGTATATGTAAACATACGGGTACAAGTAATATATATATATATATATATATATATATATATATATATATATATATATATATATATATATATATATATATATATATATATATATATATGGTTGGTTGGTTGCTGATCCAGCGGTCCATGGGCTCATGCCTTTTGACCTAATGCCATTAGATGGCATTATATTGTTGGGAAGTCTGTGGATTTTCGGCCCACCCAGGGACAGAGCTAGAGAATAACTATCACTCCTCCAGGAAGGTAGGTTTGAACCTATGCACTGCGCCTAGCCACTGCAGCTAAGTTAGGGTTCACTGTGCTCATTCCCTGCCACCAATTGACTACTGGTTATGCCGAAATTCTCTATAGCTCCAGGCATGTAACCAAATGTTCAAGTCAAAAGGATTGTCACGTCCTGAGTCACTGTGCCTCTATGATGGACCTCAGCCATAGGAAAAACACACAAACGCGCGCGCGCGAAACGCGCGCACGCACGCACGCACACACACACCACCTAGAAGTCTGCCAAAAAAGGACAATGGTGCATTTTTGAATGGACTGCATCTTATCGTCCTCCACTGGGGTGATTTGATAGAAGACACAAAGTGTTAAATAGAGACATGCAGAGATATTTTGTGTCCACATGTTACAAGCTGCTAGCCTATCCCTCAATTTTTCATATCGCCTCTTACAACATGCCTGGAAACAAAATAGTGACCACATTCTTTGCACGCTGAACTAAAAGTCCAGCTGCTGTAGGGTGTTGTTCATCAAAGGGTGATGTTGGAAGATTGAATAGTTTTGTAGGGTTTTGTTCATCAAAAGGTGATGTTGGACGGTTGAATAGTTTTGTAGGGTGTTGTTCATCAAAGGGTGATGGACGGTTGAATAGTTTTGTAGGGTGTTGTTGATCAAAAGGTGATGTTGAAAGGTTGAATAGTTTTGTAGGGTGTTGTTCATCAAATGGTGATGTTGGAAAGTTGAATAGTTTTGTAGGGTGTTGTTCATCAAAGGGTGATGTTGGAAAGTTGAATAGTTTTGTAGGGTGTTGTTCACCAAAGGGTGATGTTGGCGGTTGAATAGTTTTGTAGGGTGTTGTTCATCACAGGGTGATGTTGGAAAGTTGAATAGTTTTGTAGGGTGTTGTTCATCAAAGTGTGATGTTGGACGGTTGAATAGTTTTGTAGGGTGTTGTTCACCAAAGGGTGATGTTGGCGGTTGAATAGTTTTGTAGGGTGTTGTTCATCAAAGGGTGATGTTGGAAAGTTGAATAGTTTTGTAGGGTGTTGTTCATCAAAGTGTGATGTTGGACGGTTGAATAGTTTTGTAGGGTGTTGTTCATCAAAGGGTGATGTTGGAAGGTTGAATAGTTTTGTAGGGTGTTGTTCATCAAAGGGTGATGTTGGAAGGTTGAATAGTTTTGTAGGGTGTTGTTCATCAAAAGGTGATGTTGAAAGGTTGAATAGTTTTGTAGGGTGTTGTTCATCAAATGGTGATGTTGGAAAGTTGAATAGTTTTGTAGGGTGTTGTTCATCAAAGGGTGATGTTGGAAGGTTGAATAGTTTTGTAGGGTGTTGTTCATCATAGGGTGATGTTGGAAGA
Organism: Meghimatium bilineatum; assembly: GCA_034231615.1. NCBI lineage: Eukaryota > Metazoa > Mollusca > Gastropoda > Stylommatophora > Philomycidae > Meghimatium > Meghimatium bilineatum. The sequence goes on along the minus strand of CM067317.1, from coordinate 49,480,583 downwards.
ATGAATAGTTTTGAGCACAAGAATTTCTTCTTAGCTGTCTGTATTATTAAACAAAAGCCAATAAGCAGGATACGGAGATTGGAAAAATGAAATACGTTATATTGTGGTTTACAGCGTGGCTGCAAAATATACATTTTTAACATGCCACTTCGACATGGCAGAGGATGAGTACAATTGAATGCATGTACTTTCAAATCACTGTGAAAATATTCAAGAAATATCTTCCACATTTTCTGTTAGTAGCTAAAGATAATTTAGATTATATCTACATTATGAGTGGCGCATGGACGAGAGGTTAGAGCGGTGATCTTACACCAGTGAGGTCCGCAGCTCGATCCCGGCAAGGACTTAGTTTTTCCTTCTGACAGAGGGTAAATTAAATAAACTCACCCTGTACATGGAGAAGCGACATAGAGAACATGTAGCCTTTATCACACAGCTACACAGTCCATATGTGCAACTGCCTTAAGGGAAACATGCTTGTATGTCAGCTAATGATATAGTTTAAACAATTTTCAAATGGGTTTACTCTGAACAATGACGTCTTACCAGTGACATGCGGAAGTACTTCAACAGTGACATTCATTTTTTGGATATCCTTGAGAATTTTCATTTGACGTTATACGTTATGAGTGGTACTCTGTGCGACCAAAGTGCTGAGTGAAGTTATACGTTATGAGTGGTACTTTGTGCGACCGAAGTGCTGAGTGAAGTTATACGTTATGAGTGGTACTCTGTGCGACCGAAGTGCTGAGTGAAGTTATACGTTATGTATGGTACTCTGTGCGACCGAAGTGCTGAGTGAAGTTATACGTTATGAGTGGTACTCTGGGCGACCGAGGTCATGAGTGATTTATACTATTTATTATTATTGAGATAATATATATAATTTGAGACATGCGGATGACACTGTTCTGATTGCAAAAAGGGATGGAGACCTTCAAGATTTAATTAATGTAGTAGTCACAGAAAGTAAAGAGAAAGGCCTCTTCCTAAATATAAAGAATACAGAAGTAATGGTTATTTTATAGAAACAAAATAACACACCTTGCAAGATCAAAGTGAATGATATAGTATTAAAACAGGTCCACCAATTCAAATATTTAGGTACAACGATTACAGCAGATTGAAAGAGTTCAACAGAAATAAGAAGCAGAATAAGGCAGGATAAAACAACATTCAGAAAAATGAAATATATATTGTGTAATATGACCTTGTCATTAGAGGTGAGGAAGAGAGTTCTACAGTGATATATATCCTCCATACTAACATGTGGGTGCGAGTCTTGCACAATAAACAAACTGGAAAGTGGGAAATTAGAGGCAATAGATATGTGGTTCTATAGAAGAATGCTGAGAATACCACGGAATGCCAGAAAAACTAATGTGGAGGTGTTGAAAGAGTCAAATTTGAAACGGACCCTAATCAATAATATAAGACAGTCTTAATTTTTTTAGCCACTTCATGAGACAAGCAGGTTTGGAGAACATAGTCACAACAGGCAAGATTGAAGGCAACAGAGAAAGAGGGCGACAACGTGAGAAAATATTAGACAATTTGACAACCTTTTACGGTAAGGAAACAACAACGACCTTGATACATAATACTGGAGACAGAACGCTGTAGAGAGCCATGAATGCTTACGCCAGCCGGCATGCCACCTGTTGATGATGATGATTATGATTGAATGAATTTCCGGCAGTTCTGGTAAACATAATCTCCCCAGATTAATCAGTACAGCGATTACAATTCACTTTACTGAAATCTTTTGATTTGACAGGGTCACTGAGTGCATTTATTATGTCAGAATAAACCATTCATATCTTTTGTTAATGTGTCATCGCCAATGTATCAGTTCGTCAGCTTATCTGATCGCTTACTACTATCAACAACCTTATATCATGTCACCAATATGGTGGTAATTTTTTTTGCCAAGTATTGCGCTTACAATTCCTCTCATTTCCAGTTAACAATTCCAGCTTTAACTTTGAAAAAAATACTCATTGGGTCGCTCAATACGCATGCATGAGAGCAGCCGAAGTGCTGTGATACTGGCGCCCATAGCAGTGCTTCAATCACGGCTTGTATATCGCCATCCTAAGATTAATAGAGTTGTGCTTAAGACATCGATGAATTTCTTGACGGCACAGATATTATTTATAATCTGGATTTGGCATGGAATTGTAGAATTGGATTTGGCATGGAATTGTAGAATTGGATTTGGCATGAAATTGTAGAATTGGATTTGGCATGGAATTGTAGAATTGGATTTGGCATGGAATTGTAGAATTGGATTTGGCATGGAATTGTAGAATTGGATTTGGCATGGAATTGTAGAATTGGATTTGGCATGAAATTGTAGAATTGGATTTGGCATGGAATTGTAGAATTGGATTTGGCATGGAATTGTAGAATTGGATTTTGCATGGAATTGTAGAATTGGATATGGCATGGAATTGTAGAATTGGATTTAGCATGGAATTGTAGAATTGGATTTGGCATGGAATTGTAGAATTGGATTTGGCATGGAATTGTAGAATGTATCAGAGTTGCATCAGATGTATCACAGAAAAAGACTTCATTTTTTGGCAACTTAATGAGACAGGCAGGTTTGAAGAATAATAACGCAACAGGCAAGATTGAAGGTAACATAGACAGAGGGTGACTTCTTCTTTTCTTCCTCTTTTACCCTTTACGGGTGTCGAGGGAGATACAATGTTCTTGTTCTCATTTTTCTGGCAGCTTCAGATAATGTTAGTTGGTGTTCGTGTAGTGTATCTTTGATGTCGATCCAGCGTACTCTAGGTCTACCCCTGACTCTTCTTTCTGCTTCTCCTCTCTTCATATATGATTTTTTAAACTAATAAATCACACGGTATTCTTTCCAGTTGACCAAACCATTGCATCTGTTGGTTTTGTATGTATTGTAGAATTGATATGACACCCACTCTTTCTCTGATGACATCGTTTCTAATTCTGTGTCTTCTGGTCACTCCTGTCGCTTTTCACAGACATTTCATCTCTGTTGTAACCAGTTGTCTCTTATGTTTTGTTGTTAATGTCCATGTTTGACATTAATAGCACAGGGTTGGAATGAAGATACTTTGGATAAGATGTTTTTTTGTTGTTGTCATTGGTAGCATTTTGTGTTGCAATAAAGGGGATAATTGACGCAGTATTTGATTCGCTATGCTACAACGAATGTATATTTCAGTGTCCATGACAGAGGGCGACAATGTGAGAAAATATTAGACAGTTTGACAGTCTTGCACGGCAAGGAAGCAACAACGATTTTGATACATAATACTGTGGCGAGGCATGGTCGCCTACGCCAGTCGGTATAGCACCTGATGACCAGAGTTGGTGTGAATTTAAAAATATAATTGTTTGATTGGTTGACTCTCATGTCGATTTCTGTGTCATCATCCTGTATTATAGTGGAGATTGACGAAGCTACGTTAGCCATATTGATAACTAAAGCATGGCTCGTGATGGTGGTTGTTATGTCAGACTCGCAGTCGATAATCTGCTACGGTACAGAATGGATGATTGAAATATGAATGGATGAATTTCATTGCCACTTCTCTTCTTATTTCTGTTTGCCTGACAGAAGCAGGGATTTACGAACTCTCCAGAGACGGCATTTTTGAGTACTTAATATGTGTTTCTTTTCGGGCTTCTTATATTCCTTCATGCATCTTTTGCACGATCGGCCTCGAACTTTGAATCCGTTGCCATTGTTTAGCTACGCTTTTCATGAAATTATGTCTGACGATAGTCTGGGTGTGTGTACAACGTTTAATCTATTGTCTTCTGATGTAATCCAGAATTTATATTTGCACTAAACTTCTGATATTCTCATTTCTAATTCTGTCTCTTATCGTTACACATATCGTTACACATTCTACTTAAAAATGAAAATTTCTGTCGTATTGATTTTTCTTATAACTTTGCTATTAGTGTCCACTTTTGTCACTGGTGGCACAGAGATAGAATAGTAATAACAAACAACATCAGGCTTCCAGGTAATTGTACAAATCTACGACTCTTGTTCAACTGTAATAGCATTGTTCAACTGTAATAGCATTGTTCAACTGTGGCAGAAGGAATTAGAGAGCCGATATGCTGGGTAAAATGGCAGAAGTGGTTGGATAGCAGAAAAATGGGAATTAGAGTGCATATGGGAGAGAGGATGCCGGGGCGAATTGTGTGATTATAGAGCAGATGCGAGGGAGAATGCCAAGAAAAATTATGTGATGAGAGAGCAGGTGGGAGAAAGGAAGCCGGGAAGAATTGTGTGATTAGAGAGCAGATGTTTGTTTGTTTGTTTTGCGTTCGCTCCATTGTAACCATCACGGATATCCGTGCGATTTCCGCCGGGAGCGTGATTACGTTGTGCCACCGTTATGCGCCTTGTAGCTCTAGCACATCCGATTTCGGCATGCCTTGACAATTCGGGTGGGCTACCCTTAGCCTGTGACAGCCTATATATCTGTCACCAGGCACGCGTAGTAGAGACTCTTCGCCCAGACGATTTTTGCTCTCGTCTGACTCGCACGAGGTGTTCCACTGTCTATGAACTTGCTTCGTGTAATTGGACGTGCTGTGCCTGTGCCCATTGGGTACTGAACCGTTTCTCATCCGTGAGCCTGGTTCCTTAAGGGGAAGAACTCAACAGAGGAGTTGGACCCTGGCTCTTTCGTCCTCTTAGCCGAGGTGTCGTTCACCGACATATTGTACCCCTTGTCCAAGTTCGAGTCTCACACCACGCGTTTGAGAGCAAGGCGTTCTCGAGCGGAGCGTCCTTGTCCCAATAGCGCCTGAGCCCATCAGGTACTGAACCCTTACTCTCTTCAAGTGTATTTCCGGTGTAGGAAAACCTGACAGTAGAGTTGGGTCAGGGCTAAATCGTTGTCCCTTTTGTGCCTGAGCCCATCGGGTACGGAACCCTTTCTCTCTACAAGAGTACATCCGTTATAGGAAACTTTGACAGTAGAGTTGGGCCAGGACTACCATCGTTGTCCCTTTCTTGCCTAAGCCCATCGGGTACAGAACCCTTTCTCTTCGCGAGCTATTTCCGATTTAGGAAGGCTCGACATAAGAATTGGGTTAGGTCTTCTTGCTTTACCAAACGCCAATGGATGGGTCTGGGTCTCTGCCTGTAAGGAACACAGGTAACTAGAAGCTCGACTCGAGCTGACGGAGCTTGTAGTTCCCCTTTCCTAGGGACTTTTCACTTTCTGTTTGCAGTTTGCGCTGCCCTCTAGCGCTGTTCTGCCCTTTCATTGTTTCATTGTACTCGGTATGAAATCTATTTGTCTCTCGCCATGCATCTACCTTTACGTGCATTTTACATTGGCCGCCCCTCCAATGTTCGGACTGGACTGACTTGTTTCACTGTATGTCGACAGTGTCGCTATATGTGGTGATGCTGGTGGTGTCGGAGATATTGTCTGTCTCTTGTGCAGACAAATCTCTTTCCATCTGCTACCTCCACATTCTCGGACACGATCCCCAAATGATTTGGCCAGAACCAGCTCGAGCTGCTGTATTTCTGTTTCCAGGGTGCACCGCGTGGTGCATAAATCAATGTGTAGTGAGTGAACTCAGGTATAAGATATCTCTTCTCTCTTTATAAGATCCCGCTTCTCTCTCTAACTTTATCTCCTATAAATCAATGTGTAGTGAGTGAGCGCAGGTATAAGATATCTCTTCTTTCTTTATAAGATCCCGCTTCTCTCTCTAACTTTATCTCCTATAAATCAATGTGTAGTGAGTGAACTCAGGTATAAGATATCTCTTCTCTCTTTATAAGATCCCGCTTCTCTCTCTAACTGTATCTCCTATAAATCAATGTGTAGTGAGTGAACGCAGGTATAAGATATCTCTTCTCTCTTTATAAGATCCCGCTTCTCTCTCTAACTTTATCTCCTATAAATCAATGTGTAGTGAGTGAACTCAGGTATAAGATATCTCTTCTCTCTTTATAAGATCCCGCTTCTCTCTCTAACTGTATCTCCTATAAATCAATGTGTAGTGAGTGAACGCAGGTATAAGATATCTCTTCTCTCTTTATAAGATCCCGCTTCTCTCTCTAACTTTATCTCCTATAAATCAATGTGTAGTGAGTGAGCGCAGGTATAAGATATCTCTTCTCTCTTTATAAGATCCCGCTTCTCTCTCTAACTTTATCTCCTATAAATCAATGTGTAGTGAGTGAACGCAGGTATAAGATATCTCTTCTCGCTTTATAAGATCCCTCTTCTCTCTCTAACTTTATCTCCTATAAATCAATATGTAGTGAGTAAACTCAAGTATAAGATATCTCTTCTGTCTTTATAAGATCCCTCTTCTCTCTCTAACTTTATCTTCTATAAATCAATGTGTAGTGAGTGAACTCAGGTATAAGATATCTCTTCTCTCTTTATAAGATCCCTCTTCTCTCTCTAACTTTATCTCCTATAAATCAATGTGTAGTGAGTAAACTCAGGTATTTCTTAAAATCACTGCCATTACAATTCATCTGTTATATCAAGTTCTAAAAATTGCGAACGACTACACGGTCAAAAGGGACAGATCGTATTGGGACATAGAGAAGATGTTCTCATACAGGGATCTGAGCGTACTTGTAATGATCCCGCGAGGAATATATAACCTGAATTACGTGGTTCTTCCTATGTAGTTGACAGAGTTGCAGTGCAGAGCACCCCAAGATGATGCGCATGACCCACTTCAGAATCACGCCCTATTCTTCTCCATGCGCACTCAATAACTCAATGAACATAATCCCTAAAGTTGAATGGTATTGTCGTCTGGCGTCAATGGGTGGAAGTTTGTGACATATTCTTGGCCGCATACTCTGGTGCTGATTGTAATTAGAGAGCCGTTACACAGGTGCACGTTACCACAATATCATTTGATGGACCTGACATAATAAATGCACCAAGGATACTTATTTGCATAGAATATTTACAAAAGTGTCAATCATACTCCGTCTCAAGATTGCGGGATATTGGTGTAAACATTTGAACGGCCCGTAACGAGAGAATAATAGTTATACCACGAGTTTGATAAATAAATATCAAAATGGAACTTTCCGTAAAACGTCATACTCCGCACATTCATTTCTTGAAGTTTGTATTGGTGTGGTCCTTATTGTATTGTTGTCCATGTTCTTTTGGATGATAATTTATTTTTTTATTACCATATCCGTTCGCTTTTCAACAAAACCCGCTTTAATGACTACATTTTACACGTACGTCATTGTCACCTTGAACTTCGCATTGTTTACATGTCAATAATGTCTCTGTGGTGGTAATATTAATTTTACTGTTTTCACTGTTTGTTTTATATATTCTTGATAAAGAGCTAATGGTTCGAAACGTTGAAAATGTCTTGTGTATTGCAATTTGCATTTTTTCGTGTTTACACACCATATCCCCTTAGTCAGAAGTGTGCAAGCGAAACTTTAAAAACCTGTATTCTGCTGTATTCGCACTGGCTTCGCATATGAGTGGTCCTGGGTTCATTCCCCAGCTGAGGCGGAAATGTTTTCAGATCGCATCGGCTCCCAGGTCGACCCAGCCTTAAATGGGTACCGGATTAATCCGGGAAGTAAAGACTGCGAGGGAGAGGAGATGGCTACCGCCCTCATTTGCAGAGCCTGTGAAATGTTGAGATCGCTAACATCTCACACCCCTACGGCATTAATAAATGCTATGGGTTACTTTACTTTACTTTACTTACTTACTATTCTACGTAAGTACTATTCAACTGGAACTTTGAGCTACATCGCTGATGGATTGAGACAGTGATGGGACTATGTATAATGGAAAAACACATAGAAGACACAATGATGTCTTTGAGATGTGGATATTAAGAACATATTGTAAGTTGTGTGTCATGTCCTGCTGGACGGGTCATTATTAAAATTTCTTTTACTTCTTTCTATGTCCGCTTAAATGTGATGTGTCCCTGAGCAGAAGGTATCGCGTCTTTATAAGCGGCAATTAAACCCCCCAGTCTAATCGGGTTAGTACGGGAGTACTTTACGCTAAGGGAGCAAACCCTGCCAAAAAATCCCCACCTCCTAGCCACGGGAGTGCCCCAGGCTAAGAGGGGTAAACCTTCATTAAAATATGCGCATGGGGCCCTAAGGTAGTTGGTGGTTGCATTCGTTCATCCTCTGGCATCTCCTTTAGTTCCAGCTTGATACAAAGCGTATCGGCTTTGCTTTTCCCTTAGACTTCATCAACGGAACAGAGTGCAAAATGGGCAAGGCACTTTCGATGAGCCGCCGGGGCTTAGCACAAAACACGTCACAAGAGAAGCAGAAACAAACAACAGACTGTCAAATTTGGCACATGAAATGTTAGAAGGATATGCACCCAGGATCCACACTTAATTCATCCTTTCCCTAGGTAATGAAATAAACTCACGTATAGGGAACGGGGCTGCCACCTTTGGTGGACTGACACATCTAGCTCAGAAACACTATAAGCTAAAATTGAAAACATAGATACAGATTTACCAAACATGCGTGCTGAGTAAACTGTACTACACACCCTAAACATAGACTACATACAGAAAACATACCAAACAGGCGTGCTGAGTACACTGTACTACAGATCCTAAACATGGACTACCTACAGAAAACATACCAAACATGCGTGCTGAGTACACTGTACTACAGATCCTAAACATGGACTACCTACAGAAAACATACTAAACATGCGTGCTGAGTACACTGTACTACAGATCCTAAACATGGACTACCTACAGAAAACATACCAAACATGCGTGCTGAGTACACTGTACTACAGATCCTAAACATGGACTAACTACAGAAAACATACCAAACATGCGTGCTGAGTACACTGTACTACAGATCCTAAACATGGACTACCTACAGAAAACATACCAAAACATGCGTGCTGAGTACACTGTACTACAGATCCTAAACATGGACTACCTACAGAAAACATACTAAACATGCGTGCTGAGTACACTGTACTACAGATCCTAAACATGGACTACCTACAGAAAACATACCAAACATGCGTGCTGAGTACACTGTACTACAGATCCTAAACATGGACTAACTACAGAAAACATACCAAACATGCGTGCTGAGTACACTGTACTACAGATCCTAAACATGGACTACCTACAGAAAACATACCAAACATGCGTGCTGAGTACACTGTACTACAGATCCTAAACATGGACTTCCTACAGAAAACATACCAAACATGCGTGCTGAGTACACTGTACTACAGATCCTAAACATGGACTACCTACAGAAAACATACCAAACATGCGTGCTGAGTACACTGTACTACAGATCCTAAACATGGACTACGTAAAGAAAACATACCAAACATGCGTGCTGAGTACACTGTACTACAGATCCTAAACATGGACTACCTACAGAAAACATACGTGCTGAGTATACTGTACTACAGATCCTAAACATGGACTAACTACAGAAATCATACCAAACATGCATGCTGAGTACACTGTACTACAGATCCTAAACATGGACTACCTACAGAAAACATACCAAACATGTGTGCTGAGTACACTGTACTACAGATCCAAAACATGGACTACCTACAGAAAACATACCAAACATGCGTGCTGAGTACACTGTACTACAGATCCTAAACATGGACTACCTACAGAAAACATACCAAACATGCGTGCTGAGTACACTGTACTACAGATCCTAAACATGGACTACCTACAGAAAACATGCGTGCTGAGTACACTGTACTACAGATCCTAAACATGGACTACCTACAGAAAACATGAGAGGAGAATGAACATATTTCATTTAAGATTCCGTAAAATCATGAACATTAATTCGCACAATACAATCACCAACATGGACGTGTTACACCGCAGTCAGCTACCATAGAAACGCATACAATAAATAGATTGTGTTGGCTGGGTCACGGCCGCAGAATACCAAACTGCCACATCCCAAATCAAGTAATATTCCGAGAACTGACGGAAGGCCACCGAGCCCACGATACACCAAATATGTAGTATAAGAATATATATATCGGACAGAAGAGGTAACAGAACAAACACCAAACCCCAAGTATATCATGCTGCTGTTATACCAACATTACTATACGCCTGCGAAACGTGGACAGTGTATGCTAGACATTCAAGAAAATTAAATAATTTCCATCTTACCTGCCGACGTAAATTACTAAACATCCATTGGTGGGACAAAGTAGCAGACTACGAAGTCTTGGAAAAATCAACCTCAATAAGCATCTACATACTACTTATGAAGGCGCAAGCAAGCTGGGCAGGTCATCTTGTGGGTATGGATTACTCGCGTTTGACAAAACAAATATATTATGGAGCACTCAAGGCAGGAATTATAAAAGCTGGTGGACAGAAAAAGCTCTACAAAGGCACGCTCAAGTCATCACTGAAACATCTTAACATTTACTTAGGCCCTTGGGAGAGCCTCGCTTAGGATAGAACAGCATGGCTTTACAGCATTAGAGTGGGAGCACTAGCGGCGGAAGAGACCAGACAAGATACTGCAAGACAGAAGCGGGCACGTAGAAAAGAAGAAAAAAAACACCTCAACGTCCCATAGACTACAGTTGTCAATTCTGTAGAACATTTTGTGCGAGCATTGGACTTGTTAGTCATTTAAAAACGCATTATTAACATTATTATTTTTTTAAATATTTATTGTTATTATTATTATGGTTGAGTTTTTTTGGTCATCGTCGATTACGACGGACAAACACCATCATCAGAAGATATGTAAATCTTCAATGAAAAGCTTTTTCTTAGATCCCAAAATCAGGGAAAATACGGCCGAAACTCGGACTGTCTGGAGACAAAACATGCTCGATAGAGCAACTTTCTTCAGAAATAATATGTTTTTAAAGATATGGAAGCTAACAAAAAAGATGCAAACAAAATATTTTGTTGCTGTGACATGTTTTGATCTGTGAAAGATCCCAATTCCTGAGAAAATGTTCACATGATTGCTGCTTCTTGTGCTTACTGATCATCCGCAAGAAGCAAAAGGCCATACACATAGAAGAATGGGGAGAACTTCTTGGACAGGGAAGAAAATAACATGAATAAAGTGTTCCTGACACTTCGTGTGGAAAAAGAAGTATTTATAAGAAATAAAAACGAAACAAATAAAGTATAGTATTTTTGGACATAATAAAAGACATGGCACCTTGTAGATGTCTCTGAGGTAATAATAACTGAGGTAATGTGAGAAAAGGATAGGCAGAAATACAGTGTGGGGGAAATATAACCAGATTTCTGGCAGAGTGCAAAAGAACAGCATGAGACAGATGTTGGAGGTCCGTTGCAGAAAACGTTGCTGAGACGGCACTTGATGCTGACGATGGTCAAGAACTTGCGGACGTATCCGAGTGAGCTCATGATAACGTGCACTTATAACTCATGTATCACATTTGTAGTGTTTATGATTTGTGTATTCAAAGGTATGGATATGTCTCTTTAGATCTGCCACGAGTGTCTAACTCTGGCATCTATACAAATAATATAATAGCGATACAGATAAAACGAATGTCGTCTATAGTTGTACATTGACCGCAATACTGATGTTGCTTTTCCATATGCCTTAATGTTTTGACATGGTCGGCAAAGTAGTCTCGAATCAGGTCGGACATTAGCCGGTGATGTTGTACACATGGCTGACATACGCAAATCCAAAATATCTGATGTATGGTGAAAACTTCCAGGGAAAACGTCTGACAGGTGGACAGAGGAAATGTTTTAAGGACTATCACAAAGTGTCTTTAAAGAGCGTCAGAATCGACACCCTATACCGTGAGTGAATATTTCAGAAGAAATATTTGCAGAAGAACAAGCTGGCTTCAGAGCAAACAGAAGCACTGTTGAACAAATATTTAACATCAGAACACTAATCGAAAAACATATTCAGCACCAACGTGATCTATACCACAACTTCATTGACTTTACAAAGGCCTTTGATCGTGTTTGGCATGATGGTCTGTGGCACATAATGAGGAAATTTAATTTTGACACCACAATTATAGACATTATTGAAGCTCTGTACGAAAATGCAAATAGTGCTGTCTTGTCACACAATACAATTGGAGAGTTCTTCAAAACAACTGTGGGAGTTCGACAGGGATGCATAATGTCCCCAGTACTTTTTAACATATACTTAGAGCACATCATACAAGAGACATTGCATGACTACAACACGTCTATATAGATCGGAGGTCGCCCTATTTGCAACGTGCGTTTCGCTGATGATATTGATCTTATAGCTGGGTCAGAACAATCATTGCAAGAATTAACATCAAAGTTAGAAAAAGTTACCAGCAAGTACGGAATGGAAATCAATTCAGATAAGAGCAAAATCTTGGTAAACAGCGGAGACACAGAAAACCAGACTAATATCATGATGAATGGACATAAGCATGAAGAGGTGAATACCTTCAAATACCTCGGATCCAGTATATGCAGCGATGGTAAATGCAAAGCAGAACTAAAAATAAGGCTGGAGATGGCTTTAGCGTCCTTGTCAAGGCTAACTGTGATTTGGAAAAGCAACATCAGTGTTGGAGTGAAAACCAAACTGTATAGGTCGCTGGTGCTTTCCGTTGTGTTGTATGGTTGTGAGAGTTGGACACTCACTGCGGACATGGAGAGAAGATTACAGCCTTTCGAGTATAAATGCTACAGAAGAATTCTACGAATTTCCTATAGGGAACATAAGACCAATGTGTACGTAAGAAATAAAGTAGAGATGTGTGCAGGTGTTCAGGAGCCATTGCTTTCAATAGTGAAACGACGAAAACTAGCATGGTTCGGACATGTATGCAGGCACGATTCCTTGTCAAAAACAATACTGCAGGGAACTGTCGAGGGCGGAAGAAACAGAGGAGGGCAAAAAAAGACATGGACAGACAACATCAAGGAATGGACAGGGCTAGATATTTCCACACTCATCCACATCGCTGAGGATAGAATTCGCTGGAAGACTCTCTGTGCTGAAGCTTCCAATGTGGTACCCCTACGACCCTGAAGGGTTATGGGTTTTATTGATTATTGATTGACCGTGAGTCTTCACTCAGAACCGCCATGTTTGGTGCTGCAACACCAGCATAGTTGCTTGTATCGCGCTGAAGCATCAAATCTCAGACGCACAGAAAAATGATGCCAGAAAAGACAGAACAACAAACATAAGAACATCTTAAATTCGATTATATATGTCCATAATGTGGCAGAGGATTCTATGCCATGATTGAACTTTTCAGTCATCTCAGCACATACCAAAGAGATGCAACAACACAAGTCTGAAAATATTGTCATCATTGTCTGTGATGGACGGCCACACGCACCAAGAAGATGCAACAGCACACATCCGAAACTGTTATCATCGCATGCGATGGACGGTTATTTGATTAACCGTTATCTTAACTTCATCATATGTGCCCAGTCAGAAAGATATGGAACAGCTGATATGCACAGTGTGATGTGATGTCGGTTCAGCTAATCCCTAATTACGTTCTTTGTTAAGTCTTATATCTAATATTCATTCATTCATTTTCCTTTTGCGCTGAAGTTAGCGCATAGGGCAGAGGTCAGATCTTTCCAATTCTGACTGTTCAATGCTATTCTGTGCAGTTCTTGAAAAGTATGAATATTGGTTGTTTTACTTTCTCTAAGTATTGTTCTTCTGTTTCTTTTGGTCTACCCCTTGCTCTTTTGCCTGTAGGTATTCAATCTCCTACGAAGACATTTGTTGTCGAAACTCAGTAATTTCTTTTCTGAATGTAAAGAGTTTTTCCAGCTCTCTCATCCATGTGATAGCACCGGCATAACGCAGGAATTAAATAAGCGCATTTTCGTGCGTGTGCTGATTGACTTTGACTTCCAGATATTAGACAGTCTGTTAAATGCACTTCATGCTAGGGCAATGCGAGTTGTAATTTCTGACATGACATCACCGTCGAGTGTTAATTTGCTTCCTAGATAGGAGAATTTGTGTACTGTTTCAAATTGTTGTCGATTTAAAGTAATATATATATATATATATATATATATATATATATATATATATATATATATATATATATATATATATATATATATATAGAGAGAGAGAGAGAGAGAGATAGACTAGCCAAAATAATTCAGATAAGATAAATAAAAAAAGTCAGATATGAGCCGTAGTAACACAATTACCAAAGTCATGAAGTAAACATGCGTTACAAATCCTCCATGTCATGTCAACAAGCTGAGCTGCCGTATTATTGACATTCTTGAACTTGTTTTAATGTTGAACTGTTATCTGTATATTTTGTGACGGATGGTTGCCAATGTCGTCATGACTTTTATGATCTATTTATGGATTTCTAAAATGAATTCTCAGTATCCACTTATATGTTTCTAGAAGTATATACATTTGTGCAACAGACTACTATGTAAAATGTTGTTGTCATCAGGGACGTAGATCCGTCTAAACCAGATCTTTACAATCCAAAGTAGTTCATTACAAATTTTAATTATTATTTATTTGTTTTTAAAAATAAATTTCCATTGCATGTAATGTTTTTCATGCCATGCTCATCTTCGTTTGCGAAGGAGGAAGAACATGAGATACGTTTAAAACTCAAGGTAGTTCTCTCATTTTCGAGTGTAATTCTATCGCTTTCATTATATTTTTGGGGGATTTCTTTTCGGAAAATCGGTATGAGAAAAAAAAGGGTGGCGGTTACAAGCTTTTTTGCTGAATTTTAGTATTAATAGTCATGTTCTGATTTCAATGCCGGGGGGGGGGGGCTGAACACTTCAAATCCCTTCTTTATGGGATTTGCCTAACATTAGTGATAAGTATATGGGACTCAGGTAATCTCCCGCAGACCCACGTACCTCACAGTTTTAGGGAATTAAAGTCACTGTAAGACAATCAATGAGACCTCAATTTAGAAAACTAAACGGAAATTATAGACCTAAACAAGACATCAACAAACTGAACAAAACGGAAACTATAGACCTAAACAAGACAACATCAACAAACTGAACAAACGGAAACTATAGACCTAAACAAGACAACATCAACAAACTGAACAGAAACGATTAAGTCAGGATATTTCCATTGAGAATGTTAGCCTGAAGTCTAAAAGTAAACGTACACCGAATAAGCATTAACAACTCGTATGTCATATTATCTTAGGGTCTCTGTTACCTCTAATATTTTATGGTAGTGTGTCCTGATTTAACCTAATTGGACTTTGTTGTCTACTGGTTGAAATGGGCACGCTTCTCCAAAAATGGCAACTCATTAACTACCCATTAACTACCCATTAACTACCCATTAACTACCCATTAACAACTCGCGATCTGGATAGATGAAGCAACAACACGTACATCAAAACACATACTACATGATTGTCCCAGCTTCGATGTTCACAGAATGAAAGTCTGGCCCACAGAAGCTTCTCTACACAAGAAGTTGTTGGGAACCCGAGATGACCTAAAACACGCCGCTATATACACAACCACATGTCGGACTGGTTGTATAATGATTGATCAAAGATTTGTAGTAGCAGTATAGACGAGTTATCAATTGGTGTGTAATTTTTGTTCGTCCATCACAAGTAATAATGACCATTTGTTATATCCAATTTTGAAATTCAGTTAGAGATATTTCCTTGCATATGAGTTTGTAGATGACTAATAAGCCCTATTCGAGCCGCAAATGTCATTGGACAATTCGGGCATGGAATGACCACTGCAGACGGTTTTTGGTCTATCCGTGACTTTCTAGCTACTCTCCGCTGTTAGGTTGCTGCATTTCTCATATTTTCACAAAATAATGCGTCCTTTTTAACTGTAGAGAGCCATGTAGTTATATTTTGTGCAAGTTCTTCCCGTGTATCTTGGTCTATTTCAAAGGCTTTAGGGAGGTCTTTAACTAGTCCTTGTAGCGCTTCTTTTTGCCATCTTGAGATCGTGTACACTTCTCAGATCACCATAGAGAAGTATCTTTGGTAGCCGATAATCTGAAAATACGTACCAGATGACATGTCCAATGAATCTATATCTGCATCAGAAAATGTCATTGTTAGGAATACCAGATCTGTCAAGTAATGTGGTATCTGGAATCTTGTCTTACTATCTGATATTCATAATGTTTAGAAGACAAGTTGTGTGCAAGTGATTGAGTTTCTTCACATGACGTCTATACGCAGTCCATGTTTCACTAGCGTATAACAGCACTGGAAGTACCACTGCTCTGTAAACTTTCATCATAGTCTGTAGCCTAATGCCATTTCTATGCCACACATTTTCGTACAATCTGCCGAAAGTGTTATTTACCTTGACGATCTTTGTACATGTATACACTTAATCATCAACGTTGGCATTTTGTGATAAAGAACTACCTACATATTTGAATCTATTCACAATTTTCAGTGCTACGTCACTTACCATTAACCTGAAAGACAACTTCAAGAAATATGTAAAGAACAACACTGTGACCTGTACACAGCATTCATAGACTAAACAAAAGCATTTGACACAGTAAGTAGAAAGGGACTGTGGAAAATTATGGCAAAATATGGATGCCCACAGAAATGTATCAAAATAATGAAGCAATTGTATGATGGAATGCAAGTTAGAGTTCAGGATGATGGAGAGCCATCTGAAACGTTTCCTATCTCAAATGGAGTAAAACAAGGATGTGTATTAGCACTTACCCTATTTATCATCATGTTCTTTACTATGTTAGATTATGCTTTTAGAGATCTAGACGTGGGAGTAAACATCACCTATCGCATAGATGGAAAACTATTCAACCTTTTGCGGCTCCGAGCAAATACCAATGTCAAATCACACACAATCATGGATCTTCTGATAACTGTGCCCTAAATGCCAGATCTGAGGCTGATCTACAAATTATTATAGACAGATTCTCCAAAGCCTGTACCAACTTTAGACTTACTTAACACAGAGAAAACAGAAGTCATGTTACAACAAGCACCTGGCAAAAGGTATCTCGAGCCCTGCATAAAAGTAAATGGCGTACGACTGAAAGTTGTGAATAGATTCACACACCTAGGTAGTACAGTATCACAAGATGCCAACGTTAATGATGAAATGTATACAAGGATCGTCAAGGTAAACAACACTTTCGTCAGTTTGTACGAAAATGTGTGGCATAGAAATGGCATTAACCTACAGACTAAGCTGAAAGTCTACAGAGCAGTGGTACTTCCAGTGCTGTTATACGCTAGAAAAACATGGACTGTGTATAGACGTCATGTGAGGAAACTCAATCA
Source organism: Meghimatium bilineatum (assembly GCA_034231615.1). Classification (NCBI taxonomy): domain Eukaryota; kingdom Metazoa; phylum Mollusca; class Gastropoda; order Stylommatophora; family Philomycidae; genus Meghimatium; species Meghimatium bilineatum. The sequence continues at coordinate 49,463,247 of CM067317.1, read as the reverse complement.
CTATCACACAACTTGTCTCAGAAACGTTATGAACATCTGATGGCAAAACTGCATTCCATATACCACTGTCCTTGACAGATCTGGTATCCTCAGCATTTGCCTTATCCTGATGCAGACACATATTCGTTGGGCATGTCAATTGGTACGTATGCTAGACTATCGCCTGCCAAAAATACTTCTCTATGGTGAGTTGGAAGAGGGAAAACGATCTCAAGGTGGCCAAAAGAAGAGCTACAGGGACTCGTTAAATACCTCACTGAAAACATTTGAAACAGAGCAAGACACATGGGAAAAACTTTCATAAAATAGATTTACATTGCGTTCTGCAGTCAAACAGAGCGCATCATCTTGTGAAAAGAGGAGAAATGAGGCAGCCCAGCAGCGAAGAGCAGCTAGAAAGTTACAGATAGACCAGAGTCCGCCTACGGCGGTTATTCCATGTTCTAACTGTCCAATAACATCATTTATAAGCTCGAATATGGCTCATTAGCTATCTACGAACTATTATTCATGGTCATAACTCTAACTGAATTTTCAAAAGTGGATGTAAAATATGGTCATCATCACTTGTGATGGATGAACACACTTATCATTATGCAGAGCTCGAGAAAAACTTTTACCAGGTTCTGGTTGTAACATGACTTCTGTTTTCTTCGTGTTAATAGTAAATCCAAAGTTGTTACAAGCTTGGAGAACCTGTCTATAATAATTTGTAGAACACTCTCAGAGTTGGCACTTAGGACACTATCATCAGCTAATTGGAGATTCTTGACTGTGTGTGATTTGACTTTGGTTTTTGCTCAGAGCCTCTTAATGCGGAACAATTTTCCACCGATACGATATGTCTACTCCCAAGTCCACATCTCTGACAGCATCATCCAACATAGAAGTGAACATGATGCTGAACAAGGTCGGTGCTAATACACATTCCTATTTAACTCCATTAGAGACAGGAGACGTTTCATATAAATCTCTGTCAGATGGATGGATGGATGGGTGGGTGGGTGGATGGATGGTTGGTTGGGTGGGTGGATGGATGGATCGGTGGGTGGGTGGATGGATTTGGATGGGTGGGTGGGTGGGTGGATGGATGGGTGGGTGGGTGGATGGATGGATGGGTGGGTGGGTGGGTGGATGTATGGATGGATGGATGGATGGATGGGTGGGTGGATGGATGGATATATAGGCAGGCAGGCAGGCAGGCAGGCAGGCAGGCAGGCAGGCAGGCAGGCAGGCAGGCAGGCAGACAGACAGACAGACAGACAGACAGACAGACAGACAGACAGACAGACAGACAGACAGACAGACAGACAGACAGACAGACAGACAGACAGACAGACAGACAGACAGACAGACAGACAGACAGACAGACAGACAGACAGACAGACAGACAGACAGACAGACAGACAGACAGACAGACAGACAGACAGACAGACAGACAGACAGACAGACAGACAGACAGACAGATAGATAGATAGATAGATAGATAGATAGATAGATAGATAGATAGATAGATAGATAGATAGATAGATAGATAGATAGATAGATAGATAGATAGATAGATAGATAGATAGTCATCCTAAACTCTAGTTTGCTACAACATTGTGATACATTTATGTGGGCATCCATATTTTACTATAATCTTCCACAGCACATCTCTTACTGTGTCAAATGATTTTGTTAAGTCTATGAAAGCTGTGTACAGGTCACAGTGTTGTTCTTGATATTTTTCTTGAAGTTGTCTTTCAGCAAAGACCATATCAATTGTTCCACGTTCTTTTCTGAAGCCACATTGGCTGTTGGGTAATAATCCTTCATTAAGATGAGATGCAAGACGGTTTAAAGGGATTCTGGCAAACATATTCCCAATGATGGACAGTAGAGAAATGACTCGATGATTATTATAGGATTAGCGGTTCCCTTTACGTTTACACAGGTGTATACTTGTTGTTTAATAGCAGTAGTCCGGCTCTGTGGCGTAGTGGTACAGAGAGCGTCTGTGAAGGCCATTATACTGAGTTATATCCCCGCCACAGGCATTTAAGCACCTGGACAGTTCAGAAAGCAATGGAAAACTACTGAAGTATTTTTATTGCCTAGGAAATCACTACATGTACAAAATGTTGCACTGATGCTACATCCTGAATAGGATACACTACCAAATAGCAGTAGAGACGCGTCATCAATTATTGTTTAATAGAAGTAGAGATACGTCATCAGTTGTTGTGTAATACCAAGGAGCGATGCGTTATTAATTGTTGTGTATCAGTAAAGACGCGTCGCGTCATCAAATATATCCTTTTCATAAGTGCCGTCCTGACTGACGTAGACGATCATGGTCAAAATACTGATTGTTAACGTCAGGGTCGTAGGGGTGCTACACTGAAGACATCAGCGCAATGAGCCATCAAAAGATTTCTGTACTCAGCCATTTGGATGAATGTAGAAGAATCATGTCCATTTCCTTGAAGTTGTCAATCCAGGGTTTTGTTGCAGGATAAAATATTACTTCCAATGAAATGGGGATAACAGCTATTTTTTTTTCTACTTGTCGAAAAGCCACGTTTCGAAGCGGTATTGTACGCTAGCGTGTACAATTTAAATGCCTATTAAAATGCTATACTAGCGACCACAGTATAGTTATTGGAAGAAATCAATATCCGCGTCTGACTGAATGGAGAAGGAGAAAAAAGAAGCAGAAGTATACGGTGTTATATAACACTACCGGAAACAGAAATCTGAGAAGACAGTTTCATCTACATTTTGCCACTAGAATGAAAACGGAATGTTTCAGTATAGCATATACTTTAAGTAAATATCTCGAAGTTAATCTCTGTGAAAGGGCAGGGGATCAAATCGTGTTTGTTGAGCTTGAATCTGTGCTCTTGAAACAGCAGACTAGTTTCAAACAAATGGGCTTAGAATCCAAAACTAATTCTTTTGATATTTTGAACAAACATCTCTTTGCTAAATAAGTGCATATTTTTTTCTTCTTATGTATAACATTTTATGTATTTTTTTCCGACGTAGAGAACTTATAATCTTTAGTGAAATATTCTACATTTTTGCTGTTGTTAGCTAAAGATAGGGTGGTCTTTTCACAAAGTCCACTTTAAAGGAAAATATAAGAGGTCTCAGGCCGTAATAATGTAATACGCGGTTAGTCATACATGAGACGAACTAACTAGGAAGTGGCATTTACATTCATCTTTTAGTACACGAATACAAGGATGTTTCAGACACAAAGATTCTCGTAAAAAACTAAGATGGAAAGCATCTACGCCTTGTTGACCAGATCTCAACTTCGTTGGGTTAGCCACATCGTCCGTATGGCATAAGAACGTCTCCCAAATAGACTTCTACCGTGAACTGTTTGCAGGTATGCGTTCAATGACTGCTTAAAGAGATATCTCAAGCACTGGAGGATTAACTCAAGCAAATGTGAAACTACAGCTATTGAAGGCCCATCCTTCAATAGTCAGGTCAGAGCGGGTATAACAAGTTTTAAACATGGTAGAACATTATAGACGATTCAAAAAAGACAAAATCGAATGTAGAGATAAGACTATTTTCCCTCATTTCTAGACTTACTACATCCCTACTCACACTCCAGTAGGTCTTTGTAAGACTGTTTTTACCTCATCTCTAGACTTACTACATTCCCTACTCACACTCCAGTGGATCTTTGTAAGACTGTTTTCCCCTCATTTCTAGACTTACTACATCCCTACTCGCTCCAGTAGGTCTTTTAAGACTGTTTTCCCCTCATTTCTAGACTTACTACATCCCTACTCACACTGCAGTGGGTCTTTGTAATACTGTTTTTCCCTCATTTCTAGACTTACTACATCCCTACTCACACTGCAGTGGGTCTTTGTAAGACTGTTTTTCCCTCATCTCTAGACTTACTACATTCCCTACTCACACTGCAGTGGGTCTTTGTAAGACTGTTTTTCCCTCATCTCTAGACTTACTACATTCCCTACTCACACTGCAGTGGGTCTTTGTAAGACTGTTTTTCCCTCATCTCTAGACTTACTACATTCCCTACTCACACTGCAGTGGGTCTTTGTAAGACTGTTTTCCCTCATCTCTAGACTTACTACATTCCCTACTCACACTGCAGTGGGTCTTTGTAATATTGTTTTCCCCTCATTTCTAGACTTACTACATTCCCTACTCACACTGCAGTGGGTCTTTGTAAGACTGTTTTTCCCTCATCTCTAGACTTACTACATTCCCTACTCACACTGCAGTGGGTCTTTGTAAGACTGTTTTTCCCTCATCTCTAGACTTACTACATTCCCTACTCACACTGCAGTGGGTCTTTGTAAGACTGTTTTTCCCTCATCTCTAGACTTACTACATTCCCTACTCACACTGCAGTGGATCTTTGTAAGACTGTTTTCCCCTCATTTCTAGACTTACTACATCCCTACTCACTCCAGTAGGTCTTTGTAAGACTGTTTTCCCCTCATTTCTAGACTTACTACATCCCTACTCACACTGCAGTGGGTCTTTGTAATACTGTTTTTCCCTCATTTCTAGACTTACTACATCCCTACTCACACTGCAGTGGGTCTTTGTAAGACTGTTTTTCCCTCATCTCTAGACTTACTACATTCCCTACTCACACTGCAGTGGGTCTTTGTAAGACTGTTTTTCCCTCATCTCTAGACTTACTACATTCCCTACTCACACTGCAGTGGGTCTTTGTAAGACTGTTTTTCCCTCATCTCTAGACTTACTACATTCCCTACTCACACTGCAGTGGGTCTTTGTAAGACTGTTTTTCCCTCATCTCTAGACTTACTACATTCCCTACTCACACTGCAGTGGGTCTTTGTAATACTGTTTTCCCCTCATCTCTAGACTTACTACATTCCCTACTCACACTGCAGTAGGTCTTTGTAAGACTAGCTTGGAATCATCAGACATCTGAGGGTTCACATACAATCATACCAAACTTTACCCTTCTTAATGACGTGGCTATCGGCAGAGTGCTAACATGCATTCTATCCGATTTAATGAGGCATTCATTCGTTACTTCTCTTGATTATTCCCATGTTTTCTTTTGGTCAATAGTTATATACTTGGAATCGCATGCCAAAAATAGCCAAGGCTATTCCACGTATATAAATAGTAACCAATGGAAAACGTGACAATAATCAAACGTACCGAATGAAGGCCTGTTTACGTTTAGCAGTTGGGTGATCTATTCCGGCGGTCACTTTAATGCCATGCTCATTTTCGATTACGAAAGAGGGACATCACAGGGATATTCCACGGATTGTGTCACGTCACGGTAACAGTTGGTAGTAAATAAACATTACAGTGTTTCTTTACTTAGGGATACCACATTTCCTTCTTACCTGTCAGGTCATGTCTGTGAATTTATGTTTGTCCAAATAGTAATTCATCATTCATTTCTTTCCATTTTGCATCGCACGTAAATATGATAACGTCGACAAAAAGTAGGAATATATGTATGCATATAAGGTGCAACGCTAGTGAAACGGGGTGAAAGAATACAAACGTGATCTGTTTCAACAACTTTAACATAATTAGTCATTGTATCTATGAAGTGTATACTGTATACACGATTCGCATCACCTTCTGATGAATGCGGCGCAAGCTTCTCGATTCAGATTTTATAAATGTCAATAGCAAACAGCAAATGGTAAATATGTCTAGACAATATAGGGTGATTTGAAAAGTTTCTACGAACCATAAATCTGAAAGCATAAAAGTGCATGCAGGAAACTGCTTCGGTGGAAAGTACACCAGCTTGTGATTATATGAAAGTGATATCCATTATCATCATAGGTTAATAGTACAGGATACGGTACAGTATTATATCATCTATGGGTCTCATCTGTGTACTGTATTGTATAGCCTTTGCGTGTGAGAACAATGTATCTTTTGTACTAATTCTTCCTGCAAATGCATTGCATTCTGTGAGATTAAACCTCCTTGCATGCACAATAACGTGTCCCTTGTTGGTATTATTGACAATCTCAGTTTAAAATTAAATCATGGAAAAAGTAAAATAATTGGAATGGCTATCAGTAAGTAAAGATTTCAAATGTTCTGGATATTTATGAACACGGTCGGCAATTGAAGGTGCCTGCTACTGCCACAGCCACACATTCCTGCAGACTCCATATTCCATTTTAGCACCACATATCTAGGACATGGATCCTATGGCTAGAGATATATCACATGCATAGTCAATTTGTTCATTACAGTTGAACGCAATGAAATGTCACTGCCAAACAGATTGGCATTAACCGCTAGTTCTGACAGCATGAAGACGCACATCAAGTACCTCAACAGCACCTCTTTCCATTCGAGTACCACACCTTTGACCGTCTGCCAGCAGTCAGCCACTGAATTCCTTTTTAGTATCTTGCAGTCTTTGAGCAGCATATTGTTTCTCCAAGAGAAGTCATGTTTACTTTTACTGATTAATTTTCTGCTGCCTCTGTATAATATGCCTTTCACGATCTGACTGAATTTTTTTTATGTACGATTTTCTTCTGCCTCACGTGATCCTCTTTCCAGCACACGTGTAGACTCAGGCGATTGTGCCAATAATTGTTTCAAATGTCAGTTAAAAGTGTGCCATACAATTTAGGCCTAGTAGAAATATTAAAAGAAATTTTTAAACGAATGTTTAAATGTTTCAGCAGGATGTATAATTAATAGGCATAACAAAACACAAATCCCGTTCCTGAAGGTCTTCAAGATATTGTGTAGAATATAATTTGTGAATACTTCAATACTCGACCTTTCAAATATCGCAGAAGTTATCAAAACCCATTAGACATCTATGAATAACATGAGACAACATAATCAGTATACATAAAAAAAAACAACAGATGCGAAATATTGAAACTTATAATATAGCAACGACTTTTGCTGTTTTTTTCGCTGTTCTTTTCTATACATGTTGGCTAATAACAACTCAACTGTCTCTGGGATCGAACACAAAATGTATAGTAAAAATATGTTAAAATTGCGTAAGCTTAACGAACTGAGCTTATACAAACAGTCAACAAGGGGCATAAAATATCACATTTTATACAATCTATTGTACTCTATTCACGGCCTTTGTTGACGATCGATAGATTTGATTTTAAGAAGATAAAGGCAGATGGAAACAGTTTTGTGTGATTCCCCGAACCTTATCAGCTTAGAACATTTTCAGACCTAAGTGTGAATCAACGTCGCTTCCACGATTGCTAGATGTTGGTGTACAAATGCGAAGTCTGGAGAAGGTAATATATAAAAAAGGTAAAGGTAAGTCCCATAACAACCTGTGGTCGGGAATGAAGTTATCTCTTCATGTACTAGTTCCCTTCCTTGCTATGTTACCTTCCCGAACATATGCGTCAGGTACCCATTACAGCTGGATCGACCGGAGGAGCGGTCGTGTCAGGCGTGAAATTACACCGTTTTTTTGTCCTGACGTGGTTTCGAACCTGACACACTGTAACCGGGCGATACCAAGCAAGCTCACTATAAACTAGGATACAGCACTCCTCAATGTATATAGAAAGGGATCGACAACTCAAAACTAAACTGGGACTATGAATCGTCACAGTGACGAATCTGTTGAGACGGGGATCCGATTAGATTTTTCATACGTTCGCTGATGTTGAACTGCAGGCATAGTCACTGTGTTTGTGTGTGTAAATATAGAGGAATAAGAATGAAAAATAACAGAAACTTCAAACTAAAGTAAAGATTTACCAACACAAAATACTACAATTAAATAATCATGATGCTGATATTTGGCGTAGTCACAGTGAAAAATAACAAATGTGTGTTTCATAAGGAAGGATGACTGTAACATTTCAAATGTGTGAGTGCTTCATCAGAAAGGAAGATTGTAACATTTCAAATGTGTGAGTGATTCATCAGAAAGGAAGACTGTAACATTTCAAATGTGTGAGTGCTTCATCAGGAAAGAGGAATGTAACATTTTAAATTGAGACAAGACATATAGTAACAATGATATTTTCCACATGTGACAGGTTGTCAGCGTATCCTCCAAATAATAGTTACAGTACAATGCAATGAACCAAAAATAAAACAAACACAATTAAATTGAATTGTAATAGTTACCAAATGAAGCACACTAACAGTAACGAACATATTATTTTACCTGTATATCCAAAGTTCACAGAGAAATTTTGAACAGTAATAACGCTCAAAACTGTGAGAAGGCTCGCTAGAGCAAGCACTAATGCCTTTCCAAATCGAAGACATCGAAAACTTATAAACCTTGTCCTCATTGTTAATGTGCCTCTAATCAGAAATGAAGTCTTCCCTGTCTCAGCTTCATTGAGAGTTATTTGGGCACAATATACTTTCCACTCTTACTATGATTCCTATTAGAGGTAAAATAAGAATTCTCTGGTCAGACTTTTCTTTTGGAAGAAATGACCAACACATTTTCTATTCTCATGCGATAAATAACAAGTTATATATTAATTTCTCCTGTGATATATGAGCAATCTACAAGCGTTCTCTATTGATAACTTTGCTATCAGTTTGAATATCTTCAGTAGCAATTGGTTTATAACATAGCATTCTCCTTTGATATAGCATGAATAGCTAAATACCATAAGTAAACTTAACGTCCTACTTTGCTAATTGTCTAAATACCATAAGTAAACTTAACGTCCTACTTTGTTAATTGTCTAAATACCATAAGTAAACTTAACGTCCTACTTTGATAACTGTCTACGAAGTATGAGTAAACTTAACATTCTCCCTTATAAACATGAGTGTGGTAGCCTTGTTCATGTGAGCTTGCCTACTGTCACCGGGTTACAGCTACAATGAAGGGAACTGGCCACCCCCACCTAATGTGATGCCCTGTGACTTACCTTTACTCTTTTGATAACTGTCTAAGTCTAAGTAGTATGAGTAAACTTAATATTCTCCTTTGATAATTGTACCAGTAGTATGAGTAAACTTAATATTCTCCTTTGATAATTGTACCAGTAGTATGAGTAAACTTAATATTCTCCTTTGATAATTGTACCAGTAGTATGAGTAAACTTAATATTCTCCTTTAATAACTGTACCAGTAGTATGAGTAAACTTAATATTCTCCTTTAATAACTGTACCAGTAGTATAAGTAAACTTAATATTCTCCTTTAATAACTGTACCAGTAGTATGAGTAAACTTAATGTTCTCCTTTGATAACTGTACCAGTAGTATGAGTAAACTTAATATTCTCCTTTAATAACTGTACCAGTAGTATGAGTAAACTTAATATTCTCCTTTAATAACTGTACCAGTAGTATGAGTAAACTTAATATTCTCCTTTAATAACTGTACCAGTAGTATGAGTAAACTTAATGTTCTCCTTTGATAACTGTACCAGTAGTATGAGTAAACTTAATGTTCTCCTTTGATAACTGTACCAGTAGTATGAGTAAACTTAATGTTCTCCTTTGATAACTGTACCAGTAGTATGAGTAAACTTAATGTTCTCCTTTGATAATTGTACCAGTAGTATGAGTAAACTTAATGTTCTCCTTTGATAATTGTACCAGTAGTATGAGTAAACTTAATATTCTCCTTTCAATACTGTGTTGTTTTTTTTCTTCTAAATAGTCGCCTAAGCTGCTTAAATTAAAAAACACAACGTTTTGGCTCAATAACTTTCCAAGTTAGATAATCACACAATATTTCATAACACAATATTTCATAACACTGACCAAATAACATGTTCATCTCCTGCAACAACTGACCAAATTAACATAATGTCTCATGTGACAGGCTACCACTAGTTGTATTTCTCTCATATACATACTGTACCTCTAACACGAACAATTCTATCACGCTAAACATCGATATTGGTAAGAATACATTACAACATATGACATGCAGCAAACGCTAGATTCATTTTCTAAACACTTGACATATGGAAGCACAGAATCTCCACGAAGTAATCAAGTCACATAAAATATAAAAAGCATAAAATGTTCAGGTAGTTATTGCTATGCTTCACTGCATGTATCGGTCATTTGGCCAAGGACACTGTAATAACTAACTTGACTATTGCTGCTTCCTTGTTCTGTCTGGGCGTGGCAGCAACACAGTTGTTATTGAACTGGCTTCATAGTAGGCTGATTACCAAAGGTTCAATTTCTAGTTCAGCAAAGACATTTTTTTATGTTAGGTTATGAAACGGTATTAGGTTAGAATACGGTAATAGGTTAGAATACGGTAATATGTTAGAACACAGTGTTAGGTTAGAACACAGTGTTAGGTTGTAAAACGATATTAGGTCAGATTACAGTATTTGGTTGGAATGCGGTAATAGGTTAGAATGATGGACATTCCTAATAACTTTGAAGAAGGTGCTCCTTCTCCTGGTAGGATTTCCTGGTTTCCTGTGTTGCTTCTTCTTTTGCTAGCATATCTGCATGTTAATTTTCTGGTATGCCACAGTGGGATGATATCCTCTTTAGTGCTACTTTTCTTCAGATTCTCACTTCTTGAATCTAAAAACGTTGAGAACTCTGATTTAAAGTAAACTTCCAGGCCATTTTTGTCTAAATCATGATTACAGTTGTTCTTGTTATATAGTAATCTCTGCTTGTTATATGTTATATTATATAGTAATCTCCGCTTGTTATATGTTATATTATATAGTAATCTCCGCTTGTTATATGTTATATTATATAGTAATCTCCGCTTGTTATATGTTATATTATATAGTAATCTCTGCTTGTTATATTATATAGTAATCTCTACTTGTTATATGTTATATTATATAGTAATCTCCGCTTGTTATATGTTATATTATATAGTAATCTCTGCTTGTTATATGTTATATTATATAGTAATCTCCGCTTGTTATATGTTATATTATATAGTAATCTCTGCTTGTTATATTATATAGTAATCTCTACTTGTTATATGTTATATTATATAGTAATCTGTGCTTGTTATATGTTATATTATATAGTAATCTCCGCTTGTTATATGTTATATTATATAGTAATCTGTGCTTGTTATATGTTATATTATATAGTAATCTCCGCTTGTTATATGTTATATTATATAGTAATCTCTGCTTGTTATATTATATAGTAATCTCTACTTGTTATATGTTATATTATATAGTAATCTCTACTTGTTATATGTTATATTATATAGTAATCTCTGCTTGTTATATGTTATATTATATAGTAATCTGTGCTTGTTATGTGTTATATTATATAGTAATCTCCGCTTGTTATATGTTATATTATATAGTAATCTGTGCTTGTTATATGTTATATTATATAGTAATCTCTACTTGTTATATGTTATATTATATAGTAATCTCTGCTTGTTATATGTTATATTATATAGTAATCTCTACTTGTTATATGTTATATTATATAGTAATCTCTGCTTGTTATATGTTATATTATATAGTAATATGTGCTTGTTATATGTTATATTATATAGTAATCTTCACTGAGAACATATTATATTTTCTGTAGTTATCCTCTTCTGATTTCATTCTCAAATTTTTGCTGATTAGCAGAATTTAGTCAGAAGATCGGTATGCCTTGAGGCATGAGTTGTAGATTAGCTTCGATATTTTCACCACGGGATAGCACAATGCTCTTGTGTGATTCACAGAGTTAGATAACCAATATCCCAGAAATACGACCTTGTGGTGCGTCGTGGAAACATACAACACCACTCTTGTGGGGATTCTGGTCGACACCTTTAGGGATCTTGTTCTTGGTTGTGGGGGATATAGATGGTATGAAAATTGATTGCAATAAGACAAGCAATATCTCCGACACAACCTGCGGCATTGTCGCCACACAGTGACACTAGGCATTCTGGGTCGGACAGATGTGTGTAGATGCCGCTTGGTGTACTAGCGCATAAGGTACACAGTTTTTATGTCGTGTGCTTTTTCTCCTTTTTGGAGAAGGCAATGCGTGCTAGGCAGCGGTTGAGTAATAGAAACACCTACATCGACAACGAAGTGTCAATTGTCCAGCATGAGACCGGTCTGCAGGAGTGTTGTTCATATTGAAAACACATAGTAGGCACAATAATATACTCAAAATCAATCATTTCACTACAATTGACACTATTCAACATATGAGCCATGTTGATACTACAATTGACACTATTCAACATATGAGCCATGTTGACACTACAATTGACACTATTCAACATATGAGCCATGTTGACACTACAATTGACACTATTCAACATATGAGCCATGTTAACACTACAATTGACACTATTCAACATATGAGCCATGTTGACACTACAATTGACACTATTCAACATATGAGCCATGTTGACACTACAATTGACACTATTCAACATATGAGTCATGTTGACACTACAATTGACACTATTCAACATATGAGCCATGTTGACACTACAATTGACACTATTCAACATATGAGCCATGTTGACACTACAATTGACACTATTCAACATATGAGCCATGTTGACACTACAATTGACACTATTCAACATATGAGCCATGTTAACACTACAATTGACACTATTCAACATATGAGCCATGTTGACACTACAATTGACACTATTCAACATATGAGCCATGTTGACACTACAATTGACACTATTCAACATATGAGTCATGTTGACACTACAATTGACACTATTCAACATATGAGCCATGTTGACACTACAATTGACACTATTCAACATATGAGCCATGTTGACACTACAATTGACACTATTCAACATATGAGCCATGTTGACACTACAATTGACACTACAATTGACACCATTCAACATATGAGCCATGTTGACACTACAATTGACACCATTCAACATATGAGCCATGTTGACACTACAATTGACACCATTCAACATATGAGCCATGTTTCCTGTATATTATACACCAAATTTACAATGATATCGTCTGTCTTGCACGAGATGTGTCCACCGGCTTATCTCACCCACTTCTTTGCATGAAAAGAAAGATGGCTAAGAGTAAAACAAAGACAATAGTTTGCGATGAGTTGGAATGCAATTACACACTAGCGTGTTGAAAGTACACAGGTAAAATCCCAGACTCAGGGCATGTTGTGCGACGCTGCAAGGAAAAGGGACCTCGTCTATGAAGACCTAGTAGCTAGCTCAAGTGTAATTTGACTGTCACCATTGATCAAAATGGCTTATGCAAAAGGAGTTTGGTCTGGAGCCGAGATACACGGTGAGCAATGAAGTCGTCTTTCTACGCGAGGAATGTTTCGCCGGCTGCGAAGAAAGATGCATCCGAACAAAGATGCATAAGGAATGGCTCAGCTAAAATACTAGCTCGACTCGTAACATGGAGCCCCTCCGAGTAGACGACATTTTTCAGTAGACATTGCATTAAGTCGAAAGCTGAAGTCTCCTGGGTATGAAAAAGTTACGATAAACCACCCCTCTGTGCATAGGAAGCAAGGGCAAATATCTCAGAATTCATGGGGGTAAAAGCAAACAAACACATAAATTAACTATTCATGCAGTGGCATCTGCCATTCATGAAGTTATACATCAAATAATTATCAACATTTGTCCGTTAATATCTAGTGACTAGATTGTACTAATCCGTAGTAAACACACGTTTAAGAACATTAGTATTTTACTAGTATCGTGCACATTTCATTGCTACACATTGAGAAAGACACCTCTAGATACAAGGATATTCAACGGTGTTTGATACGTCACGACATAGTTTGTTGTTAACGCGAACATTGCTGGAAGTTTTTTTGTTTGTTTTTTGAAACATTACTTTTTTGAAACATTAGTTTTCGAAAATTACTTTCAGCTATCTCAAGCAGTTTTCGGAATATAGAACCTGAATGCTTATCTTACACGGTGTCATTATATTGGCTGATGCGATTGGTCACTTTGGGTGTTACTCTCAAGTTGTTGACAGTTGTGTAATTGAGACGACACCCAGACTCATACAAGGTCTCAAATGCATGTGTGTAAAGGGATTAGGTATTAGGTATGTTGATTATCCTCTTCGCGCACCGGACATGTTCATAGGTGCTCAGATCTCCGCTTCAGTAAATATTTCAGGGTATAACGGCTGATGGTTCTGGTTCTATGTTGGTTCACTGCTCTTTTGGAAATCTTTGTCAGGGGTTCTCTACGGGCCACACCCATCCTCACTCCCAGTTCGCGCATTCTCGGTGTTGACTTATCTCAAAATCCTCTGATTGTGAGGAATTACGAAGAGCAATAAGTATGTCTGCTCGGTCCATAGGTGTGTGGGATTAGGTGTGTGGGATTAGGTGTGTAAAGGGATTAATGTATGAATGATTATGCCCTAAGGGGAGGCATTCAGCCCGTAGACAAGGGAGAAAGTGAGTTTCACCCCCTCCCATCCTAGGGTTTAGTTTCAACTCCCCCCACACTTCTTAGCAAACCGGAATATGACTTTTTAGCACCCTCCAACTATACGCAATTTCTAATAAAAAGGTAATATCAAAAATTTTATCTAATAGATGACTTGACACACACATAATGTCATATTACAATATTTATTGAATAGATGACTTTAACACATACATAATGACATATCCAAATTTTAATTAAAAAAAGTACAACTTGACATTTACGCACCGAATTCCTATTTTAAAACAATTTATTCGCGTATTTTCATGTGAAGATATTACTATACAGTGATGAAAAATTTGATAACCTTATTGTGAAAAATAGAGATTCAGAGGTGGAGGGTTGGATTTAGGTCTTCTTTTCGGCTAAGTTTCTAGTACTAAAAGTAATATTCTGATTTCGTAAGGGGCATTTTAAGGAGGAGTTGAACCCTTCCAACCCCTTATCCTTGTATCTCTGGACTTTGTTTAAGGAAACTGCAATTAATATTGTACTAAAACCAACCCTTATGGTGACGACATAAACTGTGTGCGTTCATTCTAAAACTTCGGTTGAATTTCTCTTATATCAAAATAAAATTTTATAAGATTTCTTTCTAGCAAGATTTCTTGCTTATTTATTTATATATGTATATTCTAGCAAAATGTAACCCAGAGATTCGTTGTGTCACCGGTTTTTTTTTTGCGCTTAAGTCCCGATCTAACCACTATAATATGTCGTGTACCCTTCTAAATACAACTTCAATATGTTGTGTGTCCATCTAAATACTAACATCCTCAATATGTTGTGTGCTTGTCTACATAATAAATACAACAACTTCAATATGTTGTGTGTCCATCTAAATACAACTTCAATATGTTGTGTGTCCATCTAAATACAACTTCAATATGTTGTGTGTCCATCTAAATACAACTTCAATATGTTGTGTGTCCATCTAAATACTAACATCCTCAATATGTTGTGTGCTTGTCTACATAATAAATACAACAACTTCAATATGTTGTGTGTCCGTCTAAATACTAAACTACAATCAATATATTATCTTCATGCTAATTCTAATAACATTAATATAACTTAAAACGTGTCAAACACTACATGTAACAAGCACCTTACATGTTACCTTGCCATGTCTTGCTGACGAATTAACACATATACATTGCAATAGAATGTAAACTCATTACACAATCATATTGCAAGCGTATAACCGCGACTCGTGAAGAAAAGAAGACATCTGTAAAGAATTCATTAGGATTTAACTCGTTACGTTTTAGATTATTGTCGTTATTTTCGTTGAATATTATTTATATACTTAATTACATGCTACAAATTTCCGCGGCCGACCAACGCAATTCAAGGTAATAATCAATATAGGCATTTCAGGTCATGTTAACATTTTCTGTACACAGGTTTTTATTTTTTTTGGGTCGGCCATGGTATAACACAGACGGTATAACACTCGGTCATTGACAATTACGATATAAGCACTTCGTTCCGGTCAGTGGAGATGAAGCCGAGTCATCAGTACTGGTGTCCTACAGAATTATGCAGTGGTTGGCTGATAATGCGAAATGATTGCAATCAAGTTGTATGGAAATCAATCTACGATCCAGAAGACTTATTTGTATGTTGTAGCCGTGGGGCTATTGTAATCCTTTAATTCAATAAGCGTTTGTGTGTCATGAAATATGTGTCTGAGCTACGTTGACATGATCGTTACTGCCAGGTAACTACATACAGGTAAAGGCTACACAATGATTGGGAAGGGTGGGGGGGGGGGGCGATATACTTAGATACATCTGCCACTTCAGGAACTGATATAAATCTGCTGTCGGTGTCTCACTGCGTTAGGCGGAATTGAGCGACCCGGCATGCCGTTAACAAAAGAACGCGTGTCTTCTATCTGTAAAGTGTGGCAGGATTGAATGACGATCGTTAAAAAGCTATGAAAATAATTCTTACAGCTGACGGGAATTGAGCCAGGTCTGTTCAAGCAGCACCGTATCGCTTTGCAACACAAGTAAATAGGTTTTCCGTACTTGACCAACCACATCCCCGGGGGATGGTTCAATTCCCGTCAGCTGTAAGAATTATTTTCATTTATCATCATACTTCCTACTTGAATTTATTTGTTTAAAAAGCTATGGCACGTTTGGTCGATTGATATCCAATAAAGGGAGCGGGGTAGCGCAATGGTTAGTGCACTGGCTTCGCATATGAGTGGTCCTGGGTTCATTCCCCAGTTGAGGCGGAAATGTTTTCAGATCGCAACAGCTCCTGGATCGACCCAGCCTTAAATGGGTAGTAAAGACTGCGAGGGAGATGAGATGGCTACCGCCCTCATTTGCAGAGCCACTGAAATGTGAGATCGCTAACATCTCACACCCCTACGGCATTAATAAATGCTATGGGTTACTTTACGCAATAATGTGACATCTCAGAATGTTGAATGTTCAATCCACTTTCCCCTTGGCCAGTGTTTCATATTTTATATATGGACAATGGTGAGATTTTACAATCCTCTTCTTTACTCTTCTTAGTTAGTAATACTCCTGCAGGATTTACTATTCTGTATTAGTAATACTCCTGCAGGTTAACATGATGTACTCCGGAGAATGAAACGCAATTTGTTATGGTTTATAGATTGGCTGCGATACCTACACCGTTTGACCTGATACAACCGATGTCGCAAACAGATGTCGTTTGGACCAGGTATGATGATAAGATTTGGACCCAGGTATAATGAGAATGAAGACAAGTGAAAGAGGAGATAAAACGATATAGTTGTTTGTGTTAGTTAACGAGTGCAAATGTTGGAGAACTTTACTGAATAGTTAATCTGTTTTGAGTGGGGGATTTAAGGGACATTGTACGGTAGTGAGGTAATGATAGTGGTTTTGGTGAGTTGTCACGGGAGATTTAAGGGACATTGTACGGTAGTGAGGTAATGATAGTGGTTTTGGTGAGTTTTCACGGGAGATTTAAGGGACATTGTACGGTAGTGAGGTAATGATAGTGGTTTTGGTGAGTTTTCACGGGAGATTTAAGGGACATTGTACGGTATGAGGTAATGATAGTGGTTTTGGTGAGTTTTCACGGGAGATTTAAGGGACATTGTACGGTAGTGAGGTAATGATAGTGGTTTTGGTGAGTTTTCACGGGAGATTTAAGGGACATTGTACGGTAGTGAGGTAATGATAGTGGTTTTGGTGAGTTGTCACGGGAGATTTAAGGGACATTGTACGGTAGTGAGGTAATGATAGTGGTTTTGGTGAGTTGTCACGGGAGATTTAAGGGACATTGTACGGTAGTGAGTTAACGATAGTGATTGTGGTGAGTTGATCAACATGCAAAAGGAAGACGGAAATGTGGATGTTGTTGTTGGCTGATCGCTTTGGGCGAAGCGTCCTCTAAGATGTAAAGAAAGAGAATATAGATATAAACCAAGTTGATCTATTCCAGTAGAGGTTACCTGTAAATATTAAGTTAAGATAAAGGTAGGTTCCATGGCAGCAATATGCCGTTACGAATGAAGATAACTCTTCATGTACTAAACCGCAGCAACTATTAGGTATGTTAGCAAGTTCCCTTCCTTACTGTCTTTACCTCCCCTAACTTATGTGTTAGGTACTCATTTGCAGATGAGTCTACTGGAGGAGTGGTCGTGTCAAGCGAGAAATCATAACCCGCTTTTTGTATGTTTCAAACTTGGTTTCGAATCTGGCACGCTGTAATTCGGTGATAGCAAGCAAGCTCACTATCAACTAGACTACCTCGCTCCTGTAAATTTAGAGGTGTTGAAATGTAAGTTGTACAGAATTGTCCATACACGTTCTTGGTAGATGACTGGTAAATGGGCATTTGTGATGTGAGTGTATTGAACGATATCTGTCGTACGGGAGCTGCAGATGATGTGTCCCACCATGCATGGTGCTGTTTATGTGTGTTATTTCAGACGCTGTGTTACACCCTGCAAGGTGTTTCTTACAGTTCTTCACATATATTGTGCTGCACTCTAGAATACATTTCGTACTTTAAATGCAGATGATCTGTTGCAACCTGCAGAGATATTCATTCGTATATTGTATTAGATATGTCGTAATGTGTCCGGCTTGTTAATATTGAGTTGCAGAAGCTAATGTCACATCATGTAGAGAGACGTTCCTATTGAACATTCAGTATAGAAGTAACCAGAGTGCAAGGTATGATCTTTATGTTCACGCGAAGAGTCTTGTCCGGAACAAACTGTTGTCTTTATAGTCGAATCCGTGACATTACCAATGGTCTATCAAAAATGATATTGGCATTTCTTTATTCCTTGAAAGAAAACTATTTATCAAAGAACATTTAGACCTGACAAAGTTATGTGTTTCTCCAGGGAATATGTATAGATATTGATAAATGAACGCTGTAGCAGCATGTAACCTTCAATATTAGATTACCATTGACATTTGCGTATAGTGGACATTATCTTTTACAGAAGAGATGTGTATTTCTTTATAATATTAATTATTAATTTGTGATTCCTGATTATAAACTATCTTTACAGCACGTGGGGGCATACAAATAAGTGCTCCGTCCTACGTTCCAGCAGCCATCCCAGTGTATGCAGACTCAAGAGTCCTGTGTTGATTGTGTAATGTTCGGGGCCTACCAAAAACATTACTTTTTTCCCCCTCACATCTAGATACTCCCGTTTCTAACATTATGCGTGCGTTCTCAGCCTCATTGACATCATCTTCATCTTGAAATGAATTAATTACTGACTTGATCAAGTCTGCTTTATCTCTTCTCAGATTGTGCCGTCTATTGCCACGTTGCCTACCAATAAATTGGCTCTCTCGTTTCCTCTTACCCCAGCACGAACAGGATAGAATATCCATGCAATGCTCTGGACGATGGAGTTGTTTAATAAGTCCCACCGTTTTTTTTTCTCAGCATGTACTTTTCTATATTGCGCACCATGCTTTGAGAGTCTGTGAGTATTACCGAGTGTGTTAATGCATCAGTTATAAACCAATTATTAAGGTGTTGCTGTAACTTCCTCTATCCCCATCCACATGCTCGATGTGACTAACGTATGCTGAAGATTTCTTAAACAGCTTCACGCCGTTTCTGTAGGCAACAAAACCCCAACCACTTTTATTTGTATTTCTGTTAACTGAGCCATCTGCGAATATAATTATGTCTTGTGGTTTCGAGTGTAGCTGGGCGAGTTCATGCACTGTAACCTGGGCCTGGACATCCGTCCATTTTCGGCACGCTTTATCTAGTTGTATTATCACTTTTTAGTCAGTGATTTCTTCTCAGTGTCTAACTCCACCCATTCACTGGACTTTCCTATTTCTGAAATTCACATACTCTTCGAAGTGTGTCTTTAGCCTCTGACATCCATGACCTGTCACGCTTTATTCGTTTTCCCTTTCACTCATCTAGACGTTGGTGTAATGGGTGGTGGCTTTATTCTGTCACTTTAAAGTATGAATTACCTTTGCTACCTGATGTCGCAGTCTAATACAGATAAGTATTATCAAACATACATCTCGCAGAAGAGTTGGGTGTATCCCTAGTACACCCCACTGCTGCATGTCGAATTCGCCAAAACCTGCATAAGACTGATCCCTCTTTTAGCCTTCTGAATCATATTTGTATGTGTTTGTTGAATGAGAGAAGATTTGAATCAAAGGAAGATATTTAAGGTTCTGTTCTCTTTCACTGAATGAGCCCATGCAACTGACACTGTGTCGCTAATTAGTTATAAACGTATGACTAGTTCTATCCTTTTATCTAGTGTGTGATGTATATTTCACAGTATGATGAAAGGGTGTTTATTTATTGTAATATAAGGGAAGTTGCAAGAAATTATATGTAGATATGGATAAAGTAGCCACTGTGTATGAGAGACGAACCCGCAGAAATGTCAAGTTATGTACCATGGTAGCAACATGACGTCCGCGAAGATAAACCTTCATGAACTAAGTCGTAGCAACTACTATGTGTGGTGACCAGTTACCTACCTAGCTCTATTTACCTCCCTTAATTCATGGATCAGGTACCCATTTACAGTTGGGTCGATTGGAGGAGCATTTGTGTCAGGCGAGAAATCACAACTCCGATTTGGTTGATCCAAACTTGGTTTCGAGAACGAAAGCGATCCGTTTTATCTTACCCCACTTTTGCACTCTATGAAATGGGTCAGATAACCCCACTTGGATCACTTTCGTCCTCTATGATGTATGTTGTCAATCATTATTTTTCTTTTTTCCACATCCTTCCATTTTGTGTGCTGTCAATTATTTCTTAGTGTAGATCATGCCGTGTGGCGTTCGTTATCATATCTTGACTCAGTCTTCCGTTTCATGCACTGTCAAACATGTCTTCCTGTATTCCATGCAGTGTGTCGGTAGTTATCATGTCTCTCCACAGCTTTCTGTTTCGTGTGCTGTCAGGTAATCAGATAACGATGTTTTCTCATACCGCACTATCAGGTAGTCTAGCATCGTCTCTCTCAGTCTATTTCTCTTTTTCTTCAGCTTGCCCTTGTTACAGTGTATTCCTTGTTTTTTTTTGATTTGTCTAAAAATGCGTAGTCTCTTCCTGACTTCGGTAAGCAACTCTCTGTTTGATTAAATTCTTTCAAGTAACTACATTACGCTTTTTAACAATCTGTGGTGTTCTTAATATTCTTATATAAACCATATTTATACTGCCTCTGTATAATGTTTAGCTGTTCTGCTGATTTCCAAAGATTCACTTCTATACATCATCATTTGTTGTATATAACTTCTAATAACTTGCTGTCTCTCGTCAATTGACAGATGCATTACATACAATGTTCGTCATCTTATGAAATAAATTGCCTGTTCAATTCTACATTTGACTTCTGTAATACAACTTCCATCTGATGTTATGAAGTTACTTAATACTACAGGCCTATTTGAATATGTTGACTTGCTTCAGATTAATGCCATCTATTATGTAACTGTGTGAAAGACATTTGTTCTTTGTTATTACCATTACTTTCAGTTTTTCTGCTGTAGAGACTAAGCCCAATGTTTTCACTTTCTTTTACAAACTTTATTTTGTAACTTTTGTTTTATTTTATAGCAATCATATCGGCATGATCCGCTTAGCGCAGGTCGCTTATCTTATACTCTCCGACTGGTTATACAATAATCCTAGCTAGTTCATATCAATACTCCTGTATGTATATATCCATCCTTATATGCGTACACTAGTTTATGCTGCACTTTGCTACGAATCTAATTAAAAATACATTGATCAAGACATACTAAAATACAAATAAAGATTGATGGTATCGGTCCCGAAAGTTTGTAAGAAAACAGTCACATGGACTGGAAGAAATGTGACAGCCTAGACTATGATAGCAGTGTGACATGCCATCCTGAATTATTAAAGCAGGGCGATAGGACATCTTGCACTGCCACAGATCTGTAATACGATATTCTAAACTGTCACAGATCTGTAATACGATCTCCTAGACTGTCACAGATATGTAATTATGACAAACTGAGAAAAGAACCGATTCTTTCTGCCATTCAAAAAGTTAAACTAGTAACATTATCTGTAAACAGCTAAACCGAACCCTGTATTGCAATTTGGTTGGACTGTAGCAAGACGGCGGTCCAAATTGTGATCACGAGGAACCATTTTGAAGGGACTTTTTCTAACAGGAGATGTAGTCGTAATAGAAAAATAACCACCACTGATGACCACAGATGACCGGTAGTAAAACCAATCTCACACTCTCCAACAATTTGGTGTAAGAAGATTCGATCTACATTGTTTTCTAGAGGTATTAATGTGAGTTGGCGGACTTTTGTCTTGCAGATTAGAGCATGCATTTAGACTAAAATCAAGCAACCTGCCTGAAACCAACATTAGCACCAGAAATAAAATAAAAACCACAAAACAGCTAGAGTTTCTTGTAAGTATGAACTTTGGACTCAAGAGAAGTGGGTCAATACACTCATATGTAAACCATATTCCATAAGAATCGTATGGGGAACATCATTGGATGCATGAACACATAAAATCATCAAGTGATTTCTAACTTCATTGATTAAAAATCACTGATCATTAGCAGTGAGTGTGAAAAAATCTTGCCCTCCCCAGCATTTTATATTATCTGTTCATTATTAGTATTGACCTCCCCCCCCCCCCCCCTGTAACATCCACCTTCAATTGTACCGTGCAAAATCCTTGTTTACAGAATGCACGTTTTCGTCGTTGTGATTATTGAAAGTAGTATTTCTTATGAACTTGTGAACGTCCGTGCGCATCTGTCCGTATCTGCAGTGAGCGTCCAACCCTCACAAACCTACATCCTGATAGTGTATAGCGCGTATTTTTATAAAACATATCAGTATTTAACAACAATTTTCCAAATTCTCAATAATATTTATTCTTTATTATTTGTGATTTCGGTCCGTGATTTCTATAGCAAATTTCTGTTAATTTTTGAAGGCTGGTTTTCCGTTGTTGAAAAACAATTTATTTCTGTACGTTTCATAGGTCGAACTTGGCTATTTTTGGCGGGCAACTACAAGTTTATAAATAGTGACTAACGAATCAAGACAATAAACAAAAACGTAACGAGTGAAGATTTGTTTACTTTCTGCAGTTATATATTCTATGCTGCTAAAGGTCATGACTTAACGATAGTAACCAATGTTATCACGAGAATAGCTAAATGCGTCATTAAAATGTTTTGACTTTGACTTACCAATTGGTCAGAAGGTTAGGGCACCGTTGTGGTACAGTAGTGCCACGGAGCGTGTCTGTGACTGTACTACATTCACCAACAAATGTATTACTAATAAATTACGCAAATACACCACTAAACACAGTCCGAGCACTAACATAA
Source organism: Meghimatium bilineatum (assembly GCA_034231615.1). NCBI lineage: Eukaryota > Metazoa > Mollusca > Gastropoda > Stylommatophora > Philomycidae > Meghimatium > Meghimatium bilineatum. Next base: position 49,439,955 of record CM067317.1, on the reverse strand, counting down.
CACAAAAATACGCTCTGGACTTAAAACTTACGCTTGTGTATTTTCTGATCCGCTCCAGAAAGAATTATTCTTTCCTATAAAACTTGACACAAAATCAAAAACCCTCGTAGAAAAACACAAAAAGTGCACCTAAAACTCGTGTAAAAACTCTACTAACACACGTGTTGCTGTTTAAACACGCTCAGTGTGTTTACCATTCCAACAAATAACGCAACGGATAACGTCAATTCTGCCCATCGTTTCACATTGTCAGTTTCTCATCAACAAAACATGATTACACGCACTACACACCATACCGGTGACCTATTTTTATATTGTGTAGTCAGAAAGCGTAATCGACTACGCTGTTGGTAACATCATATTCGGGGAGTATAGAATAACCAAGGACATCAACAAGGCTGCAAAAAGGTATCCTAAAGTGTCACAAAAACAGTCGGTTGGCAGTCAACAAACGTTGCCAGGATTTTTCTTACAGTAAATGCCAAATTCATTCATTCATTTTCCTTTTGCGCTGAAGTTAGGGCAGAGGTCAGATCTCTCCAATTCTGTCTGTTGAAAGCTATTATGTGCAGTTCTTGAATAGTATGAATATTGGTTGTTTTACTTTCTCTAAGTATTGTTCTTCTGGGTGTTTCTTTTGGCTTACCACTTGCTCTTTTGCCTGTAGGTACTCATTCAAGAGATTGGTGATGTATTCTATTGGTGTCTGCGCGTAGGACATGCCCGATGTAGGACCAACGGCGTTTTCTGATAACATCTGTGATGAAATTTTGATGTGTCACTTCTATGATTTATCATTCGATCTGAATTCACTCCAATGGGTGTTATTCACTCCAATGGGTGTTATTCACTCCAATGGGTGTTATTCACTCCAATGGGTGTTATTCACTCCAATGGGTGTTATTTACTCCAATGGGTGTTCCATAATGTTCTTACATGTTGATCTCATGCAACGTCACTCATCTTGTCTGATCTCGCACAACGTCACTCATCTTGTCTGATCTCGCACAACGTCACTCATCTTGTCTGATCTCGCACAACGTCACTCATCTTGTCTGATCTCGCACAACGTCACTCATCTTGTCTGATCTCGCACAACGTCACTCATCTTGTCTGATATGACGATTGATGATTGGTCGATTTGCGTATACGTTATATCTTTTGTGTATTGTCCCTATTCCAGGTGGATGATGGTTCAAATATCCAAACTTGCCGTTAAGCGTAGGGACTGAGAACTTTAGCTGTCTATCCAATGTCAGATGTATCGCAATGGCTGTGTTTAATCCATATTTGTTCCTGGTTGTCTTGATATTATCTATCTATCTTCTTCTAAGTTGTCCTCTGGCCTTGTATCCGTATCTTCTTATGTTATATGTTCTTGTCGGTAGTTGGTTATGGTTCATTCTCATAAGGTGTCCAGACCGTATGTGTTGTTTCTCGATGTTTCTCGAACAATACTATCCGCATTAATTCCTTGATGTTGCTACCTGAAACTTCTGCCCGCCTCCATTCTTGATGATGCTGTCTCAAAATAGTGGTGATCTTAAACAGTGCTGCCCGTCGTCATTCTTTGATGTTGCTATGTGAAAACAGTGCTGCCCGTCGTCATTCTTTGATGTTGCTATGTGAAAACAGTGCTGCCCGTCGTCATTCTTTGATGTTGCTATGTGAAAACAGTGCTGCCCGTCGTCATTCTTTGATGTTGCTATGTGAAAACAGTGCTGCCCGCCGTCATTCTTTGATGTTGCTATGTGAAACGAGTACTGCCCGCCATCATTCTTTGATGTTGCTATGTGAAAACAGTGCTGCCCGCCGTCATTCTTTGATGTTGCTATGTGAAAACAGTGCTGCCCGCCGTCATTCTTTGATGTTGCTATGTGAAAACAGTGCTGCCCGCCGTCATTCTTTGAGGTTGCTATGTGAAAACAGTGCTGCCCTTCTTGATTCTTTGATGTTTGACATTAAATACTTAATATTTAAATCCTAGTACAGTATAATTTAGAAAGACTAGTTAAGATTACTAGTCCGGCTTTGTGGCGAAGTGGTACAGAGCGCTTCTGTGACGGTCAAAGTACCGAGTTTGATCCCAGTCACAAGCAATTGAACATCCGAACCATTTCTAAAGCAATGACAAACTACTGAACGTATTTATATTGCCTAGAACATCACCACAGTCAACAAATGCTGGGTTGGTAGCTACGTCCGGAATAGGATATGCTACCAATTAAACGACGAACGTTTTCGTGGATCGCAAAAGAAGCAGTTACGTTCGTTGGAACATTAATTGAATACACACACAAAACAACTTGATGGATTCCACAAGATAATGCTAAATCCGGCCATCAATCAAAAAAGGTCGCTGACCCTGTTATATACTGATTTTATCACCAAAGACGAATGTTTTGGGCCACTGGCGCTAATAAAAAGTCGACACACCACATTTCCATTATCTGGACTGCATCTTCTAACATGACCATTGTCCTGCTACAAGAGACCTTGAGTGGGAGCTTGGGAATGAACAATCAAGAGGATGTTATACTGGATTTAAGTGACCATTGTACAGTCTTCTTCTGCTTCTTCTTCTTCAGCGTTCATTCTCAAACTCCCACTGCATATCTCTTGTATCAGGACCATGGTCCTATTAGATTTCCAGAAGGATGTAGTCCAGAGAATGGAAATGCGTTGCGTCGCCGTTTTATTTGCGCCAAAGGCACGACACATCCGTCTTCGGCGGGTACATTGTTAAATTCCTGGTATTTTTTTTCTTTCGTTCACTCCATTGTAACCAGCACGTATATTCGTGTGATTTCCGCCGGGAGCGTGATTACGTTGTGTCACCGTTATGCCCCTTGTAGGCCTAGCACATGCGATTTCGGCATGCCTTGACAATTCGAGTGGGCTACTCTAGCCTGTGACAGCCTCCCTATCTGTCGCAAGGCACGCGTGTGTGTGGGGACTCTTCGCCCAGACGATTTTTGCTCACGTCTGTCTCGCACGAGGTGTTCCACTGTCTATGAACTTGTCTCGTGTAATTGGACGTACTGTGCCTGTGCCCATCGGGTACTAAACCGTTTCTCATCTGTAAGCCTGGTTCCTTAAGAGGAAGAACTCAACAGAAGAATTGGACCCTGGCTCTTTCGCCCTCTTAGCCGAGGTGTCATTCACCGACATCGTTAACCCCTTGCCCAAGTTCGTCTCACACCACACGTTTGAGAGCAAGACGTTCTCGAGCTGAGCGACCTTGTCCCAATAGCGCCTGAACCCATCAGGTACTGAACCGTTTCTCTCTGCAAGTATATTTCCGGTATAGGAAAACTTGACAGTAGCGTTGGGCCAGGACTGCCATCGTTGTCCCTTTCTTGCCTAAGCCTATCGGGTACGGAACCCTTTCTCTTCGCGAGCATATTTCCGGTTTAGGAAGGCTTGACATTAGAGTTGGTTTAGGTCTTCTTGCTTTTCTGAGCGCCGACTCCTGTATCTGGGTCTCTGCCTATAAGGATCACATGTAACTAGAAGTTCGTCTCGAGCTAACAGAGCTTGTAGTTCCCCTTACCTAGAAACTTTTCACTTTCCATTTGCAGTTCGCACTGCCATCTGGCGCTGTTCTGCCCTTTCATTGTGTCATTGTACTCATTATGACATATATTTATTTCTCGCCATGTATCCATCTTTACGTGCCTTCTGCATTGGCCGCCCCTCCAATGTTCTGACTGGACTAACAGGCGTCACTGTATGTCGACAGTGTCGCTGTATGTGATGATGCAAATGATGTCTGAAATATTGTCTGTCTCTTTTGCAGTCAAATCTCTTTCCATCTGCTTCCTCCACATTCTCGGACACGATCACCAAATGATTTGGCCAGAATCAGCTGGATCTGCTGTTTTCTGTTACGAGGGTGCACCACGAGGAGGTACATTTGGGATCTTGGTTATCTGCTAACCCCGGGTCCGCCTAGAGCAATGCGTTCCCTTTGCACCCCAATTCCTGGTATGACTGAGTATTAACGGACTTAGCTAAATATTTGTACACTGATTAGTTGATGTGGAGAGGACACGTTTTATAATTGTTGCTGAAACTAAAGTGAATGAACATTTCAGCCAGATTGAATATGGTTGAATCTAAGGGAACGATCTAAATACACAGGCGTTGATATATTCTATTAAAGCTTCAACGCCTGCCATTTAATGAACGGATATATAATCGAGCTGGTACATCAGGTTTGATAATATGCCAGCTGTCGTTAGCTAAGTTTGGTGTTACCCGTGTGTCTAAATATATTATTTCACTCTCCACATCATTGGCCCCATGCTGATAGAGAATATTTGAATACATGTTTTGTTGTCAAACACGCCATAGAGTCAAGAAAGCGAGTTGAATGGTGGCCCAAATACGCCCGTGGTCCCAATGTGGTCAGGCAACCAGGTCAACCGTATTGATACGCCCTCTCGTATGATTCAAGACTGCATAGGGGGGCAAAAAAAATGGTACCAGTTAGTTACCTGCCGTGCATGTCGTTTGGGGCGACTAAAATTTGGAGGTTGAATGTGGACTGTTACATACTTAGAGGGTCAAAGTGAATTAGAAGCCATGCACATGTCGGAAATATCAGTCCGAAAGGCGCATAAATCTCACTAAGCTATAAACCGTACAACAACGCATTCCGTTCTCCGGCTTCCTGTTCATCTGCTGGAGTTCGATAGCGGACATAGCTGATGATGACTGACTAGCAAATCTGATTGAATATTGATATCTGCACTAATTCATCAGCTTGCACATTATACAATCATAAACTATTTCTAACAAGCTGTAGACTGCGATGTTAAACAATAACAAGGAGGAAAGTTTTTTTTTAAACTAATGATTCTTCAGCGTTCATTCTCAAACGTCCACTGATTCTCTCTAGTAGCAGGACAATGATCTTGCTAGATTTCCAGCAAGATGTAATCCGGAAAATGGTAATACTCCTGTGACACCATTTTATTTGAGTCATGGATCGAAGCATCCGTCTTCGGCAGCAAACAAGAGATATAGCTCTTAAAATAGTCTTAGCTCTAGACAATGTTCATGGAGTAATGATTTCCGAAAGTAAGTATATCAGAATAATTTTAGACTGAAGGAAGACACACACATTTCATTGTTAGTAATGCATTAGTTTTGTAAAACAACAAGTTTCATTTGCGTATAAATAGACAGCTTTGTGATCTTTTCTTCAGTAAATGAATTTGATTTTTACCTTGTTCTGCTCTTGCTCCTCGTGCAAAATCACTAAAACATAGATTTTCGTTCGTCATCCAACAGCGGATAAACCGGCACCGTCTGACTCGTATAATGACGGATACACTCAAGTCCAACAGAGAACTGACTATGTCTGGTGTCGTGTGAAGGTGGATATACTTAAGTCCAACTGAGAACTGACACCTTCTGGCGTCGTGTGATGGTGAATGTATTAAAGTTCAACAGAGAACGAACACTGTCAGGCGTCGTGCAATGGTGATTTTTTTCATGTCCAACAGAGAACTAGTACTCGCAGGCATCGTGTAATGGCACAAACACTCAAGTCCAATAGAACACTGACAGTTCAGGCGCCGTGTAATGGTGGACACACTCAAGTACCACAGATAACTGACATTGTTAGACATCGTGTAATGGTGGACACACTCAAGTACCACAGAGAACTGACATTTTTAGACATCGTGTAATGATGGATACACTCAAGTACCACAGAGAACTGACATTGTTAGACATCGTGTAATGGTGGATACACTCAAGTACCACAGAGAACTGACATTGTTAGACATCGTGTAATGGTGGACACACTCAAGTACCACAGAGAACTGACATTGTTAGACATCGTGTAATGGTGGACACACTCAAGTACCACAGATAACTGACATTGTTAGACATCGTGTAATGGTGGATACACTCAAGTACCACAGAGAACTGACATTGTTAGACATCGTGTAATGGTGGATACACTCAAATTCAATAGAGAACTGGCAGGTTCTGGCGGTTGTAATGGTGGATACACTTAAGTTGAACAGATAACTCACACTGTCAAGCGTCGTGTGATGGTGGATATAGTAAAGTTCAACAGAGAACTGATACTGTCAGGCGTCGTGTAATTGTGAACGTGCTCAAGTCCAACAGCGAACGAACACTGTCAGGCGTCGTGTAATGGTGGTTTTTCCCAGGTCCAACAGAGAACGGACACTGTCAGGCGTCGTGTAATGGTGGTTTTCTCCAGGTCCAACAGAGAACTAGCACTATCAGACATCGTGTAATGGTGGATACACTCAAGTCCAACAAAGAATGGATACTGTCAGACGTTTTTAATGGTGGATATACTCAAGTCCATCAAAGAATGGATACTGTCAGACGTTTTTAATGGTGGATATACTCAAGTCCATCAAAGAATGGATACTGTCAGACGTTTTTAATGGTGGATATACTCAAGTCCAACAAAGAATGGATACTGTCAGACGTTTTTAATGGTGGATATATTCAAGTCCATCAAAGAATGGATACTGTCAAATGTTTGTAATGGTGGATATACTCAAGTCCAATATAGAACTAACGCTCTTAGGTGTCGTGTAATGGTGGATACATTCAAGTCCAACAGAGAACTATCCCTGGCAAGCGTCGTGTAATGGTGGATACATTCAAGTCCAACAGAGAACTATCCCTGGCAAGCGTCATGTAATGGTGGATACATTCAAGTCCAACAGAGAACTATCCCTGGCAAGCGTCGTGTAATGGTGGATACATTCAAGTCTAACAGAGAACTATCCCTGGCAAGCGTCGTGTAATGGTGGATACATTCAAGTCTAACAGAGAACTATCCCTGGCAAGCGTCGTGTAATGGTGGATACATTCAAGTCCAACAGAGAACTATCCCTGGCAAGCGTCGTGTAATGGTGGATACATTCAAGTCCAACAGAGAACTATCCCTGGCAAGCGTCGTGTAATGGTGGATACATTCAAGTCCAACAGAGAACTATCCCTGGCAAGCGTCGTGTAATGGTGGATATATTCAAGTCCAACAGAGAACTATCCCTGGCAAGCGTCGTGTAATGGTGGATACATTCAAGTCCAACAGAGAACTATCCCTGGCAAGCGTCGTGTAATGGTGGATACATTCAAGTCCAACAGAGAACTATCCCTGGCAAGCGTCGTGTAATGGTGGATACATTCAAGTCCAACAGAGAACTATCCCTGACAAGTGTCGTGTAATGGTGGATACATTCAAGTCCAACAGAGAACTATCCCTGGCAAGCGTCGTGTAATGGTGGATACATTCAAGTCCAACAGAGAACTATCCCTGGCAAGCGCCGTGTAATGGTAGATACATTCAAGTGAAGATTACAAGTCATATCATCTTGTTGTGTATGCAAGGATGATGATCACACGACTATCTAGCCAACTAACCTACTAGTAAATCTACCTGGCAACCACATAACATGCTTACCAACCAACCTTCTTACAAATAAGCCAACTTACATACCATCTAAGCAAACCAGCCCACCAACCAACCTAATAATTATATTATACAAGTTAATGTGTTAGAAATGCCTACCAGTACGAAAGAAAAGATGAAAACAACCGATAAACAAATCAACCAACCTACTTACGAATCAATAAACCAATTATCTAGCTTATTAACTAATTATAAATCTATCTAACGGACCGACTGACTGATTAACTAAGTAGAAGAAAACGAAGGTTCTGACCGACTGATTGACTAACTGACTGATTAACTAAGTAGAAGAAAACAAAGAATGTTCTGACAACATTACGAATGAAGAAAGAACAGTAATATAATATAAAAGTTAGCACAAAGACAATTTGATGTAGATATAAAACACATAACACTTCTTTTTTTCGAAGATCCTTAGAGGCAGAGTTGAAGGGCACCGAACACGTGCTAAACGGAGATACACAAGGACATGAAACATGAGCTGGTCAATGATACAATCTAGCCATGATTCTCCCTATTAGAATACCTGCCAAAAGAATCAAAATAAGCTTCCATACGTAACGATTGTTGATTTATTTCCGTGATTTTCGTTGGTCATTATGTATCGCGTGCCAGCACCTATCAACAAAACTGCACAGATATAATCAAAAAGTTGCTGTGAAAAGGCTTTTTTTGTGGAAATTATGCACGCAGTTCTTCGAATGGCGAGAGTCAGAATCTAGCAGAGTGACTTCAAATTAAGAGACAGTTTGAGATCCGTTGAAGTAATCTTTCCATATGGAGATGACACCAAATAATAATTACGAAAATGTAATCACACTTTTCCAGTAGGACAAGTCGTGACTATCGATTTTACTACAGTCCTTCCACCTAAAACGTAAACATGACTTAGGTGGCCCATTGCCGTGATTATTGGTTGTACTTGGCTATTTTGTGGCATGCGACTCCAAGCATATAAATAACGATCAATAAAATCCCTAACAATATTTAAAAAAAGTAACGAATAGGGTCCTTATTAATTATGTTAGAAGGCCTTTACCGTCAATAGCCACGGACAAATCAACCGTAAAAATAATTTAACACTCCAATGTACAGATAAGTGCAAATTATGATATATAAATGTAAAGTACATATCTTTTCTTCTTGTGTGAATAACTTTCTATTTTTATCTCTATATTTATATTATCTACTTCCTATTTTGTAACTGGTTATCTATTGATAAACAGAGTAATATGTACGTACATCACAGCTATCGTATCCAGTTGGCTTGATTTATAACAGCTATCTATTTACCCAGATGTTGCCATTATAGTTCAAAGCACACTCGTTTTCAATTTTAATTCATCGGAAACTACACCCTGACTAACTTAACAAACTGTAAGAATGCTCATGATTTTATAACTCAAAAAATTTGGACATACCATGAATAAATACATTTATTTTTTATAAATTATGAATTTTAATACGGTATTAGCCATATATTTCAGTGTCGGAATACATTTAATTTTTAGGAGGTGCAATACCGTATTAGGCATATACTTTAGTGTCAGTATACGTTTACATTTATGAATTTTAATACGGTATTAGGTATATATTTCACTTTAGTGTCTGTAATATATATATATATATATATATATATATATATTTCACTCGTGTCTATATAAGGTATATATTTCACTTTAGTGTCTATATTAGGTATATATTTCATTCCAGTGTCTGTATTAGGTATATATTTCACTCGTGTCTATATTAGGTATATATTTCACTTTAGTGTCTATATTAGGTATATATTTCACTCCAGTGTCAGTATTAGGTATATATTTAATTCCAGTGTCTGTATTAAGTATATATTTCACTCCAGTGTCTATATTAGGTATATATTTCATTCCAGTGTCTGTATTAGGTATATATTTCACTCCAGTGCCTGTATTAGGTATATATTTCACATCCGTGTCTGTATTAGGTATATATTTCACTCCAGTGTCTGTATTAGGTATATATTTCATTCCAGTGTCTGTATTAGGTATATATTTCACACCAGTGTCTGTATTATGTATATATTTCACTTCAGTGTCTGTATTAGGTATATATTTCACTTCAGTGACTGTATTAGGTATATATTTAATTCCAGTGTCTGTATTAGGTATATATTTCACACCAGCGTCTGTATTAGGTATATATTTCACTTCAGTGACTGTATTAGATATATATTAAATGCCAGTGTCTGTATTAGGAATATATTTCACTCCAGTGTCTGTATTAGGTATATATTAAATTCCAGTGTCTGTATTAGGTATATATTTCACTCCAGTGTCTGTATTAGGTATATATTTCACTCCAGTGACTCCAGTATCTGTATGAGACGAACAACTTCGTACAACTAATGTGTGAAGTAGGTGCCATGGCAGAAACGTGCCGCTGGGGATGACAATAACTACATCTATTTCTACTAAGTCGCAGCATCTGTTAGGTTGGTAGTAGCCAGTTCCTTTCCGTGCTGTGTCTAACTACCCCAACTCATTCGTCATGTACTCATTTACAGATAGGTCGAATGGATGAGCGGCCGTGTTAAACAAAATATCATGAGCTGCATTTGTTTTGTCTAGACATGTAGTTTCGAATCTGGAACGCTGTAACACGGTGACGGTATCATCTCACTATATACTAGGCAACCGCGCTCCTCTATTAATGTGTTACGAATTATTACTTACCTGTAAATATATATCAAGTGACATTCTTTCCAGAACGGTGTCTTCGTTGTGGATACTCTGAACGCCTCTCTGTTCCAGGCAACCTGTAAATATGAAACACACAATCCTGGCTCTGGGCGAATGCTCATGTGATTTAAAGAGTCATCACACTTCTACATACAGGTAGATAGAGGTTACCTGTACTACACTCCGTTATTTATGAACGTGGTTGCATATCCTATTCAAGAAGTATAGAGCCACGCAACCTGTTTTGAATAGGTTTGAATTCGTTCTGTAGACTGTTATATCGGGCATGTAATTAGACGGTATGAAAATAGACTGCCAGTACAAGCGTTAAAAATGGTATACAGAGGCTAAAGAAAGAAACGAAAACACAGAGAAACACTTCAGAACATCCATCAATAAGAATACGACAACATGCAGTCACAACAACATGCAGGAACTAAACACAGTAGCATCAGTGCGCTCGAACTGGAGGTCTCTGGTTTCTGCCCTATACACTGTACTGTACAATGTACCGAAGTAACATTGGTAGATAGATCTATTAATACAGCTAGATATATAAATATATATATAGATATAGTTCTGGAGATTGTTCAGTCGAGATTAAAAGGGGATTCGCAATTGCAACACTCAAATTAACACATGTACGATAGATGTGGCTCTCTAAAAAGAAGAACATTGCAGTTTTGAAATTACTGAAACTAAATTAAGGTGGACTTTTAAATACCATCATAAGAAGAAAGCTACAGTATTTTGGACACTTAAAGGGACATGATGGTATCGAAAGGCAGATTCTAGAGGGCAGAGTGCCAGGATGGTGAAGAAGAGGAAGACCAAGAAGATGATGAACCAGCGACATTGAAGAATGTATGAACATGGCTCTGGCCACTGCATGCCTGCTTGCGCGATACAGAGAGGCGTTTGTTGTTTGTTTGTTTTGCGTTCGCTTCATTGTAATCAGCATGGATATCCGTGCGATTTCCGCCGGGAGCGTGTTTACGTTGTGCTACCGTTATGCGCCGTGTAGGCGTAGCACATCCGATTTCGGCATGCCTTGACAATTCGGGTGGGCTACCTTAGCCTGTGACAGCCTCCCTATCTGTCGACAGGCACGCGTGTGTGTGGTGACTCCGCCCAGACGATTTTTTGCTCACTTCTGTGAATTTACCTGGTGTAATTGGACGTACTGTGCATGTGCCCATCGGGTACTAAACCGTTTCTCATCCGTGAGCCTGGTTCCTTAAGAGGAAGAACTCAACAGAAGAGTTGGACCCTCTTAGCCGAGGTGTCATTCACCTACATCGTGAACCACTCTCCCAAGTTTTAGTCTCACACCACGCGATTGAGAGCATGGCGTTCTCGAGTTGAGCGACCTTGTCCCAATAGCGCCTGAGCCCATCAGGTACTGAACACTTTCTCTCTGCAAGTGTATTTCCGGTATAGGAGAACCTGACAGTAGAGTTGGGCCAGGGCTAAAATCATTGTCTCTTTTCTGTCTGAGCCCATCGGGTACGGAACCCTTTCTCTCTGCAAGTGTATTTCCGGTATAGGAAGACTGGACATTAGAGTTAGGCCAGATCTTTTTGGCTTTGCTGAACGCCCATTATTGGGTATGGGTCTCTGCCTATAAGGAAATCAAGAAACTAGAAGCTCGTCACGAGTAAACAGAGCTTGTAGTTCCCATTTCCGTAATCGTTTTCACTTAATATTTGTAGTTGGCTCTGGCCTCTACCGCTGTTCTGCCCTTTCATTTTTTTTATAGTACTAAAGTATGAAATCTATTTATCTCTCGCCATGCATCCACCTTTTCATGCTTTTTCCATTGGCCGCCCTCCAATGTTCGGACTGGACTAACTAGCTTCACAGTATGTCGACAGTGTCGCTGTATGTAGTGTTGCTGGTGGTGTCGGAGATATTGTCTGTCTCTTTTGCAGTCAAATCTCTTTCCATCTGCTACCTCCACACTCTCAGACACGATCCCCAAACGGTTTGGCCAGAATCAGCTCGAGCTGCTGTTTTCTGTTACCAGGGTGCACCTCGAGGAGGTACATTTGGGATCTTAGTTATCTGCTAACCCTGGGACCGCCTAGAGAAATGGATTCCCTTTGCACCCATGAGAGGCGTTCAGAGTATCCACGACAAAGACAACGTTTTGGAATGAATATATCCCTTGATATGTATATAACATATTTATTATGTTTTTTCAATATATAAACATATTAAAAAAAAAATACAACTGTTTATATAAAGAAACGGAACATTTTTGGAGTAACTTTTATTTAAAAAAATATTCGTTGATTGGATATCATTCAACCTATCGATTGTATCCACGTGATCATAAACTTATCCTGGTTACCTCAATGGTCTATCTATCTATTTTTCCTTCCAATTTTACCATTTACTTGTGTCGAGGGAGTTACAATGTTCTTGTTTTATCTTTTCGGAAGCTGTAGAAAATGTCATTTGGTGTTCGTGTAATGTCTCTTTGATGTTGTCGATCCAGCATACGCTAGGTCTATCCCTGGCTCTTCTTTCTGCTTCTCCTCTCTTCATATATGATTTATTAATTAAGGAATCACACGGCATTCTTTCCAGATGACCAAACCATTGCCTTTGTTGATTTTGTTTGTATTATAGAATTGATATTACTCTCACCCTTTCTCTTATGACATTGTTTCTAATTCTGTGTCTTCTGGTCACTCCTGTGGTTTTTCTTAGACATCTCATCTCTGTTGTAATCAGCTGTCTTTTATGTTTTGTTGTAAAGGACTATGTTTGACATTGGTAGCACAGAGTACCTCAATGGTACTCGCCTCACTATTCATGAGGTCATGAAAGAGGTTAAGGTCAAAACAACATTTGTGCTCAGAACTCGTGACAGATGCATGAAAATCCCGTGAAACTTAATAAACAGACAACTCTGAGAACATATTCTTGTATGCATATAACAAACTGACGGTCCTGGAATAAATTCAGTTAGAAAGTCAATGCGCAAACATGACTCATCTCATTAGAGAACCACGCTACATCATCATGGGATGCTAACGGACTGGTCATTCATTTAGATGGACTAACTACAACTGCAGCTTCATTGTGCCAGCTTTCTTTCTGTGTAAAATATGGTTCTCATAAATACATGTATAGCTACGTGTGTGTGGTAATAGCAGAAGACGGAGAATAGATGTCATGCAATAACATATGCAGAGACGCTTACAGATTAAGAAATTACAATATCTGCTGAATATTAGATTCGAATAGCCACTCATTTATGTGTATGTGTGTTTGTCTGAATGTGTATATATATATATATATATACACAGTTAAATACAACCATATTATAAAAATAAAGACCCACACATATAAGAAATGACAGAAACAAGCATAAAAACACAGGCATACAGAGATCAATTTAACAGTATATGGTGTAGGATATGGTTTTTATTGAATCATTGGGAACATATATACTTAGCACATTTATAACAGTTTCTTTATTAGAAAGAGATACATATTTGGGTCGTCGTTTGACATCTATAAGAGCTGGACAGAAATCAGATGCAGAATAGGACAGGCACAACAACATTCAGAAAAATGAAAAATATACTGTGTAATATGACCTTGTCATTAGAGGTGAGAAAGAGAGTTCTGCAGTGCTATATAACCCCTATACTAACATATGGGTGCGAGTCTTGGACAATAAACAAACTGGAAAGTGGGATATTGGAGGCAACAGAGATGTGGTTCTACAGAAGAATGCTGAGAATACCATGGACTGCCAGAAAAACTAATGTAGAGGTGTTGAAAGAGTTAAATGCGAAACGGACCTTAATGAATAATATAAGAAAAAGGTAATATTCTTTTTTTGGCCACTTCATGAGACAGGCAGGTTTAGAGAACATAATCACAACAGGCAAGATTGAAAGCACCAGAGACAGAGGGCGACAACGTGAGAAAATATTAGACAGTTTGACAACCTGGCACGACAAGGAAACAACAACGACTTTGATACATAATACTGTGGACAGAGAGCTGTGGAGAGCCATGACCGCCTACGCCACCCGGCATGTCACCTGATGATAATGATGAAGAGCTGGACCGATCGACTGAGGTAGACGATGCTTGTACACAAGTCTTTAATGTATGTGAAACATCTAGTAGAACTCATTTCATATTACTTTATCTGGTGTTATGGAGAATGGCAGGTTGCGTATGAAACCTGGACAGGTACCCAATATAATGTATTGTCTGTTTAAACATTCAGACTAACGGATGTTCGTTTATAAAATATAAATAGAAAGAAGTTTCAACACCGTATCCAGCTGATATATGGTTTCTGGGCGGGTATTCTTGGCAACAAATAGTTTGTCAGATTCTTAAATTTTCTGAACAAATCTGTCAAAGCTGTTTCTATTGGTAATCAGCACCGGGTACCCTAAAACATCAGAATTGTTTATCAAACCATAAAAAAACCTTGGTTTTAATTTCTCTTGATGAAGCAATATCAGATGCCTAGAAAAGTTTACTTTGAACCACTTAGTTCGGAAACTGAACATTGGACTTAGAACAACACATCAATATTTTATATGATGTGTCGTGGGTGGATGAAAAAAACGGACCTTATCAATCGATTATTATTTGGTATTATCACAATATAACAACACAACGTTATTACATAAACTCAATGTACCTGTTATTTCGATGCCATCTTCCCTAAATATACCATCTGCGAACTTGGGTGCACGAATATTATTTATAACTCTGTAACACACTAGATATAATAATGAAATATATAGTAATGAATATGGACTGGATATAAACATTCAAAAAACAAAAACCATGATAATCAGCAAAGACACAGAAGAACAGGAGGTAAACATAAACATACAGGGAGAGAAACTACAACAAGTAAAACAGTATCAATATCTTGGACACATAGTCACAAATGATGGCAGATGTGAAACAGAAGTTAAAAGGAGAATAGGAATGGCTAAAAGTACCTTCAATGACATGAGGAAATTATTAATATCTAAACAAATTACAAACAAGTTAAAAATGAGAATTATAAAATGCTACATCTATTCCATATTAATGTATGGCTCAGAAACATGGACACTAAATAAACAATTAGAAGACAAAATTGATGCCTTTGAGATGTGGGTATATAGAAGAATAGGGAGAACATCATGGAAGGAGAACAAAACAAATAAAGAGGTGCTAAAGACACTTAATATGAAGAAAGAACTACTAAGAGAAATAAAGATCAGGCAAATAAAATACTTTGGACACATTAAAAGACATGACACCCTATTGAAGACCTTACTTGAGGGTAAAGTCAAAGGGAATCGAGCAAGAGGTAGGCAGAGATACAAGTGGGAGAGTAACATTACACGATGGACAGGTTACAGTCTAGCAGAGTGCACCACCAAGACAAGAGACAGGAGATGTTGGAGATACGTTGCAGCCAAACTTCGTTGCGGAGACAGCACTTGATGATGATGATGAACACACTAGATATGAAGATCTTATACAAGTAAACTCAGGTAGGAAGCAGGAGGATAAATGAAAATAATTCTTACAGCTGACGGGAATTGAACCAGGTCTGTTCTAGCAGCACCGAATCGCTTTGCAACATAATTCAATTCCCGTCAGCTGTAAGAATATTTTTCATTTATCCTCATGCTTCCTACCTGAGTTTACTTGTATAAGATATTATTTGCAGCAACATTGTTCTGTCCCTATGTTATTTATGTTTACAAGAAGGCCTTTAGGTCCTTGTGTACGAATATGCATATTCTGTGTATGTGTTCCTGAGGATACTTTAATACTTGTACTGGATGTTCGTTGATGTAATAGTCTTTGTCTCGATTGGTCTGTTCTCAGTGACTTGAGTACACAGGCTGAAAGTCTTGACCGCGCCACATCTTTTTTTGGGGATGTGGTTGGTCAAGTACGGAAAACCTGTTTACTTGTGTTGTAAAGCGATTCGGTGCTGCTAGAACAGACCTGGTTCAATTCCCGTCAGTTGTAAGAATTAGATATGATGAAGGGCGTGGGTAGTTCAACCACAGATTAATGAGAGTACTGAAATGCTTGCAGTACAACCACAGATTAATAAGAGTACTGAAATGCTTGCAGTACAACCACAGATTAATAAGAGTACTGAAATGCGTGCAGTAATATTTATTGGGAAATGGAACCAGATATAAAAATTGTTTCTTTAAAACAAGCGAGATTAAAATATCAATATGTTTATATATACTCTCATTTACTGTAGTAACTATGAGCTATATTTTCACACCACTGAAAGTCAACATTGCAGGTCTCTGAGTGCCTCCATAACATTTCACACCTGAAAACCAGAAAATCTGGCAATTTGTTCCTTTTCGTTGTTTCTGAACTGAATCAGCCATCAATATAGAATAACAGTATCATTTTACAAGACTTATGTTACCTTGTTTGTAATTTATTTAGATATGTGTTATACATCACTGAAAGTAACCATGCACTGCTCCCCCCTGACACTTAGTTCATAATTAGTAACTGGTTATAGTAACACTAGTTGCACGTAGCAATGTCTAGAAGAATTTGGGTGCTAAAGGGGTAGTTTTGACCATATGACAACTTGGAGAGTTTAATATCAATAACTCTATTATATTATTTCGGTTTCTATCAACTGCTTCATGTATCTAGGAGATAGTTAAAGTCACTCTTATAGTTGAGTTTCCAAGGTCCATTAGCTGAAATACTACTATCAAGAAAACTACTAAAATACTACTATCAAGAAAACTACTAAAATACTACTATCAAGAAAACTACTAAAATACTACTATCAAGAAAACTACTAAAATACTACTATCAAGAAAACTACTAAAATACTACTATCAAGAAAACTACTAAAATACTACTATCAAGAAAACTACTAAAATACTACTATCAAGAAAACTACTAAAATACTGCTATCAAGAAAACTACTAAAATACTGCTATCAAGAAAACTACTAAAATACTACTATCAAGAAAACTACTAAAATACTACTATCAAGAAAACTACTAAAATACTACTATCAAGAAAACTACTAAAATACTACTATCAAGAAAACTACTAAAATACTACTATCAAGAAAACTACTAAAATACTACTATCAAGAAAACTACTAAAATACTACTATCAAGAAAACTACTAAAATACTACTATCAAGAAAACTACTAAAATACTACTATCAAGAAAACTACTAAAATACTACTATCAAGAAAACTACTAAAATACTACTATCAAGAAAACTACTAAAATACTGCTATCAAGAAAACTACTAAAATACTACTATCAAGAAAACTGCTAAAATACTACTATCAAGAAAACTACTAAAATACTGCTATCAAGAAAACTACTAAAATACTACTATCAAGAAAACTGCTAAAATACTACTATCAAGAAAACTACTAAAATACTACTATCAAGAAAACTACTAAAATACTACTATCAAGAAAACTACTAAAATACTACTATCAAGAAAACTACTAAAATACTACTATCAAGAAAACTACTAAAATACTACTATCAAGAAAACTACTAAAATACTACTATCAAGAAAACTACTAAAATACTACTATCAAGAAAACGTCTCATATCCATATGTCTTAAAGCGACATGTTTCTAAGTATTCAAATTCAGTTTTTGTTGGGTTTCTATGTTTTCCTATCATAAAAGCTTAACTCTGGCGCTATCAATATGGCTCATATTACCTTGTTTGCGTGTCTCAAACTGTACTCGTTTACACGTTTCTAGACAAACATCACTTCTTCGTCACATTTCTAAGTTTTCATTTTCAATGTCTGTCAGTTTTGATGTCATAAAAATATACTCTACCAATATCTCTCATATTTAGATGGATCAAACTTCCCTCTTTGGCACTTTTCTAATCTCTGAATCATACTTTAATTACATTTTTACGTTGTCCTATTCAGTGTTTGGCAGTTTCTAAGTTTTCATGTCATAAAACAGTTCACTATTATTATATTACAATGTTTCAAACCATGTTTGTCAACTTTTAACACTTTCGTAGATTATGAACCACATTTGTCAACACATTTCACAAACAAGTTTTCACATTTTTGGTCAGTTTTTTAAGTTTTCATGTTAAGAAAACTCGCTTCAAATGCTTCAAATTACCCTTATTTACGTGTCTCATACATCACTTTTTGGCACTTTCTACCAATATCTCTCATGTTTACATGGATCAAACTTCCCTCTTTGGCACTTTCTACCAATATCTCTCATGTTTACATGGATCAAACTTCCCTCTTTGGCACTTTCTACCAATATCTCTCATGTTTACATGGATCAAACTTCCCTCTTTGGCACTTTCTACCAATATCTCTCATGTTTACATGGATCAAACTTCCCTCTTTGGCACTTTCTACCAATATCTCTCATGTTTACATGGATCAAACTTCCCTCTTTGGCACTTTCTACCAATATCTCTCATGTTTACATGGATCAAACTTCCCTCTTTGGCACTTTCTACCAATATCTCTCATGTTTACATGGATCAAACTTCCCTCTTTGGCACTTTCTACCAATATCTCTCATGTTTACATGGATCAAACTTCTCTCTTTGGCACTTTCTACCAATATCTCTCATGTTTACATGGATCAAACTTCTCTCTTTGGCACTTTCTACCAATATCTCTCATGTTTACATGGATCAAACTTCTCTCTTTGGCACTTTCTACCAATATCTCTCATGTTTACATGGATCAAACTTCCCTCTTTGGCACTTTCTACCAATATCTCTCATGTTTACATGGATCAAACTTCCCTCTTTGGCACTTTCTACCAATATCTCTCATGTTTACATGGATCAAACTTCCCTCTTTGGCACTTTCTACCAATATCTCTCATGTTTACATGGATCAAACTTCCCTCTTTGGCACTTTCTACCAATATCTCTCATGTTTACATGGATCAAATTTCCCTCTTTGGCACTTTCTACCAATATCTCTCATGTTTACATGGATCAAACTTCCCTCTTTGGCACTTTCTACCAATATCTCTCATGTTTACATGGATCAAACTTCTCTCTTTGGCACTTTCTACCAATATCTCTCATGTTTACATGGATCAAACTTCCCTCTTTGGCACTTTCTACCAATATCTCTTATGTTTACATGGATCAAACTTCTCTCTTTGGCACTTTCTACCAATATCTCTCATGTTTACATGGATCAAATTTCCCTCTTTGGCACTTTCTACCAATATCTCTCATGTTTACATGGATCAAACTTCCCTCTTTGGCACTTTCTACCAATATCTCTCATGTTTACATGGATCAAACTTCCCTCTTTGGCACTTTCTACCAATATCTCTCATGTTTACATGGATCAAACTTCCCTCTTTGGCACTTTCTACCAATATCTCTCATGTTTACATGGATCAAACTTCCCTCTTTGGCACTTTCTACCAATATCTCTCATGTTTACATGGATCAAATTTCCCTCTTTGGCACTTTCTACCAATATCTCTCATGTTTACATGGATCAAACTTCCCTCTTTGGCACTTTCTACCAATATCTCTCATGTTTACATGGATCAAACTTCCCTCTTTGGCACTTTCTACCAATATCTCTCATGTTTACATGGATCAAACTTCCCTCTTTGGCACTTTCTACCAATATCTCTCATGTTTACATGGATCAAACTTCCCTCTTTGGCACTTTCTACCAATATCTCTCATGTTTACATGGATCAAACTTCCCTCTTTGGCACTTTCTACCAATATCTCTCATGTTTACATGGATCAAACTTCCCTCTTTGGCACTTTCTACCAATATCTCTCATGTTTACATGGATCAAACTTCCCTCTTTGGCACTTTCTACCAATATCTCTCATGTTTACATGGATCAAACTTCCCTCTTTGGCACTTTCTACCAATATCTCTCATGTTTACATGGATCAAACTTCCCTCTTTGGCACTTTCTACCAATATCTCTCATGTTTACATGGATCAAACTTCCCTCTTTGGCACTTTCTACCAATATCTCTCATGTTTACATGGATCAAACTTCCCTCTTTGGCACTTTCTACCAATATCTCTCATGTTTACATGGATCAAACTTCCCTCTTTGGCACTTTCTACCAATATCTCTCATGTTTACATGGATCAAACTTCCCTCTTTGGCACTTTCTACCAATATCTCTCATGTTTACATGGATCAAACTTCCCTCTTTGGCACTTTCTACCAATATCTCTCATGTTTACATGGATCAAACTTCCCTCTTTGGCACTTTCTACCAATATCTCTCATGTTTACATGGATCAAACTTCCCTCTTTAGCACTTTCTACCAATATCTCTCATGTTTACATGGATCAAACTTCTCTCTTTGGCACTTTCTACCAATATCTCTCATGTTTACATGGATCAAACTTCTCTCTTTGGCACTTTCTACCAATATCTCTCATGTTTACATGGATCAAATTTCCCTCTTTGGCACTTTCTACCAATATCTCTTATGTTTACATGGATCAAATTTCCCTCTTTGGCACTTTCTACCAATATCTCTCATGTTTACATGGATCAAATTTCCCTCTTTGGCACTTTCTACCAATATCTCTCATGTTTACATGGATCAAATTTCCCTCTTTGGCACTTTCTACCAATATCTCTCATGTTTACATGGATCAAATTTCCCTCTTTGGCACTTTCTACCAATATCTCTCATGTTTACATGGATCAAATTTCCCTCTTTGGCACTTTCTACCAATATCTCTCATGTTTACATGGATCAAACTTCCCTCTTTGGCACTTTCTACCAATATCTCTCATGTTTACATGGAGCAAACTTCTCTCTTTGGCACTTTCTACCAATATCTCTCATGTTTACATGGATCAAACTTCTCTCTTTGGCACTTTCTACCAATATCTCTCATGTTTACATGGATCAAATTTCCCTCTTTGGCACTTTCTACCAATATCTCTCATGTTTACATGGATCAAACTTCTCTCTTTGGCACTTTCTACCAATATCTCTCATGTTTACATGGATCAAATTTCCCTCTTTGGCACTTTCTAGCAATATCTCTCATTTTTACATGGATCAAATTTCCCTCTTTGGCACTTTCTACCAATATCTCTCATGTTTACATGGATCAAATTTCCCTCTTTGGCACTTTCTACCAATATCTCTCATGTTTACATGGATCAAATTTCCCTCTTTGGCACTTTCTACCAATATCTCTCATGTTTACATGGATCAAACTTCCCTCTTTGGCACTTTCTACCAATATCTCTCATGTTTACATGGATCAAACTTCCCTCTTTGGCACTTTCTACCAATATCTCTCATGTTTACATGGATCAAATTTCCCTCTTTGGCACTTTCTACCAATATCTCTCATGTTTACATGGATCAAATTTCCCTCTTTGGCACTTTCTACCAATATCTCTCATGTTTACATGGATCAAATTTCCCTCTTTGGCACTTTCTACCAATATCTCTCATGTTTACATGGATCAAACTTCCCTCTTTGGCACTTTCTACCAATATCTCTCATGTTTACATGGATCAAACTTCTCTCTTTGGCACTTTCTACCAATATCTCTCATGTTTACATGGATCAAACTTCTCTCTTTGGCACTTTCTACCAATATCTCTCATGTTTACATGGATCAAATTTCCCTCTTTGGCACTTTCTACCAATATCTCTCATGTTTACATGGATCAAATTTCCCTCTTTGGCACTTTCTCCCAATATCTCTCATGTTTACATGGATCAAATTTCCCTCTTTGGCACTTTCTACCAATATCTCTCATGTTTACATGGATCAAATTTCCCTCTTTGGCACTTTCTACTAATATCTCTCATGTTTACATGAATCAAATTTCCCTCTTTGGCACTTTCTACCAATATCTCTCATGTTTACATGGATCAAACTTCTCTCTTTGGCACTTTCTACCAATATCTCTCATGTTTACATGGATCAAACTTCCCTCTTTGGCACTTTCTACCAATATCTCTCATGTTTACATGGATCAAATTTCCCTCTTTGGCACTTTCTACCAATATCTCTCATGTTTACATGGATCAAACTTCTCTCTTTGGCACTTTCTACCAATATCTCTCATGTTTACATGGATCAAATTTCCCTCTTTGGCACTTTCTACCAATATCTCTCATGTTTACATGGATCAAACTTCTCTCTTTGGCACTTTCTACCAATATCTCTCATGTTTACATGGATCAAATTTCCCTCTTTGGCACTTTCTACCAATATCTCTCATGTTTACATGGATCAAACTTCTCTCTTTGGCACTTTCTACCAATATCTCTCATGTTTACATGGATCAAATTTCCCTCTTTGGCACTTTCTACCAATATCTCTCATGTTTACATGGATCAAATTTCCCTCTTTGGCACTTTCTACCAATATCTCTCATGTTTACATGGATCAAACTTCCCTCTTTGGCACTTTCTACCAATCTCATGATGTAAAACATCACTTTTTTCTAGACTACTAGCAGCACTTTTTCAATAAATTTATGTTCTGAAATTCAATGTTTTGTAGTTGTCTAAGTTTTCTTATCATAACAACGCATTCTTCTCTAACAATACGGCTCATATTCTCATTTTTCTATGAATCAAACTTTCCTCTTTGTTTTGTTTATCTAGTCTAATAATAAAAATGTATACACAAGAGACATTGAATCTGAGACTTCAAAATGATCTTGTGAATTGTCTGGAACTTAGTGGGGTTTGTTTGGATTTAACTGATCCTGTCGTGTTTCTGACCCTTGCTTAACGTGGGGGATCTATAATGTTTTGATGTTGTTGACCTGTCCGTTGAATAACCCCGGAGTTCTGACCTGGATTTTAGCTATTTCTGACCTAGAGTTATCATTGGAAACAATCCACATGTTACAACAACAATAAAACTGTCTCAAACGCAGACCTCTGGAATTAACTTATTGGGAGAGAGGAACCTCCAAAACACCAAAAGTGATTTGAAAATCTTCTAGTTCCCTAATGGCATGTTAGAGCACGTTCACGACATATATATTCCTATCGCAGACACCTACAAGTGTACTTATCGGCCCTGTTCATGCAAGTGCCGATTATAGGGATAAATTGCCGTGGCCGTAGACTAGCATGCCATTAGGGATCGAGAAGGTTCTTAAAGGGAACTCGTCACATGCGAAATGAAGTATCTAAGAAAAACTGCAATGGTTTCTAAACAAGATAAATAAGAATTGGAAAATACGGAAAAGAGTTGGTATAACAATAGCGAGTACTGAAAATATTGAAAGACAGCAAGTAAAATGGTTCGGTCACCTTATGAGAATGAACTAAAACCGAGTACCAATAAGAACATATAACACAAGCATACCAGGATATAAAGTCACAGGTAGATCACGAAAACGGTGGAAAGAAAACATCAAGATAACCTTGAACAAATATGGACTAGACACAACCAAAGCAACACATCTGTCATTGAAACGAAACTGAGACTCCCACACCACGCTAAGCGGCAAGTGTGAATAATATAAACCATCATACTATAGTATGTGTCCTTAAGCCAACGTTTGTTGCTTCTGTTATATTTTAGATTATTTTCATTTCAAAACTATTAAAGTTTACTTATTTTAATCAAAGCAAATTTAAGTAGGAAGCCAGAGGACAATTTAAAAATTATTGAGACTAACGGGAATTGAATCAGTCCGTTTAACGGCACCAAATCGCCTAGCAACTATTGCGCACGCGTTTTTCCGTACTTGACTAACCACATTTTCCCAAAAAGATGCGATTTTGTCAAACCATTCAAACCGTGCACTCAAAGTCACCAGAAAGGACCAATCGAGACAATGACTATTACAATAAAAACAAACATCCCGTACAGGTATTGAAATATCCTCAGTAACAACAATAATATAACATATAATATCCGTATCTGGCTTCCTACTTAAATTTACTCGAAGCAAAATTGTATTGTCTGTATATGTTATCCATGTTTACAAGAAGACCTATCGGGCCTTGTATAACTAATACGGATATTATATGTCTTACACAGACAGACAGCATGCAAATGCATAAGCTATCGCATTTTTCAATGCAGGGTTCTCTTCTGTCACTGGTGTTTTATCGCTTGATTCCATATAGGCCTATGTATGCATACACATTTCAGTAGTAGCAAGAGTAGCAACTTGTAATTCAGTTTGAAAATATCAGGTGATAATTTGAAGTAAACTACATACCCTAAACATTTGTGCGTTGAATTCTTTCTTCTTGAGTAGAAAGCAGCTTCATGACACACGGGACATTCTCATGTGCCCCTCCCCCCTCGCCTGTTTCAGCAGCCATACAATAGTATACAAACTAAAATTTCGAGCTAGATGCTGATCCCGTGAGCTTTGTAACGTTTCAGAAAGGATACATTTTTTCCACTCCCCCTGGCTCCCCATATCTGTAATTCTTTGTACGTGCACTTGATCACGCACATCATTGTCTTCTTCACTCTGTTGTAAATTAATGACCACCCTGTTACGTAAACCCTATCTCTCTTCAATAATTGACATCAATCGTACATGTGACATCAATCGTACATGTGACATCGATTTGTGTATCGACCGCAGCATAGCCCGCCAATGAGTCTGCTCTTTCGCTGTCTCTGACCCCAGCATAACCAGTGCAGTATATTCATGTAATACTTTGACAACCAGGTTGTCAGTAACATGACCCATTCTTTAATTAACATGCACCTTTCTACCTTTCACCATTAATAAACACCAGTATAGACATAACGAACAGGAATTAAACATGATTTCATTCGTGCCGTTTTTGATTATTTTCATACTTTTCGTTGTTCACTATTTATATAATGGAGTCTCATGCCAAAAAAGCAAAGGCCGAACAGCGAAATGCACGAACATAATAAAAATTAGCATTTTATGTCATAATTACTTTCTGTTCAGAGGTCTAATAGCTTTTGATGGTCATGTTTTCACAGCACTCTCTTGGATCTCACCGTGTGAGTTGATATTTCAGTCCCCAATAACTTAGTGCAGCAGTCGCCTCTTTTATTTCAGTCCCCAATCAACTGAGTGCAGCAGTCGCCTCTTCTATTTCAGTCCCCAATCAACTGAGTGCAGCAGTCGCCTCTTCTATTTCAGTCCCCAATCAACTGAGTGCAGCAGTCGCCTCTTCTATTTCAGTCCCCAATCAACTGAGTGCAGCAGTCGCCTCTTCTATTTCAGTCCCCAATCAACTGAGTGCAGCAGTCGCCTCTTCTATTTCAGTCCCCAATCAACTGAGTGCAGCAGTCGCCTCTTCTATTTCAGTCCCCAATCAACTGAGTGCAGCAGTCGCCTCTTCTTTTTCAATTTTCATGCTTGATGTTGTAGTGGAGCAATCAAACGAATTCTTAAAGTACCCTTTCAACATTCTCGTAGACAACAAAACCACAACCACATTTATTCCTATGGATTAAAAGTATGGATTTATTGAAACTTCCTTAAACATGTTGAGTGCATCGCAATACATGAAAAATATAATGTTAATTCTGGATAATTTTAGACTTGATTGTACTGTGTTGTATAGAATATTGTAGGTTGTTGATATATTGACTATTGTTGAACTACTGACACCCAGAAATAAATGCATTTGTTGAATATTGATCCTTGTTAAGCTGTTGACTTTTGCTACAATTTTGATGAAAATCTAAGGAAAGGTACAGAGTTGCAACTATTAAGAAGGTATATGTCTCAATAGTTGTGATAACTGGGCAATGAATAAGAAAATATTACATTTGAAATGAATGCTCTACGCATGCGGTTGCGTCTGTTGATCTCATCAAGGACCCACTAGACAAACCACCCATGCAACAGAGAACCTTAGTAGATGACATGCCGTTATATTGACGTTCTCTTATTATAGAAGTGTCATGGCACATCTGTACAATTATGTTTCTCATACTTTTATTTTGTTTTTACAATGTGTTTTATGATTTGTTATTTGTATATGTGTATGCACACTCTGTTGTTGGAAGGAGCCAGAGATGTACTGCGCAGCACTGGGGAAGAGGAATCTGACAGCAATGTTTTTTCCTATGCTGCGGTCCATCATATAAATAACCAAATGGTCAGAGGGTGTCCGACAAAGTGGATGGTGCCGTCATAGAGGCACGGTGACTCAGGACGTTACAATCTTTTGGACTTGAACATTTAGTTGCATGCCTGGCGCAATACAGAAGTTCGGGTATAACCAGTAATAAATTGGTGACCGGGAATGAGCACAGTGAACCCTATCTTGGCTGCAGTTGCTTGAGCAGTGCATTGGTTGAAACTTGCCTTCTTGTTGGTATGATAGTTATTCTCTAGCTCTGGCCGGGGTGGGCCGAAAATACACAGACTTCCGAGCAATATAATAAAATTGTAATGTCATTGGGTCAAAGGGCATAAGCCCATGGACCGCTGGATCACCATCTTACCAGCCAACCAAATGAATGCTATAAAAAAGTAATAAGACTATCGGGGACAAAGAGAAGGTCCATCATAATATGTTCGCAAATACCTGATCTTTGAAGGTTTGCCCATGAACACTATTTATAAAAAGAAAAACTCACAAATTTTCGACATATAAAAAGACAATGGATTAGAAAGATCAATCGTTGAGGGTCCCAGGAGAACAGGGTATTGCCCAAAACGTCG
Organism: Meghimatium bilineatum; assembly: GCA_034231615.1. Classification (NCBI taxonomy): domain Eukaryota; kingdom Metazoa; phylum Mollusca; class Gastropoda; order Stylommatophora; family Philomycidae; genus Meghimatium; species Meghimatium bilineatum. Next base: position 49,413,070 of record CM067317.1, on the reverse strand, counting down.
ATGAATACAGAATATTGAATACCTTTAGAATTAGTCACTTGAAAAAACTGGACAGCATATACAGAATCCAGTCGGTAAGAGAATGGCAATGAGTAGAGAGTTTTGAAAATAGGGTACATGGCATGGAAGAAACAAATGTATCGCTGCTAACTGTGCGATCAACGGCTGTAGTATGGCTGATTTATGGTCTATCGACTTGGCGTGAATTAGGTCTGATTTCTATTATATCTACTTGGCTTGAAGTATGGCTGATTTCTGCGTTATTGGCTTGATTTAAAGTATGGTTGAGTTGTGTTATATCGACTTTGTTGGAAGTATGGCTGATTTGTAGACCTATTCTATCGACTCGACTTGGGGTGTTGCTGATTTGTGTTCTATTGACTCGGCTAGCAGTATAGGTGACTTGTGTTCTATCGACTCGGCTAGAAGTATTATAGGTGACTTATGTTCCATCGACTCAGCTAGTAGTATAGGTGACATATGTTATATCGATCGTTTGGAGAATAGCTAATTTGTATTATATCGACTCAGATTAGGGTATGACTGAATTATGTTCAAACGACTGGGCTTGGAGAATGGCTGATTTGTGCTATGTCGACTCGACTTGAAGTATAGCTGATTTGTGCTCTATCGAATCCGCTTGAGGTATAGCTGATTTGTGCACTATCGACTTCGCTTCAAGTATAGCTGATTTGTGCACTATCGACTCCGCTTGAAGTATAGCTGATTTGTGCTCTATCGAGTCGGCTTAAGTATGACTCATTTTTGCTCTATTGAATCGGCTTGAAAAATAAATAGGCCTACATATAAAAACATCTACATTTTTCTTTAAGTATAGTCGTTGTTTTAAAAAAAACCTATCCGTTTCTGGAAATATTAACACTTGCTGAATTAACGATTCTTGTGAACTATTGCTTCTTATAGAGCTACCACTCTTGTACTGCCGATATGTGTTGAAATATTGTGTACAATATGGAGTGATATAACTATACACTTGCTTGATTCACAACAGTTTCATAAACATGTTACAAACATAATTTTCAAAATAAAATAGATTTTCTCAACACAGACAGCGATCATATTATTTTTCTATTTAGCTTTATGAATAAGTTTAAATATTTTCATCTTAAACTGCATCTGTTGCCTTTTGTTCAGGAAGGGGGTGCAAAAGTTACCACACTGCTCTCCGTAGACCCAGGGTTAGCAGATAACCACGATCCCAAAAGTACCTCCTCGTGGTGCACCCTAGTAACAGAAATACAGCTGCACGTGCTGATTCTGGATTCAAGTGATGTGTCCCTGAATGTAGAAGCAGCAGATGAAATTAGAATTAACTGCAAAAAAAGAAGGTCAATATCTTCGACACCATTGCGCCAACATATGTAGTGGCACTGTCGACAGACAGTGACGCCTGTCAGCCCTGTCCGAGTTCTGGAGGGGTGGTCAAAGAAAACGACACGAAGAGGTAGACGTAATGCGATAGAAGAAAAGTCAACATACTGAATACAATATAAGGGCGCACAGGGCCAGAGAGCAGCCAAGTACAAACAGAAACAGAAAACGTTCAAAGGAAATCGGAACTACAAGCTCTGCTAGCGAGAGACAAGCTTCTAGTTACCGATACTCCTTACGGGCAAAGACCAAGACCAAATCGTGGACGCCCGTCAAAGAAAGCAGCCCTGGTCCAACTCTACTGTCAAGCTTTTCTATACCGGAAACATGCTCGAATACAGAAGGGGTTCATTACCGCATGCGATGAAGGGGTTCATCGGCACAGACACAAAAAGTACAAGGTCATTCGAGAACACGTCTTGCTCCCAAAACGCGTGCTGAGACTGGAACGTGGACGAGAAGTTCACAATGTCGGTGAACGACACCTCAGCTAAGAAGGCAAAAGAACCTGGGTCCAACTCTTCCGTTGTGTTCTTCTTTAACCGGAACCAGGCTCGCAGATGAGAAGACGGTTCAGTACCCGATGGGCTCAGGCTCAGAAAGTCTAATTACACGAGGCAAGTTTATTGACTGTGGAACACCTCGTGCGAGTTAGACGAGAACGATAATCGGCTCGGTGAAAAGCATTACACACTCCTGAACCCATCGACAGATAGGCAGGCTGTTACAGGCTAAGGAAGCCCACTACCCGAATTAAAGGCATGACGAAAACTGATGTTCTGGGCCTCGAATGTCCGGGCCACAAGGAGAGCCAATCAAGGCGCAAATAACACAGTTCAACTGTGGATTTTGCAATACAACGTACTTCACGCTCTCCGGTGTAAATCACACGATTTATTTGTTGTTTTTATGAGAGCGAACGCAGAAGAAGAAGAAGAAGAAGAAGACGAGGAAGATAATTCTAGCATATCGATCATTCAAAATACAGTTTATACCGTCACGACAAATGGAGAATGTGTGTTACTTTACACTAAACCGAGTGAAGTAGACTGACGAACAGCAGAGACGCTGTCAGTCCGGTCACCATGGCAACTGTTGATGTGAAAGGAAGTGAGGCCATGTTGATATCGTCGTAGAGTGAGATTTCTCTACTGTACCGTGATCCAAAGGCAGACCTGTAGAAGAAACAGAAGATACGATACATTAATATTAGAATCAGGAGCTAGTAACAAGGCTTAATCAGATTAATTTCGTGCTCCTTAGATAATGGGACTCTATAGGCCTCTGAGAACCGGTAAAAGCAAAAATTTGGTCTAATAGAGCCCTTTGGGGTCAATATCCATCATTCATACAGGTAAATATCCTATTATATTCCTGGTGTGTGTTCTGTTAATTTTCTGTATGTGTTATTTCACCTTCTAAAACCTTCTAGTTTTTAACTCTTCTGGCATGTAATCCATACGTAGCTCTGTCAAGTGATCGCGAACAGCGCCCTTCTTATTCGTCGTTTGTCGTTTATTTTTTGTGTGAATGTGTTCTCTATATAGAAGTGTTGGTGATCGAAACGTCGGTTTTCGTGTCTTATTCTGTGTGTATTCAGTAATTAGCAAAACTTCATCACCCTATTTCCAAGTTTTGCCAGCACACTGCGGCAGTCCATTAATAGGTATTTGTTCACGAAGCAAAGACAAATCGGATATGTCGGGTACAAATACAGCAATAAAAAACTGTACATCATAACATAAAGCATTTCCGCATGTCGATCACTGTGCTAACCTACTTTCTAAAGGGAATGTGATAACGAAAGTAGAAGAAGAAGGGTATTCGATTCAGTTATGTCTCATGCTCATTCTGTGAACATAGTGTGAACTGAAGAACATTGTGTGAACATAGTGTGAACTGAGGAACATTGTGTGAACATAGTGTGAACTGAGGAACATTGTGTGAACATAGTGTGAACTGAGGAACATTGTATGAGCATAGTGTGTACTGAGGAACATTGTGTGAACATAGTGTGAACTGAGGAACATTGTGTGAACATACGACAACTGTGAAGGAGATTGTTCTCGTTGTCATCACTCCCGCTAGGTGGTAGAGTAGGTAGTTAGCCAGTCTCACAAACAGACCTTATGGGTGGTGCTGCTGTACATAAGCAGACTCGTTGAGCAATACGTGAGCGAGGCAGGAGTGGAAGAACCAAATCCGATACTGGCCACCCCATGGGATTTGTTTGCTACTCACTGAGAAGGTGCTATCCCTACTCACTCCTGTCCTACCCCCATGATGATGAACTACTTACCTATATCAGCTAGAGTTTTCAAGTGATGGTCGAAAGTTTACTTGTTATTGGCTGTGTACTTGTAGTCTTATGGAATCTGATATATTTAGAGTTTGATGTACTTGTAGTCTGATGGAGTCTAATGTTCAAGGAGTCTGGTGTATTTGAATCTGATATATTTGAGTCATATGGAGGTAGATGTACTTGAAGTCTGATGGACTTGAGTCTGATGTACTTGGACTATGATGTACTTCGTCTATGATGTACTTGGACTATGTTGTACGTGGAGTGTAATGTACTTGGACTATGATGTACCCGAGTCTGATGTACTTGGAGTCTGATGTACTTGGAGTCTGATGTACTTGGACTATTATGTACTTGGACTATGATGTACTTGGACTATGATGTACTTGGACTATGATGTACTTGGACTATTATGTACTTGGACTATGATTTACTTGGACTATGATTTAATTGTACTATGATGTACTTGGACTATGATGTACTTGGACTATGATGTACTTGGATTATGATGTACTTGGACTATGATTTAATTGTACTATGATGTACTTGGAGTCTGATGTACTTGGACTATTATGTACTTGGACTATTATGTACTTGGACTATGATTTACTTGGACTATGATTTAATTGTACTATGATGTACTTGGACTATGATGTACTTGGACTATGATGTACTTGGATTATGATGTACTTGGACTATGATTTACTTGGACTATGATTTACTTGGACTATGATGTACTCGAGCCTAATTTACTTGGAGTCTATTGGACTTGGAGTCTGATTTACAGACTGCAAGGACACAGACCCATGAAATATTTCAAATAGACTATGGGATACTCTAATTTTCACATGTGTTTTCACGGGAATGGTTTATTTATTATTTATCCTGCCCACTTTACACTAACTTTACACTAACTTATTCGGCTTTGTAACTAGTTACAAGAGTAAGACAACGCTAACACGATTGGAAACACGCATAATTGCAGACTCAAAAAGATTATTTAATATTCAATTTACTGCCTTGAGTCTTCCTTCCGTATTTTCTGCAGTAGTTTACATTTTTGGCCTGATGCACTCCCGTGATAACCCCAAAGGCAATGCGGGTTGTCTGTAGACGTACATGGAGCCTAAACTTTCAACAATAGTTGAGAAATAGTACTCTACACGGGATGTGCTTCAATTATGCATTATTAATTAGTGTAAACATTTCGTAATTATATTTGTACTTGTGTCTATTAGCCGTAACAAGATTTGGTTCAGTAAATAATAACTCTTATCGGAATGTGTTTACTACATCCTGTATGCTTTGTATGAGCAAAAACGTGACAGATTTTGGGTGAAACAAATTTTCTTCCGCTTTTATACATGATAATGATGATAAAAATGAGGTAATTCCTTTAACTGTGAGCAGGTAGTGTCTACACCAAATCCTTTTTCTCAACCAGTTGAGTAACCGAGATGACCCCCCCTCGGTTATAATCTTCATCATCATCAGGTGTCATGCCGACTGGGGTAAGCCATCATGGATCCAGTATTATCGTTGTTGTTTCTCTGCTGTGTCAGGTTGATAAACGGTCTAATAGCGTATCACGTTGTCGCCTTCTGTCTCTGCTGTATTCAATCTTTCCTGTTGTGACTATGTTCTCCAAACTTCCTTGTCTCATGAAGTGGACAAAAAATGAAGATTTTCTTTTTGTTATATTATTGTGTCCGTCTCTTGTATTTTTTAAATATTGTTGTGTCCGTCTCGCATTTGACTCTTTTAACACCTCCACATTTTTCCTGGCAGTCCATGGTATTCTCAGCATTCTTCTGTAGAACCATATCTCTACTGCCTCTAATTTTCCAGTTTGCTTATTGTCCAAGACTTACACCCATATGTTATTATAGGGGTCATATAGCACTGCATAACTTTCTTCCTCACTAATGCTAGGGCCATATTACACAACATATTTTTCATTTTTCTGAATGCTATTTTAGCCCGCCCTGTTCTGCTTCTTATCTCTGTTAAGCGTCGTCCATATATTTTTTTCGTTGTACCTAAATACTTGTATTGTTGGGCCTATTTTAATACTATGTTTACTATGATCATCTTGCAATATGTTGAATTATGTTTTTTGAAATAACATCACTTCCGTCTTCTTGCTTTTAAGAAGAGGACTTTCTCTTTAATTTCTGTGACTATTACAATAATCAGTTCTTGAAGATCGGTCTCATATTTAGCAATCAAAACAGTGTCATAAAATAAATCTGAAATTATTTAAATTATGCCCAGCTACTTGTATTCCAGGAATATTATCCATTGCGCGCATTATGTTTTTGCTGTATAAAGAGAACGGATCTGGTGAAAGTATGCATCCCTGTCTAACACCTTTTTTTATTTGTTGAAAGGGATTAATCCTACAATCATTAAAATACAGAAAAGTTTAAGAGATTGAGTATACGTACCGTGTGCGCAACAAGTAGTCTTTATAAGGATCGACTTTTGTATTCGGCCCTGCTATGGTCCACTTGGACCCGCCATTGTCGGATACCTCCACAGCAAGACCTGGAAATGTTACTGATGTTTTCAGGATATTGTTCTCCACTCTGTAGATAGAGATTTCATCAATGTGTATTTGTGAGAATCGCATATAAGGAAACAGGAAGGTTTGTTTGTGAGAGACATATATAAGGAAACAGGAAGGTTTGTTTGTGAGAGACATATATAAGGAAACAGGAGGGTTTGTTTGTCAGAGTCATATATAAGGGAACTGGAAGGTTTGTTTGTGAGAGTCATATATAAGGAAACAGGAAGGTTTGTTTGTGAGAGTCATATATAAGGAAACTGGAAGGTTTGTTTGTGAGAGTCATATATAAGGAAACTGGAAGGTTTGTTTGTGAGAGTCATATATAAGAAAACTAGAAGGTTTGTTCGTGAGAGTCATATATAAGGGAACTGGAAGGTTTGTTTGTGAGCGTCATATATAAGGAAAGTGGAAGGTTTGTTTGTGAGAGTCATATATAGGGGAATTAGAAGGTTTGTTTATGAGTCATATATAAGGGAAATGAAATGTTTATGAGTCATAAATAAAGGAATTGATAGGTTTGTGAGTCATATATAAGGGAATTAGAAGGTTTGTTTATGAGAGTCATATATAAGGGAATTAGAAGGTTTGTTTGTTTGTTATATATATATGATTTTGGATATTGTTTTATTTAAGGTCAAAGTCACGCATGTTGCCACTGAGAAAACACATGATATTAAAAGAGTTACTTTAGTATTGTTTTAACATACTTACACTTACACAAAACAGAAGTGAGTTCGAAAATATACACATAATATATAAGAAAAATTGCGTGCCATATAATACGTCAATAACTTCCAAACATTATACCATAACACATCAAAATCATAGCAGAAGTAATGTGGACATATTCTATAATAACACATCAAAATCATGGCAGAAGTAATGTGGACATATTATATCATAACACACCAAAATCATGGCAGAAGTAATGTGAACATATTACGTTTTTCAATCGGTACCATCATTATGTTGATATAAATACCGTAAAAATACGCCAGGTAATTCCAGATGTAGCCTATCGATCGATTAAAAGTCTCCACCTAGCGAAAGAATTTTGAGGAAAAGGTATTGTACTTCACTGTATTGTTTTTGTTGATAGTAACATTTGCTTTAGTTAGACCATCTTCGTTGTAGGAATTATTATAAGGGAACTGGAATGTTTGCTTGTGAAAATCATATATAAGGGAAGTGGATTTAATCGCTACTGTTATTATGAAAGACATTTACAGTCAAGGATAAGGTAGGCTAGAAATATGCGATTTTAAGGATATAATACTATGTTAAACAATTACAAGCAGTAAAACATATTGGTGGTGTTCCTCCTTCACAAGCGATGATAAACATGAAATTATGAACGCTCAAGTTTGTTTTGATTGTTTGTGTGCAGATAGTGCCGTGGCAATCATCTTGATTGTTCTGATGGCTGATGAGTTGTTATCCGGGCTTTAAATGTCTGATGAAGTGTAAGCAGGAAAGTAGTAGGTCTACAGATGAAGGAAAGTAGTCTTCTGTCTTCTTCGTCTTTGTCTATAGTGAATCGCCTTTAATGTTCTACCTTGCTCCAAAATAATACCCTCTCTGAACGTTTCCGACTGGACTGTGAAGAGGTTCAAGAGGTTTCTCAAGAACTTGGGTCAATCCTATAGTGTTTGAGAGATGTCTTCAAGTAGTCATTGTAGTATGTCCTCCACTTGAACGGTTACCTGCACACAGTTCACTGTAGAACAGTCTCTGTGGAAGACATTCGTCTGACATCCGCACGATGTGACCGGCCCAGCGAAGTTGAGAGATGGTCGACAAGGTGTAGCTGCTTTCCTTCTTAGTTTTTTCTAGAATCTCTGTGTCTGGAAGATGATTCTGCCAATGTAAACCAAGAAGCTATCTCATGCACCACAGCTGAAAAATATACTGATAACGAGGCAGAGGACGACGCGGAGAAAGAGAGAGAGAGAGAGATAGAGTGAGAGAGATGAAAGAATAGAAAATGAGAACGAGAGAGGAAGAGAGAGAGAGAGAGAGAGAGGAGAGAACGCGAGAAAGAGAGAAGAACAGAATTACACACGGGAGATGCAAAGCAGAAAGTCCCATAAAAGGTGAAATCGAGATTAAAAATGACAATTAAATGAATCTAACTGTGACTAAATCGCTGTTAAAATAACAGTTAACGAATTTAACTCAAATGTAGTATTTTTGTAAAAACCGATTTGACGGACATAATTGAATGTATGTTCTTCTTCTTCTTCAGCGTTCATTCTCAAACTCCAGCTGGATTTCTGTCCTACTAGATTTCAAGCATGATGTAGTCCAGAGAATGGAAATGCGTTGTGTCGCCGTTTTATTTGCAGCAATGGTCCGACACATCCGTCTTCGGCGGGGAATGTATGTAAAAAGGATAGCTGTATTGAGTTTTCTGAACAAAATAGCGATTAGCCTGAGAAGAGCACATATATCTTTATTAAAAAACTAAACCAACAAACAAAAACCAGTAACTATGGATAACAAATATTTTTTGAATAAAAATAAGGATCAGTGTGAGCTAAACATAATTTCTGGAGACAATATGTTGCTTTTTTTGAACAAAAGAAATATTTTTCTGAAAACAATAGGGTTCTGTGGGAGCAAATTATGCAAATTATTTAACAAACAGTCAGACTTACATAGCACCAGGTGGAGGTATACGGTACTTATAGCCAAGCCTGTCCAACCTTGCCAGTTCTTTATGACCTAGAGTATTGGCAAAACGAACCCAGTCCTTCTCCATGGCACGGTGCACCTTGCCCTTGCTAGTCTCAGATTCCCATGGTGCTTCAGGAGATGCATAATGTAATGTTTATATTGTCTGATAAAGTTCGGTGTTCATGAGTTAGATCATTGTTTGTTATTAGGAACATTGGTGCCCACATTAAATACTTCTTCTTCTTCTTCTTCTTCTGCGTTCGCTCTCAAACTCCTGCAGACTAGCAGGATGCAGTCCGGAGAATGGAATTCATTGTGTCATAGTTTACAGCATTGCTGCGACAGCTGCTCCTTTCGGCCGGACACATCCGTCTTCAGCATGGCTTTGGGTCACTGAACCGATATGGAATGGGACAGCCAACTCCATCCCATAACCTCCTTAGTCGCCTTTTACGACATGCATGGAAGTGTTGCCGTGTTGCTATTCTTTGCTTACCTTTCGGGCCCCGACAACACAAGGGAGACATTAAATACTAATAGAGAACACGATGTATTATATTTTACTGCCAACAGAATATACTACAACAGAATATACTACAACAGAAAATACTACAACAAAATATACTACAACAGAATATACTACAACAGAAAATACTACAACAAAATATACTACAACAGAATATACTACAACAGAATATACTACAACAGAATATACTACAACAGAAAATACTACAACAAAATATACTACAACAGAATATACTACAACAAAATATACTACAACAGAATATACTACAACAGAATATACTACAACAGAATATACTACAACAAAATATACTACAACAGAATATACTACAACAGAATATACTACAACAAAATATACTACAACAAAATATACTACAACAGAAAAACCAATGGCTAGCAATTCACATAAAAGAATGAATCAATGCTTAGTCGATAAGTTCTTTATCAAGAAAAGAAACATAGGCCACAAAAATGTTAAATAACAATTAAAGTTAAAGTTAACTACAAGGAAAACAGTTTCGACCGAAAGGTCTTTATCAAAATTGAGAAAATTAAACACTTTAGAAATTACGGTATTATGGTAGAAACATTTACAACGTTGATGTCACATCATGACGACACCAGGTCAAATCACGTAAATAACTGCACTGCTTTCTTTTGGGAATTACATTTGGAGAATCATGCTGATAGTGCCGTGGCAAGTGCTATCCAAAGAATGTCTTTATTTTCACGTTTCATAACTCCATCACGCAATCTTTAACCTGAACACACAGCGGCGTACTATTGTAGGTAGTTTATATGACGCCCAGGGAGAAATTAATAATTTTGATCCTTCTGTACCCAAAGGGTATTTAGTAAAATACAATGTCTAAGATTTTGGCGTCCCGTAATTAAATCACCTCAGTTGGCGCTCTGTACAAACACTCACTTGCTACGACAATGGAACACATACAGTAAGGAACGTTTTCCACCAGTCAATATCTGTGCAGTCGACGTATATGTGTATCTGTGTAAAGTCGACGTTTCCCATTAGTTAATATCTGATAAATTCGACGCTTTTCAGTAGTTAATATCTGTGTCACCAACTGACATCGCTGCTTAAAGACCATTAAAGACCCTGCTTAAAGACTGGCATCGCTGCTATCAAATGACATATAATAAACACCATCGTTATTCCAACGTTATGCTACCATTGCCAGACTGGTAACAGGAAACCCTGACATGGCAATCGCTGACAAAATCACTCATAAGAAACATTACAACATGCCATGAAATGCATGAAAAAGGATATACAAGTTACCAGAAGAGACAGAATGAGGAACTAAGACATCAGAGAGATAATAAAGACCATATCATGTAAACAATATATAGAGACACCAGATCAACTGGATCGGACACCTGATACGAATGGAACCATCACAACCAGCCATCCTTGCGTACTACAGCAGAAATAATGGATACGTAGCAAAAGTAAGACCAAGAACAAGATATGAGGATTCAATCAGAGAGTAGGTAAAAAACCACGGCCTAACCATGGTAAACGCAACAAAGATGAGAAAGACTGAAAACTTCAATTCCCCACGACGCCTAACATCATTTGTGCAAAAGAAAATAGATAGATAGAATATATTCACAGATATATATCTGTGCTATAGTCAGCGTTTCCTCTAGTCAATATCTAAGATAAAGTCGGCGATTTCCACTAGATTCTTGATTCTTGATTAGAAACTGGTTTCACAGTACGCGGGACATTCCCATAAGTGCTCCGCCCTCCGCTCCAGCAGCCATCCACGTGTATGTAGACTCAAGAGTCCCGGTCAGGTGTTGATTGTGTGATCTTCGGGACTTTACAAAAAATTTACTTTTCCTTCCTCCACCTCTAGATACTCCCATTTCTAACATTCTCTGTATGTGTACGTTCTCAACCTCAGGCGGTTTCCACTAGTCAATGTCTAATCCACATTTGCCGTTAAGAGTAAGGGTTGTAGCTTTAAGTTTCTGTTCAATGACAGATGTGATGCCTGAGTCTTACTGAGTCCGTGTTTGTGGAGGTAGATCTACCCATCTCTTTCTCGGTCTTTCCTATTCTCTGTATCCAGCAGATCGTTTGTTATAATCTAGTTAATATAAAATCGATGTTTATATACTTGCACATACTTGTTAGCAATATTGCACCAAAAATCAAACTAACCAGAAATATATACAGGCGAACGATTGTAACAATTTCATAATCCACTTACCCTGGTGCCATGCCCTCTCCGCTAACGCTAATAATCTTGGCAATAGCATGTAGTCTGTTATTGATTGTGTTCGAAGGAGTTCTCCGAAGAGACTGCCCTGAATGCCTAGTTTAGTAAAACAGAATATTGTTAGAGTTGTAATAATGTTATAGTATCATATAGGGGATTTCTATCCTCTAGCACCTTCTATAAAAACTACGCTCCTGCGGACTGAAAAATACCGGAGGTAAGAGAGAAATGAATCATGATCTCATTACAGAATTCCCTACCTCTCGGGAATTGTACCGAAACAGGAGAGTAGAGAAGTTTCACATACATTTTAGTGTGTCATAGAGGAAATGACACCTCGTTTTGTGAGCGATACAAATGAATGGCCCGGAATACATTATAGCATGGAGACATCTGGTCGAGTAGAGAGTCAGAACAACGATTAAGCAAAGTTCCCACATAATTTTTACATACGTCAGTAATTCAAACCGCGAAGGGTTGACAGACAGGGTCACACTGTGACCAGAGAAGAAGCAGATTCTGCTAACGCATAAATTAATACGACTAAGAAACCATTAGTATCCTATCGGGATGGCAGGTATGTTGAAATACGAGACTAATTAAAATGAAAACTAGTTTGTTGCTAGTCGTTCTGTGAAATTAAGGAAACGAATACATAAATAGTGGTAGTGAGTATAATTAGAATCAGAAATAGACATTTTGGGGAGGCCTCTGATGAGAGTTTTAAGATAGAGAGGGGGGCGTCTTACAGGTAAGATTGACAGAAGACAAAATAGTTGTTAGCTTGTGTGAGAAGACTATCTCAGAATGACCAATCAAGTGCTTCGACACACACAACGAGGCAGAGAAGGATTGATGACAAAAAGGGCTGTTCTCTAGTTTTTCGGGGTTCCCTCTTGAGTTTTCGGAGAGTTAGGGTCTGGAGTTGCCGACCCCAGCAGTGAGAAGGGACCACTGCAAGACGGAGACGTCAGAAGTGAAGACGTTAGGACTTGCACTGGAGAGTCCATAGTTAGTTTAGCCATCGTAGCCAGAGTCTAGAAGTTTCCCCGGAGAAACACTAGACATTGTTCTACCGTCTAGAAGTTATTACAGTTAGGTGGATACGATTCTGAATCGAGCAGTCCACAGGTTAAAAAGTAACTGGACGATTTCGCTGCTGAACTGGAAGTTGTCTTACATTAACCAAAAGATTATCTTCATAAACTTGAGGAATCAAGATTGTCTTGTGAAACTAGAGTTTATATTGTTGCTTAACCAAGATTATCTTGATAAACTTGAGGAATCAAGATTGTCTTGTGAAACTAGAGTTTATATTGTTGCTTAACCAAGATTATCTCGCTGAAATTTGAGGAATCAAGATTGTCTTGCGGGATTGAAGTTTATATTGTTTGCTGAATTTGCGGAATTGAAGTCATATCGTTACTGAACGTGAAGTTTATATTGATTATTGAACGTGATGATTAGTATTACTTGATGTTGTGGACTGATCAATCTGTACTAAAGTTACATATATATAAGTGATAAATATATGAGTGTTTCCACGTTGGAGTTATTCTAGTAGAAGTTCATTCATCACTGTTTGTCATGTCAGTAGAAGAAGTGCATCAGAGAGAAGATATATAGTGGATTAACGTACAAGTTATCTTTCATTACTTCTTCATATCATCTTCATTACATTCACACACAAAAAATTACATTACGACAATTTCACCCCCCCCCCTTGTTATAATAAAACAGAATATCGTTATAGTTGTAATAAAACAAAATATCGTTATAGTTGTAATAAAACAGAGTGCCGTTATAGTTGTAATAAAACAGAATGTCGTTATATTTATAACAAAACTCTCGCTAGTGATTGGTATACAACAAAGATAAACTTCACAATAGCATCTCTGATCAATTTTCTAGTTTACATTTAACTATCCCTGTCATTATTACTAGACCATGAATGTTCCCCCCCCCCCTCTAAATGATGCCAGTTTCACCATTTAATTATGTCTCTGCTCTGTGGTGGAGTACTACAGCGCGCGTCTGGGACAGCCAAGGTGCCAGGTTCGAACAGCTCCAAATAAACTGTGTTCCAGGAACGTTCGTAAAGTAATGGTAATCTTTGTGTGTCATGTGACGTATTCTCTCCAGAACGTTGTCATCCCAATGAACTATCTGAACCCCCTTCTGTCTTGGGCCATGCGGCATGCATTTTCCAACGATGTATTCTTGTTATCTTTAATGTCCTCAGTCCATCGTCTTCTTGTCTGTCTTTTCTCCTCCACCGAGGTACTCTGCCCTCCATTATGGTAATCGACTGCAGGTATTTAAATTTCACAGAATATCACCATAGTCACATTTTCTGGGGTATAGTTGCTACGTCCTGAATAAGATATGCTATCAACTTTCATTATAGTATATCAGACTGGATATCCGAGTTACTAGCGATAAAGCACTTATTCCTTACGTGCAAGTTGTTCGGCAATTATTTCAGTGGGTCTATGTGGAATGCTGTTTTACCATCAATGATGCACAATTAAATTCAGCGGATAGTCGAGTACTTATCTTAACATCGGATGGCCGGTGCTCAGTGAGATAAACAACCTTTAAACAACGGCATAGCACAAGCCAAATCAACATTTTTTTAAATTTCGAAAAATTCTACTCAGTGGAGTAATAATAACGCATACACTAGTTCGAATCCTAGGATGTTATATTGAGCCAATCTTTCTTTATGGAAGCGAAGCATGGGCAGTAAACAAAAGTGCATAAGATAAGCTGGAGGCAACTGAGATGTCGTTTTTAAGAAAAATGATGAAAATTTCATGGACAGCCAAGAAAGCTAATGTACATGTTCTAGGAGATGCTGGAGTAAAACAACAAATTATAGCGAAAAGAAACAGACAATCCATAGTTTTAGGGCATATGATGAGGACAATAAAACGTTGAACATTTAGTTAACCACCGGAAAGATCAAGGAGAGAAGAGACAGAGGAAGACAACAAGATACATTTCTGGATAGGTTGTCACTGAGGCATAAAATTAAGTCACCAACTGAGCTTATTGATGCCACAAGAGGCAGAAAGTTGTGGAGAAGCATGATCGTATACGCCAGTTGACATGCCACTTGATTGATTGATGTAGAAGACATGGTCCTCCATTTTGTAAGCCAATCAGAGGAAAGACTGCAACCACGTGGTTGGTATCAATGTTGGACACATTCATCACACACTCAACTGAGACCATCAGCAAAAAAAAACAACAAAAAAAACCAAAAAAAAAACAACTATCTGAACAGAAATTAAACAAAACATCATTCTTTACGTATTTGATTATTGTCGTGACTATGTTGGTAATTATTTATATACTTACAGTCGGATGCAAAAGAAAAAAAAAGAGTGGGCCCACCAAACGAAATCTTTATTCTCTAGCCATGTGTGCCGCGAGGCGTCATGGGGAGTTGAACATTTCTGTTCTTAGCCAGTTTTGATGCTTTAGTGGAATTTAGATTGTGTCTCATTAGAATATCTTTGATGTAGCCGATCCGCCTTTATCTGCATCGTAGTCGGCCTTTCGCTCTATATCCTGGCATTCTTCTGTTATACACTGTCACCGGGAGTTATCCTGGGTTCATTCATGTTAGATGACCAAACCACTTTACCTTTTGTCTCTCTATATAGTTTATGCACGTTTCAGCACCCTCCGTTTTTCTGATGCTGATGTTGAGAATTTTACTAAACGAAATGCACGGGAATAATACAAAATCTGCCCTTCAGGTCATGCCTACATTCTGCACACCGGACTTTACTGGGTCCCGGTCGTAACTCAATTTAACTGCACTGTTTTATGGTCATCTCAAACTCCCACTGCATCTCTCTTATAGCTGGACAATAGTCGTGTCAGATTTCCAGAAGGGTGTAGTGCAGAGAACGGATATGCGTTTAGTCACCGTTTATTTGCGATTATGGCCCGACACATCTAACGTCCTCGTTGGTAACTAATACATTCAGTATTTCTACCACTTTCACTGAGCGGTTAATGTCTGTAACCATATCGATAATACATCCGGTCAGCTGTTCAAGATAGTACATCCGGTCAGATGTACAAGGTTGCAAGATAGTACAGCCGGCCAACTGTACAAGATAGCAAGATAGTAAAGCCGGTCAGCTGTACAAGATAGCAGGATAGTACAGCCGGCCAACTGTACAAGATAGCAAAATAATACAGCCGGTCAGATGTGCAAGTTAGCAAGGTTGTACAGCCGGTCAGCTGTACAAGATAATAAATCCGGTCAGCTATGCAAGATAGTACAGCCGGTCATCTATTCAAGATAGTACATCCGGTCAGCTATTCAAGATAGTACAGCCGGTTAGCTGTACAAGATAGTACATCCGGTCAGCTATTCAAGATAGTACATCCGGTCAGCTATTCAAGATAGTACATCCGGTCAGCTATTCAAGATAGTACAGCCGGTCAGCTGTACAAGATAGTACATCCGGTCCGCTATTCAAGATAGTACATCCGGTCAGCTGTACAAGATAGTACATACGGTCCGCTATTCAAGATAGTACATCCGGTCAGCTATTCAAGATAGTACATCCGGTCAGCTATTCAAGATAGTACAGCCGGTCAGCTGTACAAGAAAGTACATCCGGTCAGCTATTTAAAATAGTACAGCCGGTCAGCTGTACAAGATAATATAACCGGTCAGGTGTACAAGATAATATAACCGGCCAGCTGTACAAGAGAACTGGTTCCTGTACCTACCCGGTAGTCCCCGCATTGCTTCAATACGTCCGCCATGTATATTTGTAAAAGCTATCACTTAAACAGTTTTCAGATCGATATAACTGCACACATGCATAAGCATGAACACATATGCATATACATACATACAATACATACACACACACGTACTCACGAACACACACACACTCTCTCTCTCTCTCTCTCTCTCTCTCTCTCTCTCTCTCTCAGTCGAACTAAATAGAATACAAGAGGAAAGTAATCGTCACCTTCTATATTCTGCTTTACTTCCAGAGGCGGACACTGGTTGCTGTCCTCGCCCTTGCATATGGTAATATTCCTGCCGCTTCTGAACGTGTCCGCGTTCAGGTAAAGGTTCTCTGGCATTGTAGAGAAGACTTTCTTCGTATCTGTGTACCGTGTTGCCCAGTAAAGACCAGGTTCCTTAGGATCTGGTTCGTAAGGGTGATCGACGTATAGGTTAGTTGCTGGTGTTACAATCACCTGGTTGAAAGTTATGGTAAATAAATATAGGAAACATATAGAAAGGCTTAAATAACATTGAACAATACAATAAATCAACGTTTCGGATAAAAGATATTTATTAAGAAAGGGCGCGCACACACAGAATAGGTAAAAAGAAAAAAATTAAAGAGGGTTAAATAGCTGTTTTACGTTGAACAATACACAGTTCCGTTGAGTGTGTGTTGCAGCCAAAATAAAATAATGTACGGTGACTGCACGTTATGGTGATACTACATAATCATAACAGGAGACAGTGACGATAAATAAGAACACGAGACAGTGATGCAACATCAGAACAGGGGACAGTTTCGCAACATCAGAACAGGGGACAGTTTCGCAACATCAGAACAGGGGACAGTTTCGCAACATCAGAACAGGAGATAGTGACGATAAATAAGAACACGAGACAGTGATGCAACATCAGAACAGGGGACAGTTTCGCAACATCAGAACAGGGGACAGTTTCGCAACATCAGAACAGGGGACAGTTTCGCAACATCAGAACAGGGGACACTGACGCAACACGATCAAAAGACGTCAATACCAGTCTAAATTCTCACTAATCTGAAGGGAGTGGGGAATAAGGATGATGATGAGGACATAATTCTAAAGAAGTAGAAGTTTGTCACTCTTATTTCCTACGACAGAAGGTTTCATTTTACTTTCAGCTCAAGACTAATGTTTCTCTGACATTCCCTTTGATGGAGAGGTTATCCACAGGTTTTACAAGTTCTAAGTAGTTGTTGTACTTAGTGCGGGTTTAGGGTGTATGGTCAAGGTCTTGGAAATCTTCTAATCATGAAGAAAGATTTGCCTGGATTATTGCAATTTCGTAGTTTGCTGGAAATAGACGGATTACTTCAGAAGATGCTACATGATCTGTCAATCTGTCTATTAACCTGTAACCCGTCAGGGTCGTAGGGGTACAACATTGGATGCTTCAGCACACAATGTCATCCAGCTATTTATATCTTCAACCATGTAGATGAGTGAGGAAACATCTAGTCCTGTTCATTTCTTGATGTTGTCTGGTCATGTCTTTACTTTCCTCTTCCAAACCAGCTTCTCTCTACTCCGACAGTTTCCTGCAGTATTGTTTTTCGTCTTCTGTGTTCCTTCTCAAACTTCTACAGATTAGCAGGATGTAGTCCGGAGAATGGAATGCGCTGTGTCATGGTTTACATCATTGCTGCGATTTCTGCGCCTTTCGTTCTGACACATCCGACTTCAGCATTGCTTTGGGTCACTGACCCTTTATGGGATGGGATAGCCAGCACCATCCCATAACCTCCTTACTCGCCTCTTACGACATGCATGGAAGGTAAACAGTGTTGCTATTCTTTGCTCCCCTTTCGGGCCGCGGCAACACACGGGCGAGTATTTTTTTTGAGAAGGAATCATGTCTGCATACATGCTCAAACCATGCTCGTTTTCATCGTTTCACTATTGAAAGCAATGGTTCTTGCACACCTGGATACATCTCTATTTTATTTCTTACCTGCACATTTGTCGTATTCTGTCTATAGAATAGAGAATTCGTCTATTACATTTGTATTCGAAATTTTCTAATCATCTATCCATGTCTGCAGTGAGTGTTCAACTCCCGCAAAACAGAAAGCCCTAGTGTGTTATACATTTTGATTTTCACTCTAACACTGATGTTGCTTTTCTAAATCAAATTTAGGCTTGGTATAGACACTAAAAAACCATCCCCAGCCATATTTTAAATTTTCTTTTGCATTTTCCAGCGCTGCATATGCTAGATCCGAAGTATTTGAAAGTCTCCACCCCATCAATTTACACGATAAGAAGACGTTACACTCTACCAGTCTACATTCTCACTAATCTGTTGGGCTATGTCTGGCAGTTCATAGGCGCTCAACTGGCTTCATCATATCGGCGATCACTGGTTGGTTGTAATCAACAAACCCAAACTCCTTACTCATCATAAAATATGATTTATAGGTGGTAGATTGCCCTCGTTATCGCCTACCTCCCCACGACAGGAGTAGAACAGGTGATACATGGGTGACATGATCTGCGATCTTCAATACTAGTTCATGTCCCGACAGCTGGTCATCGTCATCTTGTTTAATCATGCTTAATTTTCACACCTAATTTATTCGAATACTGACATTCAAATCAATATAACGTCATGATGAATTTGTTTGTTTGCTAACTGCCGAGGAAGAATCCTTTTAACCTAAGACCGGAATCTATAGTGGTTATATCATGCTGTGTTAGCTTTTCTGTGTGACTGTATGGCCTGGGACATAATTAATATATCGCGCGTGAAATTATTATTAAAAGACATCATTTGTGTCAGGCACCATCTGTAGTGAGATTATCTCTGTTCAAGTGTCAGAAAACTAGTATAATTCATGAGAATGAATAAATATCCTAAAACGGCTTGGGAATTGTCTTATTTGGGAAATCGAAAGTTCCTAAAACGGCTTGGGAATTGTCTTATTTGGGAAATCGAAAGTTCCTAAAACGGCTAGTGGAAGTCTTCAGATGGCTATGGAAAGGAAATTCAAAGGGAATATAGTCACCAAAGAAAAGGTCTTATTGGAGGGAAACCTATGAGGGTTAGCTAAGTCCTGAGAAAAGTATGCTGTCCTTGCTGAGAAGGATTGATGAAAATACTGTTAAAACTTAGAAGATAACATAGAAGTATGCGCCAACACGATAACATAGAAGTATGCGCCAACAATATAACATAGAAGTATGCGCCAACAAGATAACATAGAAGTATGCGCCAACAGGATAACATAGAAGTATGCGCCAACACGATAACATAGAAGTATGCACCAACAATATAACATAGAAGTATGCGCCAACAAGATAACATAGAAGTATGCGCCAACAATATAACATAGAAGTATGCGCCAACAAGATAACATAGAAGTATGCGCCAACAATATAACATAGAAGTATGCGCCAACAATATAACATAGAAGTATGCGCCAACAAGATAACATAGAAGTATGCGCCAACAGGATAACATAGAAGTATGCGCCAACACGATAACATAGAAGTATGCACCAACAATATAACATAGAAGTATGCGCCAACAAGATAACATAGAAGTATGCGCCAACAAGATAACATATAAGTATGCGCCAACAATATAACATACAAGACAGCTGCCATAAAAAAACATGCACTGTAATAACCATGACCGTCTATGGTATAGAAGACCTCTGTACATAATTAAGTAGAATATCAACCGTTAGGTTTTTGATTATTGTCGTGTTTTTCGTAGGTCACTATTTATATACTTGGAGTTGAATGCCAAAAATATCCACGACCGATCAGTGGAACGCACGAATATATTCAAAATGGACCTTTCAGGTATGTTTACTTTTTCTGTTCAAATGTCTTATAGTTCAGCTGAAGGTCACAGTAACACACCACTTAATTTGTATCATGTGGTGATGTTTGTCTAAATATTAAACTTATTTTGGAAAGTAATAATGAAATGTACAACTACTCACTTTGAATCCGCTGTTAGCGAAGTCATACGCCCTGCTCATTGTCCCCCATTCCCAGACATTATTCCAAGCATAAACATAGACATTCCTGAAAATATATTACATAATATGAACCGTGGCTCTCGACTATACAGTCATCCTAGCTGAATTAATTTGGACCCCGTTCGTAATGTTTTTAAAAAAATTATTGTTGGAATTTTAATTGGTCTCTATTTACATTCTTGGAGCGGCCGGATGCAAGAAATAGCTAATGTCAACCAATATATTTCACGCAAGTCGGAGACTAGTTCATGTTTACGCTTTAGCAAACATGTCCTCTATACCGCCGAAGGTCGCCATTTGAGTCAGTAAAACGTGTAATACATTGACAAATGACAATTCTGAATATCTTTCTATGTATACACCATTTAGTGCCGTGCCATGCCAAGCATAATTCCTAAACAGACCCTCTCCTTGGTCTATCTTTATCTATTACTTCCAGCTCATTCCATGTTCCAACTAACGGCAAGCCTTTGTATCGGGCATATGTTTTCTTGATATTAATACGGGTACTATTTCCAGATCCGCTACTGAGACGAGGTGACCGAATCTGAAAAGTACAAATAATATGCTTAAATTCAGCTGCAGGTTGAGGGCGGCCGGGCTAATCAGAATGCACTGGTAAACTATAAGACGTAAATATTGTCTTTAAAGTCTCTACTTATAAATACTGGTACAGAGGAATGCCTTTATAACAACTTGGTCCAGGCCGACAAAATATGCATGTAGTAACAGACATTCGTAATATAAAGTACAAGCAATATAGAATAAATTTAATTAGAGATTTTGAAAAATGTTGTTATATAGGAAAATTTGTTATAAAAGATTGCTCTATAGAGGGATTCCAATGTATTATCATATTGTCTGAAATGTAGCTAACATCTACGAACTTTGTAAAAACCGAGTCCATCTGATTAGCTTCTTCTTCTGTGAGGGTTCTCAAAATGCTGCAGATTAGAATGATGCAATTCGGAGAGCAGAATGTGCTTCGTTATGGTTTGTAGCTTAGCTGCAATATCTGAATATTTCGGTCTGACTCATGATGGGAATTTCACCACGATGAGAACACAGTTATCCAGATTTAAAAACATAAATAACTGTCCAAATTCACCAAATATGCAGCTGTGTCAACTGTTCACAGATTCACTAAATGGGTAGATGTATTAAACGACCAAATGCGCCAAATATTTAGCTGAACCAACTGTACAGATTAACCACAAAGATGCTGTACAAACTGTACAGATTAACCACAAAGATGCTGTACAAACTATACATATTAAACCACAAAGATGCTGAACCAACTGTAAAGATTAACCACAAAGATGCTGTACAAACTGTACAGATTAACCACAAAGATTCTGTACAAACTGTACATATACATAGAATAGGTAGCTGTACCAACTGCCCAGATTATTCACAGAATATGTTTCAATTTAGTGAAACCGTCCATATTAAAAAAACAAATAGCCGCACCAACGTCCAGATTCACCAAATAGGTAGCCATACTAACTATACAGATTCACCAAATAGGTAGCCATACTAACTATACAGAGTCACCACATAGGTAGCCATACTAACTATATAGATTCAGCAAATAGGTAGCCATACTAACTATACAGATTCACCACACCAAATACGTAGCTGTACCAACTGCCCAGATTCACAAAAGGGTAGTTGTACCAACGTTCCATATTCATAATAAATCGTAGTTGTGCAGACTCAACAATTATCCATACTCAACAAATGTGTAGTTGTACCAAATGCCCAGATGCACCAAATAGGCATGTTCGCCAATTCTACAGATTCAGCAAATAGGTAGCTGTACCAGTGTCAAGATTCACAAGAAAGGGTAGTCGTAGCAATGGTCCAGATTCACCAAACAGTTACCTGTACCAACTGTCCAGATTCACCAAAACTGGGTAGCTGTACCGGCCTTTCAGATTCACCAAAGTGTAGTTAAATCATTTGATCTGTTGTCTCTTAATATATTCCAAGATTGAGGTGGTGCCGGTTCTTTATGTAATGTTCATATTCCTCACTCTGTCTCTTAGCGATATTACTAGGATTCTGCGTAATCATGCCATTTCAGCTGTCACATGTTTACGTTTGGCTTGTGCTGTCGTTGTCCATATTTGGCGTTGGTAGCAAAGTGTACTATTATGTTATGATAATGTTAGGATCAACATGACAGGATTCAGTGTCATGTACCGTCATGAATGTACGGTAGTTCGGGGATAAAGTCAACCCTTTGTGCAGATCTTATCTCTGCAGACACATTTGAGTTAATACGATGTGATGTTCTGTGGGTAAGAGAAGGTAAGAGAGACAGAGGAAGACAACGTGAGAAAATGCCGAATGTCCTGAAAGCCTGGCATGATGCAGAATCATCAGAAACTATATTTAAATGTATAACATAGAGAGGACTGTGAAGAGACATGATCGCCTACTCCTGAAGGCATAGTGCCACTGAATGAATGAATAATGTTCTGCGACTTCGTCTCATATAATGATCTAAGAGATAGTAGTACACCGAGACTATATATCAACCGTTATACGAAAACCTAGATGTAAATATCTGGAGAACTTGCTAAGACTGGATGAGAGTAGATTTAACCAACAAGCATCCATGTGGGTTTCCGTAGGGAAAGAAAATAATAGAGGAAGACCAAACGCTAATAAACACAATACTTAAAGAGACAACTGGTTACTTCTTCTTCTTCTGCGTTCGTTCTCAAACTCCTGAAGATTAGCAGGATGTAGTCCGGAGAACGGAATGCGTTGTGTCGTGGTTTACAGAATTGCTGCGATATCTGCGCCTTTCGGCCTGACACATCCGACTTCAGCATTGTTATGGGTCGCTGACCCTATATGGGATGGGCCAGCCAACTCCATCCCATAACCCCCTTAGTCACCTTTTACGACATGCGTGGAAGGTAAATAGTGTTGCTATTCTTTGCTCCCCTTTCGGGCCCCGGCAACACACGGGCGACAACTGGTTACAACAGAGATGAGATGTCTGAGAAAAGCCACAGGAGTGACCAGAAGACACAGAATTAGAAACGATGTCATAAGAGAAAGAGTGGGTGTCATATCAATTCTACAATACATACAAAACCAATAGATACAATGGTTGGTCATCTGGAAAGAATGCCGTGTGATTCATTAGTTTATAAAGAATATATGCAGAGAGGAGAAGCAGACATCAACAACATCAAAGAGACATTACACGAACACCAAATAACATTATCTGAAGCTGCCAGAAAAGCAAGAACAAGAACATTGTATCTCTCTCGACACCCGTAAAGGGTAAAAGAGGAAGGAAAGAAGAAGAAGAAGAAAAAGAAGACTTAAAGAGGGGGAAGTTATGGGCTACAAAACAATACAAGAACTAAAAGTGCAAGCAGCGACTGAAAAACATGGAGAATCAAGACCTCTGCCGTGTGTGCCGTCTCTGACACAACAGGAACCAAATAACTTAAATGTGCACTGTTTCGTATACATTCTTGTCAACCGGCAGTAAATAACATTGATTTCTACTTTTCCAAAGTTGTTCGTTGTGTAAATCAAATTCTTTCAGCAGACCTGTTCATATCGTTCTTAATTTCTACTCAAGAGCTCAAATCACTATGTGAAGATTCATTCTACATTGAAACATTCATATATATATATATATATATATATATATATATATATATATATATATATATATATATATATATATATATATATATATATATATATATATATATATATCTTCGTCATAATTTCTATATGTTGAATGCTGCCCTCGTCATGGTCTGTGGCGCATCTTAGATAAAAGATACCCGGTTCAAATCTTGTCACATGTTATTGTGCCTTCGGACTGTTCCGAAAGCAATTACATTTACTGAGTATAAATATTGCCTGGAAAATCAATACATGCATAACATTATTGGCTGATCCCTACACCCTGGGTAGGATATGCTAACAAATGTCATGCTGATCGTCTCGTTGAACTATTTCAAACGTAAATTGGTTGGGGTAAGAGTGAATTGAGTGCATTCATTTTCGAGAGACAAGCACCTGCTTTCCCCATTTTATCCCCCTATCTCTCTCTCTCTCGCTCTCTCTCTTTCTCTAGCTCTTCGTTTATCTTTCAACGTCTGTATGAACGTGCTATAAATGTACTTTGTTTGTTCTGTGCTAGACCAAGTTTGTATCCTGTGCTAGACCAAGTTTGTATCCTGTGCTAGACCAAGTTTGTATCCTGTGCTAGACCAAGTTTGTATCCTGTGCTAGACCAAGTTTGTATCCTGTGCTAGACCAAGTTTGTATCCCGTGGGCTCTCCATGATAAAGAGGACAACTGTTCACGTGCTGCTATAAATATTTAGACAACATCAACAAAAGTCGAATCTGTTTACACTTCACATTGAGTTTGATTACCATCCATGTCTCTGATTTATGGCACAATCAGGGTGATCAGTCATATCTCATCTTTTAATGTGCCAGCATCAGTATATTTAAACAGCACTATCGTATGCCATCGTAAATATCTGTTTACCCACCTTGCCCCGAATATTTCTGCATGTTTCCATTATTTAAGGAATTGCAGGAGTGTGGTATGTGTAACTGTGTGATAAAGACATAATGCTGTAGTTGTCGTCACCTCAAGTACAGGGTGAATCTGCATTAATTAATCCTCGGACAGGAAAAAAAAACCCAGTGCTTTATTATCAACATTTAGCGCCGTCTCCACAACGAAGGATGGCTGCAGTTGCCAAAAGATGAACTCTGAACCTCACGGATGAGAAACCAACACGCTTTATCTTCTCGGTAATGCGCCTGCCATGAATATCAAGCACTGAAAATATATGTCCATTTTCAACTTTGAAGTAGGTCAGTCTTTGTGGAATATGTGGAACGGCGCTCATTTTTGCACGTTACACGTATGTTCCATCTCACTGCCTTGTTCAGGAAGATTAGAGAAGCAACCCTCATCGACACCCTCACTTATGAGGTTCGCAGCAATAACCTATAACCACTGACTTACTCAGGACAATTACAGCAACAACCTACAACCAATGCCCTACTTAGGACAGTCAGAGCAACAAACTAAAACCACTACTTTACTCAGGAAGATTGCAGCAACAGCAACAGCCTACATCTCCTCTAGCGACATATTGTACGCATTTCTGCATTTCTGAGTATCTCTTGTCCAGCGACGTCTTGGTCAACCTCTGCCTCGTATGCCTTCTACCGACCCACACTTTCCATGGCAAGAAAAATCCCCCAACTTAATATAGTGTTTGAAATCTAGCCTTCGTGGCTGCTGATTTTGCTTAGCACGTCTTTGTTGGTCTACCTGGCTGCCCAAGATATTATCAAGATTCATCTATAAGACTTCATTTCGAAAGCCTCTATTTTCTTTGCTGTAGTTGTATGTATTGTCCTTGTTTTTCAACCGTAGGTGCCACTGGGGGAAGACACATGTACGTAGCAAACATACTTTAGTTCCTGTGCTTGCACCATGCCACAGTTTTTTTCAGTTGGTCATTCAGGTGGACATTGATATTGCTGTTCTCTTCCTGATCTAGACTGCGTAGTCTCCTGCACTGTTTATGTTAGCTCCTAGATTTTCTACATTTGCCACTTCTTCTAAAACACTGTTGTCAATATTAATTCTATGTATTGTTTTCACTTTGTCCGTTATCATTACGTTTGTCTTTTTCATAATTAGAAACATGTTTTGTTGTTTGGTAAAGCTTTTTGGTGAATTTTATTATGTTCAGTAAGTCTTTCTAATTTGATATTAATAGTTGCGTCCATCTATTTCCTAGAATCGGTAAAACTCTGATGTTTATGGGGCTGTATTCTTGTTGCATTGATTCGTGTTTCACATTTCTCATAAATTCTCTGCATATATGTTAAATAGGAATGGCGTCAATGTACACCCTTGTCTTACTCCTTTTTTGTACTCTAAACCACTCTGATGTTTCCCCTTCTACTTTTACGGCGGCGTCTTTATTATTTTATTTTTGCAGCTCTGCAATAAGTCATATATTCTGCTCTGGGAAACCCATGTTTTTCATTATTCCCACAATTGTTGATGGTTCACAACAATCAACAGGTTTAACCATGGCAATGTAAATCTATAAACCATGCACACAGGTCGATGTTGTCATATCTGCAACTCTTCATTATCATCCTCGTATTAAATACGTGGTTTCTACTACCTTTTCTGCTCTAAACCGTATTACACGTCCTTCGTAAATCTCGTCTTCCATTTTGTTTCCTATTCTCTTCATTATAATGTGTACTTGACAAGTTTCAGCACACCCATAAAGAAATGCTTGGCACAATTCATTTGTAGTCTGTCGTTGCTTTCAAGCAGATGCATTAACAAGTATTATAGTAACAATCAGTCAGTTCCTCTTTTGCCAAGTTTGACACATAGGGCGGATGTCATAGTTCTCCATGTCTCTCAGTCAGTTGCCAAGGATTGCAGGTCTTGTGCATTTATGCCTGTTGATTTTAATTCATTCATAAATGTTCTTCTGATCATTGTTTTTGGTCTTCCCTGTTTTCTTTCCCCGTCTGGTGTCCACATGAAGGATTGTCGTGGGATTATGTCTTCCTTCATTGTAAGTACATTGTCGATGTATGTCCAGCGGCGTTTTCTGATGATGTTCGTCATATATTCTTGTTTTGTCTCCTTTCTATTATAGTAACACCTAAACAATTTAAATCATGATAAGAAACCTCCAATTTACATCATGATAAGAAACCTCAATTTACATCATGATAAGAAACCTCAATTTACATCATGATAAGAAACCTCCAATTTACATCATGATAAGAAACCTCCAAGGATATAGTTACAGAGATAATGTACAAGGTCAGTTCTATACGAAAAAAGACAATGAAACAATTGAGCAAGTACTTGTTTGGAAAGATATCTCTCCTCATTGGCTTCCCGTTGCTCATGACGCCGTCCTCCCATGCTGCAAGTTCAAGGTTGTAGAGTGACGTAATGTTTGCTATTTCCGTCACCATGTACTTTTTGAGGTCAGAGGTGATTCCGCTCTCCCGTAATCGTTCACAGACCGGAGACTTTTCCCAAGTGCCTGCTGGTACTTCGTCGCCACCAAAGTTGAAAACCTGTGTAGGAAATTGTATTATGTGAAAACTATAACAGAAACTCAGTCAAATGCATTGAATTTCAAATGATCCACTATACAGAACATAAAACCAAAATACAGGTAAGAAACAACATAAATACTCTTGCAGGTAAACAAGAACATTAACGCGATGACGAAGCATCACAAACTTGTGTAGTTTGGCCATATAATGAGACACGATTCCCTCTTCAAAATCATCCTGCTGGGAACTTTTGAGGGTGAAAGAAGAAGAAGAGGACAACAGAAAATATGTATTGATAATGTTAAAAAATTGAACAGGATGAAGATTCTCCACACTCAAACAAGAAACTGTGAACAGAGAGGCAAGGTTGAAGTTTTATTTTGATGTTCACAGAGTGGCACCCCTAAGACCCCGAACGGTTATGAGTATGATGATGATGATGCATTTCAAAATCCACGCTATCACATTTAATCTGCTATCTAAATCTCTGTTGATCATATTATGAACTTTTGTATGTGGTCTTACATTTTCCAGCAATATTCTCATTTTATAACTTATAATTATCTAGTTCCTGTAATTTATTTTTTAACAGACACTTTAAAAAAAAAATATAAACAAAATTATTAACCCCTAAAATGTATAATTTACTACCATTTCATAAGTTTTTACTTTTGAGAAGTAGAAGGCGCAACTCAATTTTCATTTTATGATTTTATAAATGATAATACAGATTCATGTTATTTCATTGCGTCAGTCTAGTAGGTCTATTTTATCAAAACATCATTGCTATGATTATAATGTATTCTGTGGTTAATGACTCCTGGCTTGACCAGCAAGAAATACTGAATATATGAAAGAAATATGAGTATATAATAATAACATTTGGTTATCAATATCATTTAATGTATCACACTGTCTTCAGTGTTATCACACCGTATCTAATCGAGGCCAACTCCATGAAGTAGAAATGGGGTTTAGTCCAGCCAACAGAAGCTGGACACTAAGCTTTGTTGTAACAGGTGCTGCAGTCAGAGATACCAGGCTGATATGGGCACCAGCAGTCTGGAGATCACGTAACATTACTAGATAACCCGTAGTTGTAACCTTCGATAACAGTTACTATGTTGTTCCGACATGCCAACGTTGTGCTTGAACTAGTTACAGGCACGGCGTGGATGGGCATAAAAACAAAGAAAACTGTCGCAAGGGCCAGAGTTGTGTCCTGATGTCGACGTCTGTTTCGGCGGCATTGAACTCGAAACACCATCGAGTCGAATGGCTGCTGGAACAGAGGGCGAAGCACTTATGGGAATGCCCCACGTGCTGTGAGGCCAGTTTCTAATCAAGAATCAAGAGAATCAAGAGAATCAAGAAAACCTGCCTTCACAACAACATTTAAATAATGGTCATGATGCTCGCCCTGTGAATTCCCCCCAGGCAGGAGCAGTGCCAGATTCTGAATGTCGACAGATTTCATTCCCTCCACCTCCCCCCTCCTGTTATTAGATATTAGAGGTCCCTGATATCCACATAAAGCTGTCTGGGAGCGCCGAAGAGTTTTCAAATGAAATCGATCAAGAAAATATATTTTTTTTGTGTGTGTAAACATGTTAAACGTCCAGGAAGGCTGGTTTCTGAACACCAAATTAAAGAAAAAGCTAGTTTTTTTCGGTCACATTAAGAGACACGACGGCATGGAGTGTTACTGGAGGGAATGTTAGAAGGCAACAGGGGCAAATGCCGACCAAGACGCCGGTGGACAAAAGACGTTCAAGAATGCCTGCGCATGTCACTGAAAGAGGCAGGACAACTTTCTCAAGACCGCGGAGAATTCAAGAGATCCGTAGGAAAGACTACGATCTGGAAAGAATATGTCACTTGATGATGATGAACATGTTAACCTGCGAACAAATAGGAGAAGAAGAGCATATGTTGTCCAGTTGTTATGTTGATTTTTCTTTAGGAAGAAGCAAGAATGTTAGCAATAAGATTAGATCAATTGTATCACAACGTAAAGTAAAAGTAAAGTTACCCCATAGCATTTATTAATGCCGTAGGGGTGTGAGATGTTAGTGATCTCACATTTCACAGGCTCTGCAAATGAGGGCGGTAGCCATCTCCTCTCCATCGCAGTCTTTCTTCCCGGATTAATCCGGTACCCATTTAAGGCTGGGTCGACCTGGGAGCCGTTGCGATCTGAAAATATTTCCGCCTCAACTGGGGAATGAACCCAGGACCACTTATGCGAAGCCAGTGCGCTAACCACTGCGCTAAAACGGCTCCCTATCACAACGTAAATAATGTTTAATAAGGATTACAAATAATTCAGACATAGATTATTTATCAGAGGGGATGTGTTCCTTCCACTAATCGCTCTGTATGTTTTCCACGATTCTGAACGAGATGGCTTCTGCAGTCATCCCCATTATGTGTCTTTTCCGAATCGAAGTTTTGCTAGAGTGGATCTCCAGTATCTTCTGTCTCTTTCCGTGGCTGTGCACTCTGCTATAATGTATCATGTCCATATTATGATGCAATCTCTATCTTTTCTTGATTCTTGAATAGATACTAGCATCACAGTACTCCGGACACTCCCATAAGTGGTCCGCTCTCCATCCTAGCAGCCATCCCAGTGTATACAAATTCAGAGTCGCGGTCAGGTGTTGATTGCGTGATTTTCTGGACTTTTCCAAAAAGATTACTTTTAATTTCCTCTGCTCTAAGCACTCCCATTTCTAATATTCTTTGTATGTGTACGTTCTCAGCTTCTTTAACCTCATCTTTACTTTGCAATGAATATATTACTGCGTTCACTAAGTCTGCTTTATCTCTTCTCAGCACTGTGCCATCCGCATTGCCTGCTGATAAGTCGACTGTCTCGTTTACCCGTACCCCTGCATGACCAGGACAGTATATCCAGGTAATGCTCTGGACAATTGAGTTGTTCAATAAATCAAACCATCCCTTCTGAGCATGCATTTTTCTATCTTTCGCAGCATTTGAGAGTATGTGAGTATTACCGAGTGTGTTGATGTATCAGTTATCAACCAATTAAGTGCTGCTGTAACTCCTTCTATCTCCATCCTCATGTTCGACGTGAAAGGGGAATATGCTAAAGATCTCTCAACTAACTTTACGCCGTTTCTGTAAGTAACAAAACCTCAGCCACTTTTATTTGTTTCTGTTAACTGATTCATCTGTGTATTTAACTATTATGTTTTGTGGTTTCGAGTGTAGCTGGGCAAGTTAGTGCACTGTAACCTGAGCCCTGACACTCGTCCATTTCCGACACGTTTTATCTAGTTGTATTATTACTTTAGTCAGTGATTTCTTCTTTGTCTACCTTCATCCATTAACTGACCTTTCCTATTTCTTTTAATTCACATACTCTTCGCAGTGTGTCTTCAGCCTCTGCCATCCATGATTTGGGGCACTTGATTCGTTTTTCCTTTGACTCATTCAGATGTTGGTGTGATGGATAGTGGTTGTATTCTGTCACTTTAGGGCACGACCTAACCTATGCTACCTGATGTCGCACTGTAATGTTGGGGAGATCAAGCAGAAATCTCATATCAGAGATGGGTGTATCTCTAGTACAACCCAGTATTGCTCTCATTGCCTCATTTTGGACTTTTCCCAATCCATCGACTTGTGTCTGTGACAGTGTTAGTAGGCCGAGGTCATAATCTTTGACAGATATGCACCGCATTACTCGTAGAAGTAGAAACAGTACCCACCTGCTGCATGTCGAAGATCGTGATAACCTTGATAACAGTGATCCTTCTTTTAGACTTCTGAATCATATTTGTGATGTGTTCGTTGAATAAGAGACTTCTAGCAAAAGTTATCACAAGATATGTAAGTTCATGTTCTCTTTCAATGAATGCGCTCATACACCTGACAGCTTGCAGTGTGTTATTAACCAGATTAGCAGCATGGTCCAAAGGGACATATTTTTCTGTCCCATCCCATCCTATCCCATGGCAATTTATGCCTGTCCCATCCCATCCCATGGGATTACTATTATAATATTAATATGGAATACAATTAAAATGAAATTATGAAATTTATGAAAGTTTAGGTTTGGTGTCTACTAAATAGGACTACATATATAAAGAGACATGCAAAACGACAAAATGTATTAACTTTATGACAATTCAGTATCATTCTGACACTCTCATTTTATTAGACCATTTCTGAGTCACTCTGCTCATTCAGCACATTATCAATTTCCCGCTGATCGACTGCTTCTACTAATTCAGTTAATTCGGGTAATCCGTGAACCAATTCCACAATGTTCATCTTACATGCAAATCTGATGTACACAGAGTTTATAACGAGAGCTGGTGACATCCGTTTTCGTAACTTACTCAACAACAATCCGGCCATGGGAAATACAAATATGTGCTGTCCCATCCCATCCCATGGGACGTTTCCCATGGGAATCCCATGGGAATAACATTCCTACGGACAAGCCTGCAGATTAGTATTCAAAGAGAACCAGATGACTTGTGCGTTCGAGGGATTGGCTACATCGTTGAACGTTCTGTACCATATCAACAATTGATCTAGTCCACTCTGTACACTATCAGCTATATCTGTTCTATTCCTGCCCATATTGTATAGTAGCATATCATCCATTTGTATGGTGTATGTTGTTTCTTGTATGGCATTCATCAGGTGTATGTTAGAACTCTGAAATTGCGTGATGTTTGCAATTGAGAAATTTTGAAGCTATATATATATTGAACAGCACAGGGGACAAAGGATTTCCTTGTTGCAGATGGGGTGCTATTGTTCTGATTTTAGACGTCCAGGATCCGTACCTCAGTGCAACTTTTCTACATATTAGCACCTTTTCTATCCAGCTTATAATCCAGGGATGGATATCATTCTCCCTTAACATGTCAACAAGATGAGTGTAACTATACTGTACGCATCTTCTAGGTCTATCGCTGCGACTACAGTTTCCTCTTTATTCTGAAAAAAATTTAATAAACTTCATATGCAAGAACAGCTGCGTTTGTGCCTGTATCTCTTCTGGGTCTGTATGCACCTAGTTTATTTGGGAGACTAACTATGATGTCTAGTTCCCTGATTATGCGCCTAGCAACAATTATCTCCAGAAGTTTACCGCACACAATATGCCAGTGTGATGATGCGATAACCGTTTATGTTCGTAGAATCTTTGCCTGATTTTGGCACGGGTATGAGATAGCTATGTATCCACTCCTCTGGTACCACTTTTATTTTCAGGCGCCCATTATAATCGTCTGTTATCTTAGGTAACATATTCTCCCAAATGTCTTTGGGTAACATGTACCTGATTCCATCAGGGTTTGGAGTTTCATCAGATATATTCTTACCAGCAAGGTGCACTTCTTCAACATCTGCAAGCTGGTCTTCATTAGCCCTAATATTCGTGACGAATGTTAGTGTATGCAGCACTGCCTTGCGTTGATCAATGTCATTCTGGTATGTTTGTTGAAGATATCTATCCCAGAAGGCTCTACCTGTCATCTCGTCCGATGTCAGTGTCGGCCCTGTATCAACCATCATACTGGGTTTCATTTCTGTTCTCCGCTCATTGACCTATAAAGCTTCCAGAACGTGTTTAATGCTTTGTCCGCAGTGACCTCCTCAGTGAAATTTTTTCCAACAC
The DNA here is from genome assembly GCA_034231615.1 of Meghimatium bilineatum. Classification (NCBI taxonomy): domain Eukaryota; kingdom Metazoa; phylum Mollusca; class Gastropoda; order Stylommatophora; family Philomycidae; genus Meghimatium; species Meghimatium bilineatum. The sequence continues at coordinate 49,379,782 of CM067317.1, read as the reverse complement.
ATCTATTTTGCTTCTTCTGCAACTGGTTTGAAAGACTATATGGTCTCCTTCATTGTACTATATGTCCCCGTCTACCATTGAGTGTGACGTGTGCACATCTCTAATTTGTATCTCTCCTTACCTCATGATTTCCAAGCCTCAACTTCTACCTTCAAGTAATGTCTTCAAAAAGTGTCATATATTTTAATATATCCAACATATTTTATTGGTTGGATTTTCATTGCGATTTTGTCATATCTTATGTCATCAGAACCTTGCAGTCAAGAACATGTTTATCACACTGGGAGACTTCCCGTTCTAAATCGTCCTTCGTCCATTATAATAGTTTCCGGCAACCATTGCAACAGTTATCAACAACCATCGTTTTTCTTTTTTTCATGCCCTTATATCTCTAAATGCCCACAACACACTATTTGATTCGTTTTCTTCATTGTGCTTGATATTATCAGCTGTCGAAAATTCTCAAATACCGATCAATCTACATGGCTACTAACAATGAAAATTGATAAACATCATTTTTTATACCAACCTTGTGTTACCAATATCAAACCTTGATGACTTTGATACTAGCGACACTGCGACACAGCGTGTACAATGAGATGTGTGAGTGAAGCTATATATGTCACAAGCCGAGGCCGACGGTGAAATGGATATATCAGGAAATAACTAATTACCATCTCATGTCAAGACTGGGGTGCAAAGGGAACGCATTGCTCTCGGCGGACCCAGGGTTAGCAAATAACCAAGATCCCAAATGTACCTCCTCGCGGTGCACCCTGGAAACAAAAAATACAGTAGCACGAGCTGATTCTGGCCAAATCATTTGGGGATCGTGTCCGAGAATGTGGAGGTAGCAGATGGAAAGACATTTTACTGCACAAGAGACAGACAATATCTCCGACACCACCAGCATCACCACATACAGCGACACTGTCGACATACAGTAAAGCTAGTCAGTCCAGTCTGAACATTGGAGGGGCGACCAATGTAAAATGCATGTAAAGGTAGATGCATGGCGAGAGACAAATAGATTTCATACTGAGTACAATGAAAGGGCAGAACAGCGCCAGAAGGAAGCGCGAACTGCAAATAGAAAGTGAAAAGTTCATAAGAAAGGTGAACTACAAACTCTGTTAGCTCGAGACGAGCTTTTAGTTACCTGTGATCCTTATAGGCAGAGACCCAGACCCAATCATGGGCGTTCGGAGAAGCAAGAAGACCTAACCCAACTATACTGTTGAGCTTTTCTAAACCGGAAATATGCTCGCTAAGAGAAAGGGTTTCGTACCCGATGGGCTCAGGCAAAAAAGGGACAACGATCGCAGTCCTGGCCCAACTATACTGTCAAGCTTTCCTATACCGGAAATACACTTGCAGAGAGAAAGGGTTCAGTACCTGATGGGCTCATGCGCTATTGGGACAAGGTAGCTCAGCTTGAGAACGCATTGCTCTCAAACGCGTGGTGTGAGACTCGAACTTGGGCGAGGGGTTCACGAAGTCTGTGAACGACGCCTCGGGTAGGAAGACGAACGTGCCAGGGTCCAACTCTTCTGGCGAGTTCTTCCTCATACGGAACCGGGCTCGCGGATGAGAAACTATTCAGTACCCGATGGGCACAGGCACAAGTACGTCCAATTGCACGAGGTGAGTTCATAGACGGTGGAACACTTCGTGCGAGATAGACGTGAAAGACAATCGTCAATGCGAAGAGTCACTACACACCAGCGTGCCTGGCGACAGATAGACAGGCTATCGCGGACTAGGGAAGCCTACCCGAATTAAATGCATGACGAAAACGGATGTGATGGACCTCGGAAGTCCTGACCACAAGTAGCCAACAAAGGTGCAAATAACACAGTTCTACTGTGAAACTTGCAGCACTACGTATTTCACGCGCCCCGGTGGAAATCACACGATACATTCGTTGTGGTTACATGAGAGCGAACGCAGAAGAAGAAGAAGAAGACGAATCTCAAGACTATATGGATAGACACCAAACTTTGCGGTTTTTCTACCTCATTAGGAAACAACGCAACCATCTCTTCGTGCATGCAACAACATGTCAGGTTACAAATCACGAGGAAGACCAAGAACTAGATGGTAAGAGACAATAAAAAAATAAACATTTAAGAGATTGGGGCTGACCATTGCCAAAGTGATTAAAGACAGACGATTTCAGCCCCCCCCTCCCCCAGACGATTAATGATGCAAGTGAAAATGTCTATGGGTAGATAAATAAATTACACAGACAGACATACAGAAAGACTGAGATAGACAGGTGGTATTCTAAATCTCCTTTTTATGGAGACTACTTGAAGAAAGCAATTATATTAACCGCTATTTTGGTGTCCATGTTTCATAGCCATAAATTGCTAATGGGAATATCTTTTCTTTTGATGAGATTCAATGCATTTGATGTAGGCTCTATGGCAGCAACCTACTGTCGGGGATGTTTATGCACTAAGCCGCAGCAACAATTAGGTGAGTGACCAGTTCCCTTCCTTGCTGTGTTTACTTTCCATAATTCATGCGTCAGGTACCCATTTACAGCTGGATTGGCTGCATGTGTCAGGCAAGAAATAACAAGCTCGATTTTGTGTGTCCAGAAGTGGTTTTGAACCTGGCACGCTGTAACTCTGTGATAGTAATCAAGCTCACTATCAACTAGGCTACCGCGCACCAACTTCTTGATGTCACTACTGCAATTATTCTTGTGAGTTTTGCTGCACAACCCATGAACTGTTTATGTCCGCTTCTAAATATTCAAAATTTGTGACATCTTCCAGTTCTTGATGATCAATTATTTTCTTTCAGGTTTTCATTTTACCTAACATCATTATAATGTGTAATAAATATCTAGTTTAAATCAGTGTCAATATAATTGATTTCAGGGTGTGGTTGATAGAGGCATGCACCATGTTTCTCTAGTATACGATTTACTGGCGTCATATACATGACACACATTTTCATCAGCAAATCTTTGTCAATATTTGATAATACTGTGACTATTGACATTATGCAATTTTAAAGTAGTTCCTCCCACCCCCCCCCCCCCAAGTCTATATGTTTGTGTAACATAAACGCATGCGCACTCGTCTGTATATAAATTCGATTCACGTAGAGCTAGCTTTAATCATGTGTGTAAGATTGAAATAAAAGTATTGGTGAACAATGTTTATCATATTCAAATTTATTCAAGGAAATAGTTGAAGTTTTGGTGTTAGGCTGTTGACGATTTAGATGCGAAAGCCAGCTGTGACAAAGATTAAGTGGCGATGACGGTAGGGACAGTTCGGATGGGTGGCCAAAAAGAAGGGTTAGTTAACAGGTTGCGACGTTTAATTCTCATGCGTTGGATCGCTCACACAGATACACACAGTTGTGAACGCAAAGATGATTGAATGTGTTGTATTCAAGTTGCCATATTTTGTTCTTTGTTTCTCCTACACCGCCTGCGCGCATGTGGTTGCGTCTGTGGGTCTCACCAATTGCCCACTAGACATACCACTCATACAACAGGACACCTTAGTGGATGACATGCCGTTATATTGAGTTATCTTCTTAGAGAAGCTTCATGGCACGTCATCTGTACAATTATGTTTTTTTTAAATTTTGTTGTTGAAATGTGTTTCATGTTTACCTGAATATATATGTATGCACCCTCTGTATTTGGGAGGGAGCCAGAGATGTACTGTGCAGCACTGGGGAGGAGGATACTGACAGCTCTTTTTTTCCTATGGCTGAAATCCATCATAGAGACACAGTGACAGGGCGTCTCAATCCTTTTGACTTGAACATTCGGTTGCATGTCTGGAGCAATAGAGAAGTTCGGCATAACCAGTAGTCAATTAGTGGCGGGGAATGAGCACAGTGAACCCTATCTTGGCTACAGTGGCTAGGAGCAGTGCATAGGTTGAAACCTACCTTCCTGGAGGTGTGATATTTATTCTCTGGCTCTGTCCCGGGGTGGGCTCGACAGGCTTCCCAGCAATATAATGCCATTTGATGGCATTAGGTCAAAGGGCATGCACTCGTGGACCGTGGATCAGCAACCAACCAACCCACACCGCCTGCCGAGAGTACCACTCATAGCACGTAACTCCGCAGCGTCAACCGATAATCAACAGGGTCACGAAAAATAATTGTATACAAGACAATACTCTATCATCATCAGATGCCATGCCGGCTGGTGTAGGCGATCATGGCTCTCAACAGCTCTCTATTTCCAGTATCGTCTCGTTGTATTTTAGTTTCACATTATATCCACACTTGTAATTTATTAATATTTTGCGGGAAAGAAATGTTTTCTAGTTGTTCTAAATATGATGCGCGACAGATTATGACAAAATATGCGGTCTCTCTGTCTCGCATCTTAGTGGAATTGTATTGTATATATACACCTAAAGTCATTAGCAGAAGTATAATAACTACTTAAAAAAAGATTTATAAAACTGGTTAAAGTAGCTGTTTTACATTAAACAATGCAAATTATCAACGTTTCGACGAAAAGGTAGTTATAAAGATAAGGACAAATAAACAGAGAATAGAATCAAACAGAAACTACATACAAGCAAATATAGTGGAAACTGACAATCATAAAGATAAGGACAAATAAACAGAGAATAGAATCAAACAGAAACACTATACAAGCAAATATAGTGGAAACTGACAGATCTAAAAAAACAACAAACAAAAATGAAGACAGCAAAGAATGACTGAAATGTCATTAGTTTTGTGTGTGTGTGTGTGTGTTTGACGTAAAACTGCCACTTTTATTATTTTTATATTTATATATTTCAATATGTAATACTATGCAGTTGTTTCCCCTTCAATAAACTGTGATCATTGGCCGACTCTATTCCAAGTTGTATATAGTGGATCTTATTCCAAGTACGGTGGATCTCCAACCAAGTAGGGTGGATATCGAACTAGGTACGGTGGATCTACAAAATCACGTTCACCTTTCATTGGATGTACAATAATCCATACATATAAGAATAATTCTCGCAAACACAAGCTGACAGAGCACAACATACCCTGAGTGGGCGTATATCCCTGTGCATGGCATATAGAGAGTTTAGAACTCTGCCAATGAAAGCATATGTTGACCTCAAACATGGATTCATGGCACCATCAGCGAATGACTGTACAGATAAGTACTCTGATTTGTCGTGTAGGTCGCTTAGGAGGAATCTATATACAAATAAATACGTATATTTAAAAAAATTGTAAGTATAGGTATGGAAACAAATGGTAATCGGTATGGGTACTGTACAAGTAGACGCCAGCACATACGCGAGTTATTTCCTTTGTCCAGGAAATGTCATGTTCATATTTTAATAATTTGAATATTTGTTTCTTTTTAAGGTTAGTGTTTTATATAACTAATCCTAACCCCAACACTAAATAAATAAAATATTTCAATTATTAAATGGTAAACATGAAATTTGCATAGACAAAGGAAATAATTAAACATGTGGCGATGTCTACTTGTACTATACCTGTAAATGATAAACAGTAACTAGATTTCTTCTTCTTCTTCTTTCGTTCGCTAATAATGTCTATATCTGCAGTGTTGTGTCTTGTATAAATTGGACAATGTTTTCCAGTTCTTGTTTGTACCATAAAGTTTAACATTCATTGGTGTATCAGAAGGCCAGTATGTGCATCTTAATGTGTCATAGTTTGCACATTCTTGAAGGATATGTTCTGAAGTCTGGTTGACTTGTCCACAATTACACTTTGCTGTTGTGCCAATTTTAAATTTTGTATACATATGGCTGTTTAGTCTATTGTGTCCAGTTCTCAGTCGAAATATGATGACCTGTTCTTGTCTGTTAAGTAGGTGGTAGTCGTCCCGTGGAGGTAAGTTAGGCTTTCGTTGTGCCTTTATCATGGATTTCTTTTGGTGATAGCTGATTGGTACATCCGGTTGCTGTATGTTAGCACCTTCCTTGGCGAGTTGATCAGCTCTCTCATTATCTGCTATTCCACAGTGTGATGGAATCCATTGCAGTATAACTCTACACCTATTCTGTACTATGGACAATACCTCTTTTAACTCTGGAAGTTTATTGGATTGTAATGCCTCTAGTACTGACCTTGCATCTGTAAGTATTACAATAGGGTGTGAGGTCCTATTCAATGTTAACAGTTTCTCTGCAGCTGTATAAATAGCTTTGACTTCAGAGTCATAGTTGTTGCAGTAATTCCCTGTTGGTATACAAGTGGTATCAGTGGTGCCATCTGGGTATTCTACATATACACCACTTCGTCCATTTTTTACTGCATTCTGTGCTGATCCATCTGTATATACTCTGGTCCATAGATCACTTGGGTAAACATCATCAAGGAAACTGAGAGCTGCTACTCTTTTCTGCAGATTATTCTGATGTTCATCCCCATGCACACCTGCTACTGTTGTTTGGATGGTCACTGGTAGGCATGTCCGTTTTTCCCATGGGGTGTGTTCTGTTTGAGATGTCAGTTGTATTGTTACCTCTGGCAGATCCGATACCTGTCTACGTAGACGCTTGGCCTGGTGTATGAAGCTGCTTCTTTTAAGCCGTCCTTGTGATAGATTCTGGAATCTTTCCTTCATGGGGTGACTATGGTGGGAAAGAAACTTTTCTCCATGAATTATAATTTTAGTATCTCTACGCTCTTTCAATGACTGCATCCCTTCGATATTCTGCATTTCTATGATTGGTGTGGATCTCATTGCGCCTGTAATGATTCTAAGTGCTTGGTTCTGTACTCTATCTAGGTTTTGTAGTGCAGTGTTTGATGATGAACTCCATGCTGTAGAACCATATTCCAAGTGTGGTCGAATGGCTGGTTGGTATATTTGTTTTAGAATTCTTTCATTAGCTCCCAAAGTTGTCCCACTCAGTTTTCTTAGTATAGCTATCTTCCTTCTAGCATTTGTTTCTGCTTTGCTGATATGATGTTACCATGTCATTTTGAGTAACTAGATAAACAAATCTACCATTTGTTAGCTCCTTCTAACATAAAAAACCCCAATAACTGTCAATACTGCATTTTTCCGTTAGGGAATTGCAGAAATGTTTCGGGTCACTGGTGTGACAAAGGCCGAATACTCTTCCTGTCGCTACGTCGTGTTCAAGTTGAGTTTTGTCATTTACACTAGGACAGTAAAACCCAGTACTTACCGGGAAACAAACTCGGGACCTAACTGGTGTGAAACCTGTCGGCCATAAGCATCACGATTAACATACGGTTGCGAAAGTTGAAAAATAGCAAAAGCACCGGAGAGGAAACTAAATTGAACTTAAACTCTTATCCCATCCATTGGGGTTGCGATCTTTCACTTGTTCTTCCTTGTACTAGGTGGTGATAGGTACATGTCCTCTTTAGATGTGCTGTGTCTTCATAGTGTTAGTAATTGAGGGGGGGGGAGGGTGTTAGTGGTAACAGACACAAGTTTTCACAGGTCTTGTAATGCAGGGCATTCAATAAGATGGTGTTTTACGGGTTCCTATTCTTCTCTGTTATAGTGGTTGCATTATGTTGTTTGGTCTGCTGTAATTCTTTGTGTGTGTTTGTTGAGTTGTACATGCGCTGTTCGCAGATATGTGTTTGTTAAGATGTACATTTGTTGTTCGTAGATTTGTATGTGTTTGTTAAGTTGTACATGTGTTGTTCGCAGATTTGTGATTGTTAAGTTGTACATGTGTTGTTCGTAGCCTAAATATTGTGAACTGATCTGTGCGATGTACACTATTTATGCTGTCGTGTGGATTTGGTTGGGCCATATCTGCATATAGCACTCTTCTTTTTAATCCAGTGACCCAGTGACCCTTGTGATCCAATGTTGTTTACAGTTGTTACAGTAATGTGTTTAGCTGTTCTAAGGTTGATACAGTAATGTGTTTAGCTGTTCTAAGGTTGTTAGCTGTGCTAAGGTTGTTACAGTAATGTGTTTAGCTGTTCTAAGGTTGTTACAGTAATGTGTTTAGCTGTTTTAAGGTTGTTACAGTAATGTGTTTAGCTGTTCTAAGGTTGTTACAGTAATGTGTTTAGCTGTTCTAAGGTTGTTACAGTAATGTATTTAGCTGTTCTAATGTTGGTAGAAAATCCTGTTTCGTTTTCGCTGATATCCATGTTGCCTAGTCGCCACCGTAGTGTAGTATTGATGCCATTGGATGTTATGCATTGTATGTTATGTGTAGTGGGAGCCACGTTAGCGCAGCGGTTAGCGCACTGGCTTCGCATATGAGTGGTCCTGGGTTCATTCCCCAGCTGAGGCGGAAATGTTTTCAGATCGCAACGGCTCCCAGGTCGACCCAACCTTAAATGAGTACCGGATTAATCCGGGAAGTAAAGACTGCGAGGGAGAGGAGATGGCTACCGCCCTCATTTGCAGAGCCTGTGAAATGTGAAATCGCTAACATCTCACACCCCTACGGCATTAATAAAGGATATGGGTTACATTACCTTTTACTTTTTTTATTGTATGTTAGTAGCTTTTAGTATGCTGATTATGATTTCCTCTGATGTTGGATTCCAGTTTCATGGTTTAGTAGAGCAGATTCTGTGAATATTGCTAGGTTTTTTGGGACGTGTTGCATAATTGTTTTATTTGGTGGTGATGTATGAGTGTATTTCTGATATTGATTAACCTCTGCATCATAGTGGCTGCAGAACTCTCCACAAGGAGCAGATAACTCTATTGATGTTTTGTCTGGAAGGACTATGAGAGAGTCATATTCTTCATTGAAAATATCTTTGAAAGCTGAACCATCTATGTATGCTTGGATCCTTTCCTTGGGGTACGACTCGATAGTCTCTAGAGCACTGGACTACATTGTGTTTTGGTTTGTTGCCTTTGTTCTTCTTCTTCTTCTTCTGCGTCCGTTCTCACACTAAACGTACATTACATTGACATTAACATTGACATTAAACATGGACATTAAACTACACGTAATCCGCCTTAAAAAAACATTATATCATGACCAGCAAGCAGCCGTGAGAGTCTTCTTCTTCTTCTGCGTTCGTTCTCAAACTCCTGCAGATTAGCAGGATGTAGTCCGGAGAACGGAATGCGCTGTGTCATGGTTTACAGCATTGCTGCGATATCTGCGCCTTTCGGCCTGACACATCCGACTTCAGCATGTCTGTGGGTCACTGACCCTATATGGGATGGGACAGCCAACTCCATCCTATAACCTCCTTAGTCGCATTTTACGACATGCGTGGAAGGTAAACAGTATTGCTATTCTGTGCACACCTTTCTGGGCCCGGCAACACACGGGCGGTTGCCTCTGTTATTGACTTTATTAGTGTTGTCTTTACTTGTAGCAAAATTAGGGTATCGCTTGTATCCTTCAATAGCTTCTATAGGTGCCTTTTATTTTCCAGTGTCTAGTGGCGCTATGTCTGAATGTGGTCTAGTGGCTGTCTGTTTGTCGGTCTGTCTGTTGATCCATTCATCGATCCACTCACCCACTCAAACACATCCACCCACCCAACCACCCACACATCTATCCATCCTTCCCTGTCTTTATCCGTATCTCTATATCTATCTATCTGCCTCTCTCTTCCTGTCTCTATTCCTATCTCTATATCTAACTCTCTTTATATATCTAAATCTATATCTTAATATCTTTCTCTCTTTATCTCTCTCTTTCTCTCCCTATATTTCTCTATCGCTATAACTCTCTGTCAGTCTCTCTCTATAACATATATCGCTATCTCTATCTCTCTGTCCATCTCTTTCTCCATCCATCCTTCTCTATCCATTTATCTATCCATCAATCTATCTATCCATCTATCCATCTCTATCCATCTAACTTTCCATCTATCTATCAATCTATCTATCCATCTATCCATCTATCTTTCTCTCTATTCGTCCGTCTAACGGTCCGCCTCTTCCATCCACCATCCATCCATCCATTCACCTAACTATCCATGTATCGATCTATCTATCTTTCTTTCTGGCTGTCTGTATATATGATTTATCTAATATATCTTTCTATCTATTTAATCTATCTACCTAGCTACACATACAGATTACATGCATTCAAATATAACACGTACACTCCCAGCTCGCAAATATAAGTCTACTTCGGTGAGCTCTAACAAACAGAAGAATATACAGCCAACAAATAGACAACAACACTTTTCTACCGTGACGCCTCTGTAACGTTGAGACTTTTCAATCTCTTATATCTGGCTTCCATAGATTTTATAGCTGCATGACTGTGTCCAGGCATGTCAATCTCAGGAATTACTTCAATATGACGAGCAGTGGCGTAGCGAAGGATGTCCCTGCAACCAAGAAATTTTCAGTAAATTCATAACTATATATTTAAATCTTGGAGGTAACGAAACAAATAAATGACATATTTGAACTTTTAAATACAGCAAGGAGTTTTAATTTATGTTTAAATATATTTTCATTTAACAAAATGGAGAAACAACGTTTCACCATCGAAATCAGAAACAATGAAGACCTAAAACAAATTGCAATGAAACGAGAGACATGGAGATCTATGACATCCGCCCTATATGTTGTCTTTGGCGCTAGAGGAATAACTAACTAACTAATATGACAAACAGAAAACGTGTGTCTAAGAACCCGAGAAATTGCGAGTGATTAGCTCTTACTTCCTATGTACAGTGGGGCGGTTTTTCTGAGCTTTCTTTTATATCCAGGAGACTTCAGCTTTCGGCTTAGTAAATTGTCTATTGAACGAGCCTTATACTCAGAGGGGATTTATAATTGTTTAAAAGAGACGCTACAAAGCTTCCATAAGAGAGCCTCAATATAACGGCATGCCATATACTAAGGTTTTCTGTTCCATGTGTGGTATGTCTAGTGGATCATTGGTGAGATCCACAGACGCTACGACATGCGAGCTAGGAACATAAACACGATAACATCAGATCTGTTATTGATTACAATAAACAGATTGAACATGACCACGATACAATTATGTCTTAAACTGTCAAAGGATTCGATATTTTTATTAGATACATTCATATTGGTAAAATAATTATAAATTAAGCAGGAAGTGAAAAATTGCAGGCGATGGAAGTGTTACTCTACAGAAGAATGATGAGAGTGCCATGGACAGATGAAAAGACTATCAAAGATATGCTGAATGAATCAAATACGAGCTATGAGATACGAGATAAATATCAGGAAACGACAATATATGGAGAAGTTATGAAACTGGGAAATCTGGAGAACATAGTTACAGCAGGCAAAATAGAAGGCAAGAAAGATCAAAGACGACAGAGTGTGAAAATATTAGATCGTCTGCCGTGGTGACATGGCAAAGAGTTAACGATCCTGATACAATATACTGAAAATAGAGAGTTGTGGAGGGACATGACCGTATTCAATAATCAGCACGAGAGCTGATGATGAACTTCAAATTATCACTAGTCAAGTACCACAAGATTTATCTTAGTTGGGTTACCTACAAAACCGTCACTTGGCGGCAACCTCTATGCCAGTAAGTAGATAAATCACCAAATTTACAGTGAAATCTACACATGTTACGACAGAACAGCGTAAAGACCCCACCCCCGTTTGTTAAATCATCATCATCATCATCATCATCATCATCATCATCATCATCATCATGTGCCATGCCGGCTAGCGTTGGCGATCAAGGCTCTCCACAGCTCTCTGTCTCCATTATTATGTATCAAGATCGTCGTTGTTTCCCTGCCGTGCCAGGTTGTCAAACTGTCTAATATTTCATCACGTTGTCGCCCTCTGTCTCTGTTGCCTTCAATCCTGCCTGTTGTGACAATGTTCTCCAAACCTTCCTGTCTCATGAAGTGGCAGAAAAATGAAGATTGTCTCTTTCTTATATTATTGATTAAGTTATGTTTCGCTTTTGACTCTTTCAACATGTCCACATTAGTTTTTCAGGCAGTCCATGGTATTCTCAACATTCTTCTATAGAACCACATCTCTACTGCTTCTAATTACCCACTTTCGAGATTGTTTATTGCCCAAGACTCGCACCCATATGTTAGTATATCAGTTATATAGTACTGCAGTACTCTCTTTCTCACCTCTAATGACAAAGTCATATTACACAATATGTATTTCATTTTTCTGAATGTTGTTTATGCCTGCACTATTCTGCTTCTTATTTCTGTTGAACTTCTTCCGTTCCCTTTACATAGATAAAGAGTGAACGTAGAATAGATGATATTTCTGAGAATATTTGGCATTCATCAAATACTACATAATTGGCACATCATCAAATACTACATAATTGGCACATCATCAAATACGACAATGAAAAAATCACATTATGTGAAATGTTTGTGGAGAGCTAGATATGTCATCACAAGAAACCGACAGTGAAATGAAGATATTGTGAACAAAATAAAGACTATCATAAGGCAATACTATACCGAGAGACAACAAACCAGGTGGTTTGACAACGTCATAAGAATAGAACCAAATCAACCACCTCCTCGTGCGTGCAACATCAGACGATTAATCTACTAGGTACAAAGAAGACCACGAACTAGATGGGTTGGAAATAATTTAAAAAACAAAAAAATATTGCGAATATGAAATATAGATGATAACCATAGCCCACGTGAAACAAATGACCAATAACAGACAACTCTACACACCCTTCTCCCATGACACTTAACGATGTAAGTGGAAATAACAATTGATAGATAGATCTAAAAAGACTAATAGGAGAAATTATTAGATGCCTAGTTTTATTAAAGATACTCAATAAACTCGGAGGACATGTGTGCAAGTTACGATACAGTAATTCAGAAATCGAGCTGAGTAACCTTAAAGTAAGTTTACTATGCAAAAAAACAAACAATTTACTGATCAGGTCAAAAGTAATAAATATGTATTAAAAAGGTAGAATAGAGGCAGCAATGGCCATTTTCTAATGAAACAAGTACGTACATTATTTAACAAAAAGAAATCGTAATAAAGAATTACTTCAGAGTAGCTAAGACTACTGGCGCATCCAACGATCTGCCCGCTACACATTGAGAGCCCCACACCATGTCCTCAGTCGCTCTTTCAATTATGCCAGTTGTAACCATTATCTTTAACCACAAACCATCGTGTTCTCACAGAATTATCAAACGTAAAGAATACTAATTCTCCTAGGAGAGTCTCAGGGATCTGGTACTTGTAGCTGCGTGCTGAAGACCGCACCCCCTTGCTGTCACCTCGCCGTGCACAGGGAACTTTTTATAATTTACTCTCCAACACAAAAACATAAGTCTTTACCGAGAGTTAAGCCCAGGACTGGACAGATGTAAGACCAATATTCTATCCTCTCATTCATGCACCATAAACACTAGCACTTTCAAATATTAGTACATACCATCATTTCCTCAGTTTTTCTATCCGTCCACAGTACTATTAGAAATGGTATTTAGATGCACCAAAGAGCCCGTAGCCTCCTAATCATTGGCTGCCATATTTTTGTATTACAAAGATTTGCATTCAAAAGAGCATATTCTTCGATTATTATATTTTCTACCAACTGTATCGCCAAAGTAGGATGTGTCGGGTCATTGTCACAAATGAAACGGTCATGCACCGCTTTTCCGTCCACTTGAATATATATTGATGAAAAATTAGTGTTGACAATTGTCCTGGTACAAGAACGATCCAGCGGGAGTGTGAGAATAACACTGAAAGAAATATCAGATGTTACCTGTAGTCTTCCACAGAATAATATCCGGTTCCAGGTGGGCCTGGTAGAGGTCCGGACCCGAGAAAAGGTAGTAGACAGTGAGTTCCTGACGGATCATGACATCTAGTGGCACCAAGCTGAAATTATATTGATTTATATAGGCGTATGATGCGATGTATTTGTGCTATGGCTAATCACACAGTTACACGTTACTATTTCTGTCAGTGTTCTTTATATTGTTATTATTACTAGCACTGCAACTGCTACAATAACTACTGCTGTAATTGCTGCAACTGTTACTACTCATCATCATCAGGTGCCATGCCGGGTGGCGTAGGCGGTCGTGGCTCTCCACAGCTCTCTGTTCACAGTATTATGTATCAAAGTCGTTGTTGTTTCTTTGCCGTGCCAGGTTGTCAAACTGTCTAATATTTTCTCACGTTGTCGCCTTCTGTCTCTGGTGTCTTCAATCTTGCCTGTTGTGATTATGTTATCTAAACCTGCCTGTCTCATGAAGTGGCCAAAAAAAGAAGATTGCCTTTTTCTTATATTGTTGATTAAGGTCCGTTTCGCATTTAACTCTTTTAACACCTATACATTAGTTTTTCTGGCAGTCCATGGTATTCTCAGCATTCTTCTGTAGAACCACATCTCTGTTGCCTCCAATCTCCCACTTTCCAGTTTGTTTATTGTCCAAGACTCGCACCCATATGTTAGTATAGGGGTTATAGCACTGCAGAACTCTCTTTCTCACCTCTAATGACACGGTCATATTACACTGTATATTTTTATTTTTCTGAATGTTGTTTTTGCCTGTCCTATTCTGCATCTTATTTCTGTTGAACTTCTTCCATCTGTTGTTATAACTATATAATGTTACTACTACTACTACAATTATACCTATTAATTATACCTACCATTATTATACCATAATTATACCGGCTTTTTGCAGATGACCAGGTTTTATTCCACAACAGCATTAAAAACCTACAAGGTCACCTAAGCATAATAGACACAGCAGGCAAGCAATTTGGAATGAAAATCAACATAGACAAAACAGAAGTAATGAATATTGCAAGAGAAAAGGAGAACATCAACATACAGATAAATAATAAACAACTTAAACAAGTAGATGAATTCAAATATCTGGGCAGCACATTGAGATATGACAACAAACAAGAAGCAGAAATAAACGCAAGATGTAATAAGGCCTGTCAGGTCATAGGTCAATTAACACCTTTACTAAGAAACAAATATATTGCACTAGAAACAAAGAAAGCGCTTTTCAACACCATTTTCTTACCAATTTTGTGTTATCAGTGTCATACTTGGACATTAGATTCTAGAACAATACATAAGATTAACACCACTGAAATGAAATGTGTGAGACGTATGATTGGAGTTAGCTTGAGAGACAAAATCTGGAATGAAACACTAAGGAAACAATTAGGATCAAGCCAACAATAGAATACATCCAGAAACAACAAGTTAAATGGTACGGCCACATAACCAGACAGAAAGAGCAAAGTATTATCCAAAAAACACTTAACAAACGATACGAAAACAGTCGACCTATTGAATGCCCTCGTAAAAGGTGGATAGATAGTGTATTAGAGACACTCGGAAATATAACATCGGAAGAGGCAAATAGAAGGGCAAAAGATCGTACACTCACTCTCCTCTCAACACCGAAAGGTACATGAGGACAGAAAGAAGAAGAAAAAGAATTATACCTACCAATTACTTCAACTGCTACTACTACTACTATTACTATTACTACTACTACTGCTACTACTACTACAATTACTGCAACTGCTACTACTACTACTACTACTACTAATACTAATACTACTACTAAAACATTGCTAGCATATCCTATACAGGACGTAGCTATAAATCCATAATTTTTTGGCTGTGGTGATTTTCTAGGCATATAAATAAGTAAGTAGTTTGCCATTGCTTTCTGAACGATCTGGATTCACAATTGCCTGTGGCGGGGATCGAACTCGGTACCTTGGCCGTCACAGACGCACTCTGTACTACTACTACTAATAATACTACTACAAATACTACTACTACTACTACTATTACAAATACTATTAATACTACTTCTGCTAGTACTACTAATACTACTACTACTACTACCACTATTACTATTACTACTACTACTCATAGAATTAGTACTACTACGAATAATGTAGACTTACGTAAAGCACAGGTTTATATATCGTCTCAATGGGACACCATAGACTATATAAAAAACTAGTGGGTAATGATGGGCAATGATGAGCACACAAGAAATCATAAAAATTACAATACACAAATCATATTCAACGTTTCAACCAAAAGGTCTTTATCAAGACACAAACAAATCATTAAAAGACGACGAATAGAAAAATTATCACAACGTCCAACGGAAATATGGAAATGATATGCCGGAAGGTCAGAAAGTACATAAAAACGTAAATATATGTGGAAACGAAACGAACAAAAAGATGAGTAAATGACGGAACAAAAAGAATAAAGACAAAGACCACACCAAACCAGTACTAGACATAAGAGTGGTCGGAATTGAGTCCAAAAGGCTTGAGTGTACCCAACTCGAAAATGAGACGATTTTCTAGAGCATACCTAGATCTATCATCGGTAGTGCAAGATCTGATGGCGGTGACCTGAATATCCAAAGCACCATGATGACCATCGCCGTTGAAGTGTGTGGCCACAGGAGTGGGTGTTCTGTGCTTGATGGCATGAAGATGGTTACAAAAGCGATCGCTCAATCGTAGGCCGGTTTCCCCGATGTACTGTTTGCCACAGCGTTTACATATGATCACGTAAATGACATTACGGGATTCACATGTAAAGGCCTCATCGATGGAGAAAGTGGCCTTGGGAAATGAAATGGAGCGCATCTGAACCACATAAGGACATGTAAAGCAACGGACACGTGAGCAACGAACAGTGTCAAAATGGTCAGGAACAGAAGACTTAAGGTGGCTATGAACCAAGATGTCCCTCATATTTCTATCACGCCTATAAGCCACCAGAGGTAAGTCATGGAAAGCGTCACGGGTGTCAGGATCAGACTGGAGAAGAGAATAATGTTTGAGCATGATGCGTCGAACAGAAGAGTTATGGGGATGAAAGGTAAGAATAAGTTTAACCCTATCAGAGGAGGAGGAAGAACCCTGAGGGTAAGTCTAATTGTTGTTACGTTTCACGCAGTTACCTTGTATTGATTGTCATACGAATAATGTACAATCTCCGTGATCATTCTATGTAAACTTGATAGATAATTAATACAAACTGTATGTACTCCGTGTCTTATATAACAATTGTATAATTATATATGAATGTTGATAGCTGATACTCAGTACATTCTATATAAATGTTTATAGCTCATGCTCTGTACGTTTCAAGTGTTCTGGTAAACCAAGACAGACGTACCTCTGTTAGTTCATCTAGACCAGGTATAGCCAAGCGCCAACCCTCGTCATCGGTGAGATGAAAGTGAAACTTGTTCAGCTTATACATTGCCATAACGTCTAGATATCTGAGATTAGAAAATGTTACACTTATACATTGCCATAACGTCTAGATATCTGAGATTAGAAAACGTTACATTTATACATTGCCATAACGTCTAGATATCTGAGATTAGAAAATGTTACACTCATACAAGAATTAATGCTAGATCATTGATCTATTGTTCTAAATCTTTACTTTCTAAAACTTATGTGCAAGGAGCGGTCGATAGAGGAAGGAGATGAGGAGGGCAAAGAAAATGCTGGATTGAAAATATCCTGGAATGAAGTCTTCAATGTGACACCCTTACGTTTCTGGCGATTTGTGGGTCATTCAACTGTGTTCATCACGTATGAACACATAAAGAGGAAGGGGGATGGTGATTCGCTTAATTTCTTCTTTTATTTTTAATTTATACTTGTCTTTATCTTCTATTTCATCAAACTCTCCAGCAATCACTGGTACAGTATAACTTCTTGGGAAATGTTGTATCACTTTACAACGCGTATAAAGTCGTTACCTTCTTTCTTCTTTAGTTTTGTTTGATTTGTTTATGTTATCGTCCGTGATTCATTTTTTTTTCAGTCTCCGTATAGTGTTTTCAAATCTGAAATTTCTATTGATGTTTAAGTACTTCTTATGATACGTATTTCTTCAGTTGTCACACTACTGTTCGTTGTGTGACTGTCAGCTAAAAGAAGTTGGTCCAATCTATATATCTATCTTTTCGTTAAACCCTTTACTGCCTTTCAGCGTCAGGGATAGAAGCGTTCTCTGGAGATGACCCTCGTGTGTGTTGAGTATATTGTGGACTTTGTCGCCTCTTTTATTTCGGTGGTCCATCGTTTTCGTGGTCGGCCTTTAGGTCTGCCTTCACTATATCTGTGTAGCATGGCTTGTTGTGGTATGTTGTCTGGTGATAGTCTGCTGATGTGTGCAAACCATTTGATCGTTGCAGCTTTTAATATATTTTCCATGATTGGTGCGGTTCCGATTCTTCGTTTAATGCCCTCATTCCTTACTCTCTCTTAGCGATATTCATAAGATTCTGCGTAAACATGCCATTTTAGCTGTCACAAGTTTACGTTTGTCTTGTGATTTCGTTATCCATGTTTAGCAATGATAGCACAGCGGTGCCATAATAATCGTTTTGAATAGTGCTATTCTAGTGTTTAAATCTAGATTTCTTTCCTGAAGATATGTGATATTTGCCCTAGGGTTTGGTATGCTTTACTACATCTATTGTGTATTTCTTTACTACTCTTGCCGTTTATTGTTATATTGCTTCCAGGTATATGAATTCTGTCACTTATTAAAGTCTATTGTTTCCTATATATAAATATATACATATATATTGGTGTTGCTTTCTATTCTTCCTATCTTCATTACTTCGGTCTGAAACTTTAACTAAGTCTTAACGTCTAAAAGAAAGGAAACTGTATTACACATATATAGCTTTAATAAAAACGGTATTTCATGGACATACATTATGTAAGGACAATCTATGTTATGACATATAACACATTCTTTCAGTCTTTATACTCACAGAAAGGAGGCAGTTGATTCCCTGGCTATAGGATGACCCTCTATTGTTCTAACATCAAACCAATAGGTCTACTCAAGCTATCCGACCTAACTAATTTCATCTACTTTTACTCTAGATTGCGACACTCAAGGTTGTCAGCAATCCTTTCCAGAATACTCTACTCTATACGCATCCTTTATTAAACTAACAGTTTATGGAAATATTTTATTCTCCCCTACCATTCTCGTGTTTCGGTCACGACTGGTTGAATATTCACACTAACTAATTCCGTCGATAACCCTGTCTCGTCAGCACTTACTAACAGTTATTTTATAAAGGTGTCTATTTTATTCTTCTTTACATTTTAAAAGTACTATCTCAACAAAATAAAGGACAACTAATTATAATATTTTCCTTTCTCAATTTTCATTGTCCGACACACTGTAAGACCGACAGTCCGTCACATCTTTATGAACCACTACAGTGATATTTATAGTACATTACCGCCTTCAAATGTAATTCTGTCAAGAGATAACGTAATTCTATATTTATAGACCTTTTTAGGGGTGGTGGAACATGTAGGTTCTGGGCTGGAGGTCTTACAATCTAGGACTTTTTGAAGAGCTTCAAAATAACCTCTCATATTCCAAGTGTAACTGATTGCTGCGGAAGCTGCTGTCCGCTTGATAATAAGCTGCTTGCATCAAAGACACCATGCACAAAGGAGCCCATAGCAATATCTTCGCGAGGTACCCCTGTTTCAAACAAAGCTTGCAATTGGAGCGATCAGGTATTTGGCGGTGTACCCAAGTATCTAATTCTTTCTCTTTTCTTGTCTACCATGCTTTCTTGTCTAATCCCGACGCCCTCACTAAGGATCTTGAATGGTGAGGATGAACATATTTACCTTGAGTGGATCCGGGACCTGAATAATGTCTCAGCTGAAGCGAAAGTATCTTACAAACTGACATTGCACCCACATTCAGTACATGTCCTAATCTCGAGATATTGGATGCAGGATCAAGAAATCTCACGGGGAATCTGGACACTCGATGCCGGAGAGAATCGTGAAGGCATAGGATGCACGACGTGAGACAGTCACATCAAATACTCGGTATACACAGAATTAAGGATCATGGATGCGTCTCGAGAGCTAATGACCATAGGGGAATACATCTCGTTGAACCACACCTCAATCCTCAAAAGGAAAGACTTTTCATGGCGACTTTATGAGGGCAATTGACCACACGACAAGTTTTAGATAGAGGAAGACATTTGCATGCCATTGTTTGGGATGGAGATGTCTGCAGAAAATAAACCCACAATGCATGTCAAACAAAATCTACAATTCGAGTTCGCTCGTCGCCTCGGTTACCAAGGCCTGCACAAGAGAGATCACTTCTCTGTTCTTTGCGAAATGTCAGCGAGAGGGAACCTAAACATCCTACAACCAAGCATAGCAGGCATACGAAACATGATCTCAGAGGTAATAAAAACATTACAGGAACACAAGATACACGTAGTCTTCTTTCAGAAAACAATACCACCTCGGAAGGAAATGAATATCACCAACTACACAAATCAATCAATCAATTAATCAATCAAGTGTCATGCCGAATGGCGTAGGCGATCATGTTTTTTCTCGACTCTCGGTCTCTTGTTTTGTCAATAAGCTCGGTTGGTGAATTTCTCTCGTGCATAATACCAGTCCATCTAGAAACATCTCTCTTTGTCGTTCCCTATCTCTTCTTCCCTTGATCATTCCAGTGTCACTTCAGGTCATTGAAGTGTTCAATATGTGTCCTTCTCAGCACATGCTATAGAAGAGACTCTTCCTCACTTTAATCACAATCCCCAGTGCAAGTCATTTTCACATTCAAAGATACTTCTCTATGGTGAGCTAGAGAAGGGTATACGATCTCAATGTGGCCAAAGGAAGCGCTACAAGGACTCGTTAAAGAACTCACTGAAAGCCTTTGAAATTGACCACTATATATGGGAAGAACTTGCACAAAATAGATCTACATGGCGTTCTAAAATAAAAAAGAGCGCATTATCTTGTGAAAAGAAAAGAAATGCAGCAGCTCAACAGCGGAGAGCAGCTAGAAAGTCACGGATAGACCAAGCTCCGTCTACAGTCGTCATTCCATGTCCGAACTGTCCAAGAACATTTACAGCTCGAATAGGACTCATTAGCCATTTACGAACTCATAATCAAGCACATAACTATAATTGAATTTTCAAAAGTGGATGTAACAGATGGTCATCATCACTTGTGATGGACGAACAACAAACAACAACATGCCATAGAAACCTTGACTTCCTGCCGCTAATGTTTGATATAATTGATCTTCTTACGCCAGCATCAATGAGAACATCTACATTAGTTTTCATACTGTCCATGGTATTTTCATCATTCTTCTCAGAAACCACATCTCTGTAGCCTCCGGTTAGTTTTTATTTTTTGTTTGTTTACAGTATATGCTTCACATCCGAAAAAAAGAATTGGTTCGATATAACATTTCAGCACTCGAATTTGGGTCTGCATTGATATTCTTCCATTGCACAAAATAGTTCTCATTTTTTTGGAATGCTGATTTGGCTTGTGCTGTTCGGCTCTTTATCTCACTTGAGCATCTACCTTCTGATGTTAACAGGGTGCCAAGATATTTCACTTTTTCAACTTGTGCTAATTTTGTGTCGTTAATCATTATGTTGCATCTTGGTCTCTTTGAGATCATTACGTCTCTGCGAGACAACCATTATTTATGTTTTCTAAACAAAGCACACATGTAAATGTCTGAAGTGTTAAGGCACTAATTAGAAATGATGTCCAGGCCACCGTAACCAATAGTACTGAGGGAGGCATAGATCACCAGAGAATAAAAAGTATGGGACAACTGCAACACCTAATATACATTGCACAATATTTACTGTCTTCGAACATCATTCACAAGTATGCCAGACGTTGAGCAACATTCTGTCAACTCCCCCTCTTCCTTGTCAACAACTGTCACATTTGTTCAGAACACCCTCAACCTCCCCTAATTGGTCCAGGAAATTATGGACCACTATCTAATCCAACATTGACATCATAAATATCAATACATCATTGAGGTAGAATGGTAGTTGAAGGACTTGCCTGAATATCTTTTCCTTGCTCTGGAAGTTTCGTGCAACATCAATGAGAACCCCTCTGTACGGGTAACGCGGGGCATCTCGTATGTGAGCTTCAGGAATCTGAGAACCGTATTAAAATGTTGTATGTTATAAATATTATAGATATCAATCTCTTGTCTCTTGAAAAAAAAATGCTATTATATTTTGTAGAGAGTGACCGAATGATTAGAACACCGGTCCCATAACTATGACGTTTCGAGCTCAAACCACTGTTGGAACAAGAATATTATCTTTCAGAGGTAGAATACAAATGATTGCAGTAGACATCGTGGCGACTTCTATGATAAAGCAAACTTTATTTATGCCTAAGAAAAGGACCACCTATGTTTTATTATTTAGACATAACACATTTTTTAATTTTAAAAATGTGGATAAAATAGGAGAAAACAGTTGTTGTATAAACTTTTTAAGGAACCGTTCAATGAGGACCGATTTTCATACGAAACCCAAGAAAACAGACAGTAAGCATCGTTTCATTGGGTTTTCCGTATAGTTTTTTAAAGTAAAATTAATTAATTTTAAAAAAACACACGACTCAACAGAACCCACCAAAACAGATCCGAAAATAATTCTTGTGATTAGGCCTCATGTTTTAGCTTTTCTCACCAATGAGATAGTACAAATGTTCTAGGTATAAATGGCAACTTGTAGCACTAACGCAGTGTTTTCCCAACGTGGGACGCACGCCACACAAGGGGACAATTTGATTATTCAGGGGCATTTCAAAGGTAATTATTCCCTAAATTTTAGGGAACAATTCAATTTTTGAATATCAAAAATATGTGTATGTTACATTGGGGGTGGGGGGGATGTCAGACTTTTAGAAAGACTTAGGCTGAGCCCGATATAAAAATGGTTGAGATACACTGCATTAACGGAAGCACGGTAGACAAAAGGTTGGGAGACACTGGACTAACGGGGGCACGGTAGACAAAAGGTTGGGAGACACTGGACTAACGGGGGGCACGGCAGACAAAAGGTTGGCAGACACTGGACTAACGGGGGCACGGTAGACAAACGGTTGGGAGACACTGGACTAAAGGGGGCACGGTAGACAAAAGGTTGGGAGACACTGGACTAACGGGGACACTGTAGACAAACGGTTGGGAGACACTGGACTAACGGGGGCACGGTAGACAAAATGTTGGGAGACACTGCACTAACCCATCAGAAACATTGGACAAATCATATCAGATATTGCTAGTGTTCTGGGTATGAATGACACGTTGAAAAAATAACCACCAACCTCTCTCAAACATTTGACAAATTATATCAGTTAGCTACAATAACTACTATTGTAAAAATTAAAAAAAAAAACCCCAAAACTTTGCATGGATATCCTATTATGGAGATAGCAATCAACCCAGTATGTACTTGCTGTAGTGGTTTTGTAAGTAATATAAATACTTTTAGTAGGTTGTCATTGCGCTCTAAAAGTTCGGATGCACAGTTATGGTTGACTGCTCAGCGTAAACAGGGGTTGCTATTTATTCAACACTACGGAGTGTTTGTTTGGTTAATAGAGAATGTATTGAAAGTTCTGACGCTCAGCTAGACTAGGACTGAGAGATTTGATAAAGTTCATCAAGAGAGGGATTGTTGAAGACCTTAGAGGATTCAATCGATGGGAGGCGAACAAGAGGTAGGCAGAGATACAAGTGAGATAGTGCTTTACACGATGGGTCAGTTGGTCTAACAGAGTGCACCACACAAAAAAGAGACATGGGATGTTGGAGATTTGTTGCAGCCAACCTTCGCTGCTGTGACCGCACTTGATGATGATGAGTGGATGCGTATCATACAGATGCGACACGGAGAGATACGTTGATACAAGCTATGATATTCTTACGCGTGTCCACTTATGAAACATATATTGTACTATTTTTCAGTCTAATCACCGCTGACATAGAACACCCACTGCAATCTGTAATACAGAATGTGACATGCCGCAGTCTAAAGACAGGAAGATCGTGGATCGAGAGAGTGGTAATGACGTCATTAAGTGTGAGCAAAGTGCAGAACGTTGCACCGGGAGCGAAATAGATAAGAGTGACCATCGTAATGGACGAAATAGATAAGTGTGGCCATCGTATTGGACGAAATAGATAAGTGTGGCCATCGTATTGGACGAAATAGATAAGTGCGGCCATCGTATTGGATGAAATAGATAATTGTGGCCATCATATTGGACAAAATAGATAAGTGTGGTTGTCGTATTGGACGAAATAGATAAGTGTGGCCATCGTATTGGACAAAATAGATAAGTGTGGCCATCGTATTGGACGAAATAGATATGTGTGGTCATCGTATTGGACGAAATTGATAAGTGTGGCCATCGTATTGGACGAAATAGATAAGTGTGGCCATCGTATTGGACGAAATAGATAAGTATAACCGCCGTTATGGACGAAATAGATAAGTGTAGACATCGTATTGGACGAAATAGATAAGTGTGGTTATCATATTGGACGAGTTCATTGCAAGACCTGCTTCTGGGTAATAATTATCAATAAGAATGCAAAGTATCGTGTTTATTAGAGTCTGAGTTGAAGGTGCAGGTATTGGTCAGTGACAGTTCCAGGAAAGGTTATATGACTAAAGACACGGATGGTTAGGTTTGTTAAATCCGTGCGCTGTGCTTGTGCCTTCACAGATTAGTGTGTTTGGAAGACTGTCAAACTGGAGAGGGGTACGTTTTCTGTGACTGCATGCAATATGACTAATGATGATGTGGTAGTGAACGAGGGCATTGAGCTCGATGAGTGCACAGAAGGAAACTCATGTTTGTATCCTTAGTGACTTGGCGAACGTACTAGAATATACAAGTGAGTTGCATTCGTTAACAGTAGTTTAAAGCAGTAGAAAGGTTATAGTTGGAACAGTGATTTGAATCAGTCGAGAAGGTGAAGTTGGAACAGTGATTTGAATCAGTCGAGAAGTTGAAGTTGGAACAGTGATTTGAATCAGTCGAGAAGTTGAAGTTGGAACAGTGGTTTGAACCAGTCGAGAGGTTGAAGTTGGAACGGTGGTTTGAATCAGTCGAGAGGTTGAAGTTGACATGCCTCACATTCAGTATCATGGCTGATCATGCTGGTATCATGGCAACATAAGAGCATATCGTATTCTGGGCTCTGCTGCTGTATGTGGTGGTGGAGCAATGGCTATACTAAAAGTATTTCAACAGACAACACAAACAGGTGAGATTAGTGATCATTCATTTTCCCAGTTCTATAAAAATGAATTGGTAATATTAAAGACAGATCACGGTGAAGATTCACGCCTAGTTGAGATCAGAGTGGGACATTTGAGAGCAGTCCGAGACAGTTGAGAGTAGAGTGGGACAGTTGAGAGCAGTCCTGAACAGTTGAGATCAGAGTGAGACATTTGAGAGCAGTCCGGGACAGTTGAGAGCAGAGTGGGACAGTTGAGAGCAGAGTGGGACATTTGAGAGCAGTCCGGCACAGTTGAGAGCAGAGTGGGACATTTGAGAGCAGTCCGGGACAGTTGAGAGCAGAGTGGGACAGTTGATAGCAGAGTGGGACAGTTAAGAGCAGTGTGGGACATTTGAGAGCAGTCCGGGACTGTTGAGAGCAGAGTGTGACAGTTAAGAGCAGAGTGGGACATTTGAGAGCAGTCCGGGACAGTTGAGAGCAGAGTGGGACAGCTGAGAGCAGTCCGGGACAGTTGAGAGCCGAGCGGAACAGTTGAGAGCAGAGCGGTACAGTTGAGTGCAGAGCGGGACATTTGAGAACAGAGCGAAACAGTTGAGTGCAGAGCGGGACAGTTGAGTGCAGAGCGGGACATTTAAGAACAGAGCGGGACAGTTTAGAGCAGAGCGCGGTCGCGGCATTTTGCGCTGATACTTTCAAAGTGCGCATCCAATATACTAAAAGTGTATACATGTGATGATGATGATGATATTAATGTGTGTTGCCTGTGCGTACTGTGTCATATCATTGAATCCATTAATTACTATCTTACAATACTACTGTTCTCTGTTATACTCAGTAGTGTCTGAACTCCATAGAAAGCTCCAGCTGGTTGAGATGCTCTGATGGTAATGATGTTTGTTGCCGGATCGACCCTGAGTTCGTATCCTGGAAATTAAAAAAAACACACTGGGTAAATATACACACATTAAATATCAGATATAGAATATGTATATCCAAGATCACAAGATATCAGATATAATATTTGTATATCCAACCGTAACAAGATATCAGATATAATATTTGTATATCCAACCGTAACAAGATATCAGATATAATATTTGTATATCCAACCACAACAAGATATCAGATATAATGTTTGTATATCCAAGCGAAACAAGATATCAGACATAATGTTTGTATATCCAACCACAACAAGATATCAGATATAATGTTTGTATATCCAAACGAAACAACATATCTCAATTCACCAAACGGTCGCCCATGTTCAGCTTTGACCACCCATCATAAACATCAGATAGCGCATATGATCCACACATGATACAGCAGTCAACACAACATTTCAGAACTCCTGTCCATTTTCATCTAATCTTCCCGCTTCTATTGTCTATTGTCTTTCCCCAGGTGAATGATGGTTGATCGCATTCACACTTGCCGTTAAGCGTAGGGGTGGTATCTTAAGCTGTCGTTCCAAGGCCAGATGTGTCGCCAAGGTTACATTTAGTCCATGTTTATTCAAGGTTATCTTGATTTTTTTCTATCCACCGTTTTCTTGGTCTACCTTTGGCTTTACGCCCGGATATTCTTGTATTATATGCTCTAATTGGTATTTGGTTTGGCTTCATTCTCATAAGGTGACCGAACCATTTTACTTGCTGTCTCTCCATATGTTCGATACATGATATTATACCAACTCTTTTCCTAATTTCTTCATTTCTTATGTTATCTAGTTTGGTAACCATTGCAGCTTTTCTCAGACACTTCATTTCACATGTGACGATTTTTCTTTGCATGAGTGAAATGCTTCATGTGGTCTTTGATATTTTGCGTCCATATTCTTACTGGTTGACCTCTTTTTCGTTGCAATCGCATGTCCTGACAAGTATGATAAATAAGACATAAAACATTGGCGACAGGAGACAACTTGAACGATTCTTAAAATGCGAGGACTGGTGCAATACAGAACAAATATTAAGATAAACAATAATAGGAACATTCGTTAGCAATATTTATATTAAGTAATCGTATACTATAATAATAATAATTAATAAAAAAGAAATATAATCTTTCTAATCTTTTCTTTCGTTTCGCATGTCCGAAAAATATAGTTTTTATTTATATTTTAAAACATGTTATAGGATCTCTGTGGAGTAGTGGTTAAGCCGTTCGTCTTGTGCTCAAGCTGTTATGGTTTCAATATCTAGCTGATAGAATCATGTTTACAAAGTGGATCTTATTTCACAAATCTCTGCGTATTATCGCTTTAAGCTACGGGGTGATATGTGCTCTGATTACCGCAGATCTCCCTCGTGTCTGTATTTCGAACGTACATATTATAAATATAGATTTTAGGCGACACGGATATGTTTACATGAAACTGTTATTTCACTACCTGTAAACCTAACCCCAAAGGAAACCATATTTGTTTACGTTAGACGCCCTCAATGTTATTTCACTACCTTTAAAACTAATCCTGTGAAACCATATTTGTTTAATTTTAGCCGTTCCTAATCTCCTTTTAACTTCTGTTTCTTCTTCTTCTTCTTTCGTTCACTTGAAACATGTCTATATCTGTAATTCTGTCTCCTTAATAAAACTCACTGTCTTTTGTAGTTCATACAGTGTCCCATAGAGTTTTGATTCCAGTGTTGTTTCCTCTGGCCAATATGTCTGCCTCAGCGTTTCATGCTCAGAACACTCTTGAAGTATATGTTTGGCACTCTGTGCTGCCTGTCCACATGTACACATGGCCGTGTTGCTAATCTTTAACTTTGTATACATGTGACTGCGGAGTCGGTTGTGTCCTGTTCTGAGACGTAGAATTATAACTTGTTCTGATCTGTTCATATTGTGATAGTCATCTTGTGTTGGTGTTTGTGGCTTTCTTATTGACTTTATCATCTGTTTTTTCTGATGGTAGGTGATTGGTATATCTGGTTGGTCTTCGGCAGCACCTTCCTTAGCCAGTTGGTCTGCTTTTTCATTTCCTGGTATTCCACAGTGAGAGGGTATCCACTGCATGGTTACCCTATACTGGTAAGACAATTCGCTAAGTAGTTTTTTCAAGTCTGTTAGTTTTCCAGACTGGAGAGCTTGAAGCACTGACCTTGCATCTGTCAGGAATACCACAGGCTGTAGGTCAGAGTTGGAGTTAAGCAGTTTTTTAGCTGCCACACTAATTGCCTGGATTTCTGCATCATAATTATTGCAGAATTTTCCTGTCGGTGTTCTGATTGTATCTCTAGGCTTGTGTGGATATTCTATATATACACCTGCACCTCCATTCCTCACAGCATTCTGTGCTGACCCATCTGTGTACACTCTGACCCATATATCTTGTGTATATTCCTCATCCAGGAAACTGAGGGTGACTGTCATTCGCTGCACACTGTTCTGTTCGTCCTCGCTTAGTATTCCTTTCACATGGGTCTGAATGTATATTGGCATTCCATGGCTTTCACTCCACGGGGTTTGCTCTGGTACAGACCTTAAGGGGCTGTCAACTTCAGGTAGGTCTGTAAGTTGTCTACGGAGTCGTTTAGCTTGATGGATAAAGCTGCTCCTTTTCAGTCGTCCCATTGCTAGATTTTGGAATCTTTTCTTCATTGGATGACTTGGCATACACTGAAACTTTTCTGCTTGAATTAGTACTTTTGTGTCTCTGCGTTCGCCAAGTGTTTGCATTCTTCCCATTTTCTGCATCTCTGCTATGGGTGTTGATTTCCTTGCTCCCAACATTATTCTAAGTGCCTGGTTTTGCACTTTATCTAGATCTTGTAATGTGGTGTTTGATGCAGGACACCACGCAGCTGAACCGTATTCCAGGTGTGGTCTTATGCCTTGCTGGTAAACTTTACTGAGTATATTTCCACTGGCTCCCCATGTGGTTCCACTTAGTTTTCTCAGGATAGCTAGCTTCCTCCTGGCTTTTGTTGTTGCTTTGTTTATGTGCTGCTTATCATCAAAAGTAACTCCGAGGTATGTGGGTTGTTTGTCTTCTTTCAAGAGCTCTCCATCTATCCTGATATGACCAGCTTTTTGTTTTGGTGAGAGGGTAAAGAGTGTAGTGCTGCACTTATCTGTGTTAATGCTGACGCACCATCTATTAGCCCATACGGTTAGGGCATCGATAGCTCTTTGTATTTGTTTAGTGGCCACTGTTGCATGTTCTTCCGTGCACCAGATCACCAGGTCGTCAGCATACATTGCCACTTTGATCCCGTGTGGTAGTTCAGCAACTAGGTCATTGATGTAAACCAAGAAAAGTGTGGGTGACAGGACTCCTCCCTGGGGACTCCATGATGCAGTAGAACATTCTTGCTCTTGCGACCATCTAATTGTACCCTGGCTCTTCTATTATGCAGGTATGCTTTTACCCATTTGTACATTCTTGAGCTAACCCTGCAATTTCGCAATTTCTTTAGGAGCCCTTCTTTCCAGACCTTATCAAATGCTTTCCTGAGGTCTATCCATGCTGCTAGTACCAGTTTCTTTTCTTGGAAGGCATCCTCAATCTCTTGGGAGAGGTAGGTTGCCTGATCTTCAGTAGAGTAGCACTGTCTGAAACCTGCTTGCTGTGATACCAGAAGGTTTTCACTTTCAAGGTACCACTGCATCCTAAGATTGATAATGCGTTCCATTGTTTTACATAGACAGCTTGTGAGGCTGATGGACCTGTAGTTGGAGACTGTGTTGCCATCTTTTCCTGATTTGAGGAGTGGTATCATTATTGCTTCTCTCCACGCCTGTGGTACATTACCCGTGGACCAGCTTGTGTTAAAGATCTGCAGTAGCTTTGCTCTTGCTGCACTTCCCAGGTTTCTAATCATTTCATTGGACACTCCATCAGCTCCAGGGGACTTTTTCATTTTCAATTTGGATATTGCATGCTCCAGTTCTCTCATTGTGATTGGTGCCTCCATGACTTCAGGTATAGGTTCACCTTGTCCAATGTTTTGCTGGTTCTCTCGAACCTCCTGTTGTTTATATGGGCTGAATTTGACGTTATTGTCTTCTGCAAAGGAATCTGCAAAGTAATCAGCTGCATGTTTACCTGTTAAAATGTTTCTATCTTTATAAAGTGTGATCCTGGTATTTCTCCCTGTACCTTCATCATTTAGTTGTTTTACAAGTTTCCATAATTTCCTAGTATCTCTTTCTAGGTTCAGCGACTCTGTTTTTTCTTTCCAGCTGCTCCGTCTGGCTTGTAACTTGGCTCTTTGAAATTTAGCCTTTGTTTGCTGATATTTGTTGTGATGTTCTTGGCTAGGTCTGTTCTCAGCCTGCTGTCTAGATGTTTCCATCTCATTTTGCAGCTTTTCCAGTTCATTATTCCAGTAGGGTGTGTAGTTCATGCGTGCCCCCCTGGGTATGGTTTTACTAGCAGCATGTAGTATACATCTATTAAATTCACTCACTGCTCTATTGATGTCTTTGTCCAAGTTCATGTCCTTAGCTAGAACACTGGTTAAATGCTGGTACATTTTCCAGTCTGCCCTTTTATAGTTCCACCTAGTGAGCGTGCTGCTGTCCGTGGTAAATTCATTGTGGATTTCCAGAAATACTGGTCTGTGGTCACTACCCCGTGTGATGTTCCATTCCAAGCCTGGTGAGTGGAATGCTAGGTCTGGCGTAGAGGTGGTGTGCCATGCTCTCGAGTAGAAGGTTGGCGAGTCTGCTGGCTGGTTAATAAGGATTAGATTATTTTCATCCTGCCAGCTCTCAAGTTCCTCACCTCTCTTGTCGATATGATCGTAGCCCCAGCTCTGAGAGTGGCTGTTGAAGTCACCACACACCATAAGTCTCTCTTTGTCTGGAATTGTGTCTAGTGCCAATGGTTTATCATTTGGGCAGTAGTAGTTCAGGAGATGGAATTCTTCACTGTCTGTTTTTAGGTGGAGCATCTGGTATTCTGCCCCTTCCATATATACTTCAAGCTGACATGCGCTGATATTGTTTTTAACAAGTGTCAGAATTCCACCCTTTCGCCTGTCCTTTCGGTCAGATCGGTAGCACTGGTAGCCTCTGATTTTGAAGGCTGTGTCGCTGCTAAGGTGTGTTTCTTGGATACAGCATATGTTAACTTGTTCTTCACTGAGGACATTTTCAAGTTCCAATTTTTTGCTGTATCCATCTCTTTTACTGTTGACACCCTCAGCATTCCAGTGCATTATTTTTATTGGTCGTTTGTTTGTTTGGCCAGTAGCTCTATTCCCTTGCCTCCTGGCTCCTCGGGGCAATTGAGAAGGACTTCCAGTAACTGAGGTTGGGCCCTTTCGAGGTATAGGGCCCGGCACCGTCCCTGCCTGAACGTCCGCCACAGGGCAGGCACCATAACTATTTATAGATGTAGACATGTTTCCATTGTGTTTTGTGCGTGGCATCCTGATTATCTGTGCGCCTTTTGGCTGGATGCCTCCGTCTTCAGCACTCTGCTTACTAGGGCAGGACTGCTCGAGTGGGACTGCCCGACCAGTCTTAGTTTCCAGTCCCTAATGGCTGAACTAAGCCCCATCACCTCTGCACGGTGCTGGTCTCGATGGAGAACTTCTGTTTCACATCTGCCATCATTTGTGACTATGTGTCCAAGATATTGATAATACTTTACTTGTTGCAGTTTATCTCCATGTATGTTTATATTTAGCTCTTGTTCTTCTGTGTCTGTGCTGATTATCATGGTATTTGTTTTTTTGGATTTTTATTTCTAGTCCATATTCATTACTTGATTTATTGACTTGATCTGTTAGTCTTTGTAGTTCATGTTCACTTTCTGCTAAAAGAACAGTGGCATCCTCATATCTCAGGTTGTTTATTATTTCCCCTCTGATCTTAATTCCCGATATTTCTTCTATATGTTTAAAGATATTCTCTGTGTAGATATTAAATAGGCTTGGTGATAAAATGCATCCTTGTCTTACCCCTCTTCTTATTTCTATGTATGGTGAGTAGCTGTTTTCACACCCTATTGCTGCAGTCTGTTCCCGATATATATTTCTAATAAATATGATGTCTTTTCCATCTATGCCTATTTCTTGAAGACATGTGATTAATTTTTCATGTTGGACTGTCAAAGACCTTGCTGTAGTCTATGAAGCAAATATATATACTTTTTTGGACTTCTATATATTTATCTATCACAGGAAGCAACAACAAAAGACAAAAACACATTTGGTGAGTTTAGTCATTTTCCCATATGCCTACAAAGTTAACCTTATTTGTGATTAAATATGCTCTTTATTCTGTATGTAAATATCGTCATGGTTCATATCGCTTATATTTGTTACATTTACATTGTTACTGATATTTGTATTCATCACAGTAATATATACTTTCAATCTCGAAAATGCACATCCGAATTAAAAATGTTATCCCCATCGAGGCCAATTCCTTGACGTGGAGATGGGGCTTAGTTCAGCCAACAGGGGCTGGAAACTAAGATCGGTCGGGCAAACCCAATATTGAGCATGACCACAGTCCTGCCTAAGCAATCACAGGTGCTGAAGTACCTGACCGAGAGGCGGACCAGCAACCATGGTATCATGCAACCCGAATAGTTGACATGTCTGCAAGCAATTTAAATAGACTGCGACTGGTCCCATCACCTCTGTGCCCTTGTGGGAAGGCAGCACATAGAGCTGAACATATCCTGCAAGACTGCAATACACTAAACCAGTTAAGGGAATAACACTGGCTCACAGAGATGGATATCCACAGAAAGATGTATGGGAACATTGAGGAGCTTTCAAATACAGCAGCATTTATTAAGAAAACAGGACTTGCTGTGTAGACATGTCAAACTGCGAACGAGAAGAAGAAGAAGAAGAAAAATGTTGCAGGAGCTGTTATTTCAAGGCTATAATTAATTAAAAAATTTAACTACTGTGTTAGAGTAAAAATCGAACCAAATAACTAAATATTGCTTACTATTGCTTGCTATTGCTTACTATTGCGTTGTATGGTTGTGAGAGATGGACACCCACTGCCGATATGGTGGGACGATTGCAAGCTTTCGAATACAAATGTTACAGACGATTTCTACGCATCTCCTATAGAGATAATAAGACAACTGTCTATGTAAGATATGAAATATAGATGTTTACAGGTTCACAAGAATCAGTACGTTCAATAGTAAAACAATGAAAACTCACAAGCTTTGGACTTGTATGTGATATGATTCATTGTCTAAAACAATACAACAGGGAACCGTCCAAGGTGGAAAAAGCAGAGCAGGGCAAAGAAATGAAGAAAAAATAACAGCCAACATCAAGGACTGAACAGGACAAGATTTTCCCTCACGCATCTGCATCGTTGAAGACAAACGCCGGAGGACTCTGTGTGCTGAAGCATCCAATGTAGTACTCCTACGACCCTTACTTCGTGAGTTTATGCATCCAATATATTACTCCTGAGACCCTGACGGATTAGGAGTTTATAATTAGATGTTGTTTGTTTGAGAATCCCAAGAATTGCGAGCGATTAGCTCTTATTTCCTACGTGCAGTGGGTGGGGGGGGGTGGTGGTTTTTCAGAGCTTTATTTTATACCCAGGAGACTTCAGCTTTCTGGTTAGTGCAATGTCTGTTGAAGGAGTCTTCTAATCAGAGGGCGTCTATAATTGCATAGATGACATGGTACAAAGCTTCTACAGGAGAGACTCAATATACGACATGTCATCTACTAAGGTTTTCTATTGCATGGGTGATTTGTCTAGTAGGCCGTTGTTGAGACTTATAAATAGATAGATACATATTAGTCCTTGTTAACAAACGTATATATAGATAGATACATATTAGTCCTTGTTAACAAACTTATATATAGATAGATACATATTAGTCCTTGTTAACAAACTTATATATGGATAGATACATATTAGTCCTTGTTAACAAACTTATATATAGATAGATACATATTAGTCCTTGTTAACAAACTTATATATAGATATATACATATTAGTCCTTGTTAACAAACTCATATATCGATAGATACATATTAGTCCTTTAGATACATAGAGTTATGTCCCTTGACT
Organism: Meghimatium bilineatum; assembly: GCA_034231615.1. Taxonomy (NCBI): domain Eukaryota; kingdom Metazoa; phylum Mollusca; class Gastropoda; order Stylommatophora; family Philomycidae; genus Meghimatium; species Meghimatium bilineatum. The sequence continues at coordinate 49,345,688 of CM067317.1, read as the reverse complement.
GTGAGTTCGTAGATGGCTAATTAGCCCTTCGCTGGCCGTAAAGGTCCTTGGACCTGTCAGGCATGGGATGATCACTGCAGATGGTGTTTGATTCACTTGTGATTTTCTAGCAGCTCTCCCATGTTGAGCACCTGTATCTTTCCTCTTTTCATATAGATTTGCCTATTTTTGGCTGTAGAGCTTGATGTAACTCTGTACATTATTTTCTATTGTATCATGGTTAAATCAAAGGTTTTCTGCGAGGTCCTTTCTAGTATTTGCAGTTCTTCTTTTGGCCACATTAAAAACGTATGTCAATCTGCAACTCATCATAGAGAGTTCGCAATGATTTGGCATACGCAGCACAAGATCTGCTCAACGAATCTGTAACTGTATCAGGATAGTGTCAATGTAACAGGATAGTGTCAATGCTAGGGAAACTAGCTCCGTTAAGGACATTGTTATCCGGAATTCTCATGTTCCTATCCACTGACATATGCACTAACCTATACACTGCCTTATCCACTAATATATCCATTAACTCATCCACTGTTTCTGTCACCGAATTTCTCCCTAACGTATTCATTCAGTTTAAGCAACATTATTATTCTATGTTCGCTCTCAATTAATCACCAAGGATTTAGTGTTCGCTCGGAATTAATCATCACGAATTTCGTGTTTTTTGCTCGCAATTAATCATCAAAAATTTCGTGTTTTCGCTAGCAATTAATCATCAAAAATTTCGTGTTTTCGCTCGCAATTAATCATCACGAATTTCGCGCTTTCGCTCGCAATTAATCATCACGAATTTCGTTGTGTTGCGCTAAATTAATTATCACGAATTTCGTGTTATTTCTGCTGGATAGAGTGAGGTATATTGTTTAACATTTCAAATTCTGCCATGTAGGCCTAGTACATCCGAATTCGGCATCAATGACGTATACACCGGAGGTGTCTGTTTGATGGCTATAACTCGCACTTACCCCCACCCCCTTAGCAAAGCGCAGATTAGCATTTTGTACTAAAAAACGTGATAACGATAGCATGCCCTTTTATCCCTTCAAAAAAAAAATCAAAAAAAAAAAATCGTCGCAATATTGACAAAACGGGGCGAACATGGTGATTAGCTATTTGTTAATTTACCTTCATTGGTTGGCAGTTGTCTTCCCAACGCCGTTATCTGTATCTCCTCTATTATGAAGATAACGTAGAAGCTTCTAGGCGGCTTGACCACCAGTTGTAACTTCCATGCATCTAAATTAAAAAAATATAATGTTTATATAAGAAGATATAGACAAGGCCAACTTCGACGTTCCTACCAACAGCCATCTATCACGGAACAATAACAAAAGAAAGAAACACATTTTGTAAGTTTGATCCATATAGAAATTTAATGTTATTTGTTTTCTACAGAGTGAAGAAAAGAGGTAATTAATGCTATTTTGGAGCGGAGCTCACTTTCCCATCTCCAAGTTTGTTAAAGTACTCCTGAAGCCGTGCTGAAGTCGGATATTTCATAACTAAAGGCGCAGATATAAACCATGACAGAATGTATTACGTTCTCTGGACGTTCTCTCCTGCTAATCTGCAGAGAGTGGTAGGCTTGGTAGGGGGAAGGCTGAAAAAGTTGCAGTTTCTCACATATACTTGTATATACAGCCGTTCTTTCATCTCTACTTTACTGACTTGCCCAGTTTTATATTTTTTTATGTCAATGCCATTTAAACATACTAATACTCTGCTGCCAATGCCAAACATGGTCTTTAACAGCCTCACAGCAGAGGAAAATCGTTACATGTGAAATGAAGTGTCTGAGAAAAGCTACAATGGTTACTAAGCTAGATAAAATAAGAAATGAAATTAGGAAAAGAGTAGGTGTAATATTATGTATTGATCATATCGAAGGACAGCAAGTAAAACGGTTCGGTCACATTATGAGAAAGAACCCAAACCAAATGCCAATAAGAGCATATAACAAAAGAATATCTGGGCGTAAAGACAAATGTGAACCAATAAATCGGTGGATAGAGAACATAAAGAAAAGCATTGAACACACATGGACTAAATACAACCACGACGACACATCTGGCCTTGGAATGACAGCTTAAGGTTCCACCTCTACGCTTAACGGCAAGTGTGAATACGATCAACCATCATTCACCAGAGGACAAACAATAGACAGTCATTTAAACATCACACATAATCAATAACAGTATTGAGATTACATTATCATACTGATTAAACCAGGTCTTACCACAAAGATATCTGGCTTCATTGGCAAGAAGTGGCTCTGACACAACTACCCACTGACCGGACTGCAAGTTGACCGTTGACTTTGGCCGATACACTAATACATTAACCGGTCTGAAAAAGATGGTAACAATTAGTACTCGGGAAGAGAACTAACTATGTTTTCTTGAAACAAGTGTTATCACATCTGGACATCTTGCGCACACCAACATTTTCTGGACAACTGGCACTCCTCATAAGTAAACATCATATATTTGTTCAGTCTTAGCATAATGACTTATTGTTCAAGGTAAGGCTTTCATGCTACTTGATATGTAAACAGAGTCTCTCGTCAACTATACAGTCACGTGGTCTTTACATCTGAATATCTTGTGCACAACAACGTTTTTGTGGTAACTTTGTGTCCATACATTTAAACCTCCATAGATGTGTTCAATAACGCATCGTTCACTGTTACGGAATCACGTAATATCTATACCAGATCTCTCATCGATTATACAGTCCTGTAGACGCTTCGATTTTTTCTTCAAACTTGACACCTTTTTACTTTTCACGTTATTTCATTGGTCAAGTTCTATATATAATGTGTGGCGACAGCCAATTTTCCCGAATATCACAGGGGAAGTATTATTTGGTTACTTCTGAAGGATGGAGTCGAGGAATTCACATCACTGTATAATTGTCGATGGGCTCGACCGTGTTTACTTAACAATAGTTAAATAAAATCCAGTCTAGGACAAACTGTTTCAGTGTTGCTGAATGTTCAGGTTCCGCTAAAATAAACATAAACGCGAGTACAATATAGACCGTCGTCTTTGGAATTCCGACCAAGTTCAAATAATTTATGTTTCGACCAATGTATAGCCTACAGTGTGTATGAGGTCTATTGCTTCTATACTTAGCCAAGTTTAATGCTGAATTCTACTAATACACAAGTAAACAACCAACATATACATAGCCTAAGGGTAATACTGAATTCTCAAAATACACAAGTCAACAACCAACATATACTTAGCCTAGGGTAATGCTGAATTCTCAAAATACACAAGGCAACAACCAACATATACTTAGCCTAGGGTAATGCTGAATTCTCAAAATACACAAGTCAACAACCAACATATACTTAGCCTAGGGTAATGCTGAATTCTCAAAATACACAAGTCAACAACCAACATATACCTAGCCTAGGGTAATGCTGAATTCTCAAAATACACAAGTCAACAACCAATATATACTTAGCCTAGGGTAATGCAGAATTCTCAAAATACACATGTCAACAACCAACATATACCTAGCCTAGGGTAATGCTGAATTCCCAAAATACACAAGCCAACAACCAACATGTACTTAGCCTAGGGTAATGCTGAATTCTCAAAATACACATGTCAACAACCAACATATACCTAGCCTAGGGTAATGCTGAATTCCCAAAATACACAAGCCAACAACCAACATGTACTTAGCCTAGGGTAATGCTGAATTCTCAAAACACACAAGTCAACAACCAACATATACTTAGCCTAGGGTAATGCTGAAATCTCAAAATACACAAGTCAACAACCAACATATACTTAGCCTAGGGTAATGCTGAAATCTCAAAATACATAAGTCAACAACCGTTATATACCATACATGAAAATAGATGATCCTAACAAAAATGACATTAAAAAATGTTGATTGACTCTAGTTTTCAAGATAGGTGCTGCTAGTATATTAAATTACTATCAATGTATATATGTGACACAATTGTTATGTGACACAACTTATATATGTGACACAATTGTTATGTGACACAACTTATAATATGTGGCACAATTGTTATGTGACACAACTTATATATGTGGCACAATTGTTATGTGACACAATTTATATATGTGACAGAATTGTTATGTGACACAATTTATATATGTGACATAATTGTTATGTGACACAATTTATATATGTGACATAATTGTTATGTGACAGAATTTATATATGTGACATAATTGTTATGTGACACAATTTATATATATGCCACATTTGTCATGTGACACACTTTAGGTATGTGACATAATTGTTATGGGCGTTTGCAAGCTTTTTTGCTAATGACCAGTAACATGTTGCTAGTATTTGATGAATGCTACCCATGATTACACCACCACTGTGTACGCTATCTACCCATGATTACACCACCACTGTGTACGCTATCTACCCATGATTACACCACCACTGTGTACGCTATCTACCCATGATTACATCACCAATGTGCACGCTATCTCCCCATGATTACACCACTACTGTGTACGCTATCTACCCATGATTACATCACCTATTTGCACACTATCTACCCATGATTACACCAGCACTGTGTACGCTATCTATCCATGATTACACCACCACTGTGTACACTATCTACCCATGATTACACCACCACTGTGTACGCTATCTACCCATGATTATATCACCAATTTGCACACTATCTACCCATGATTACACCAGCACTGTGTACGCTATCTACCCATGATTACACCACCACTGTGTACGCTATCTATCCATGATTACACCACCACTGTGTACGCTATCTACCCATGATTACACCACCACTGTGTACGCTATCTACCCATGATTATATCACCAATTTGCACACTATCTACCCATGATTACACCAGCACTGTGTACGCTATCTACCCATAATTACACCACCACTGTGTACGCTATCTATCCATGATTACACCACCACTGTGTACGCTATCTACCCATGATTACACCACCACTGTGTACGCTATCTATCCATGATTACACCACCACTGTGTACGCTATCTACCCATGATTACACCAGCACTATGTACGCTATCTACCCATGATTACATCACCAATGTGCACGCTATCTCCCCATGATTACACCACTACTGTGTACGCTATCTACCCATGATTACATTACCAATTTGCACACTATCTACCCATGATTACACCAGCACTGTGTACGCTATCTACCCATGATTACACCACCACTGTGTACGCTATCTACCCATGATTACATCACAAATTTGCACACTATCTACCCATGATTACATCATCAATGTGCACACTATCTCTGATAAAATGTCGCCATTAGTAAGTGTATTTATCTGTAACAAAAGTAGCATAGTCAGAAATCTCTTAGACATGTGTAAACAGTCTTAACAATTTAAGTTATATCTCTGATTGGGTGACATTTCTATCACAAACACGGAATATAGCTTAAGTGATTAAGAAAGCCCCATGTTTGTTTTTGGCTGCAAAATGGGAGATGAAGATAAGATATGGGCACTAAATGTATGCTGTAGTATTGGGCACCACACATATGATGTACTATAGGGCACCACACATATGATGTACTATAGGGCACCACACATATGCTGTAGTATAGGGCACCACACATATGATGTAGTACATGTGCAGCACTGCGGTTGACTAGACAAATGCAAGCTATGCTTTTTGCTGTCTAAATGATGTGGAGAAATTGCACTGATCATCTCAATAGCTGTTACTTTTCCAGGGCCCCTCCAAATGGAATAGGCGTATCAAAGAAGAAAAGAATGGACGCTAGAATATCCAAACAATATTTGTGTTACTGATGTTTCCAGTGCGGCCCACCGACGATCCGAACGGGATATAGGTCTTTTTATTCTTGTTATTATTATTACATTCTTCTTCTTCTACGTTCGTTCTCAAACTCCTGCAGATGCTCTGTAGGCCGGAGAACAGAATGCGTTGTGTTATGGTTTACTGCTTAGCAGTAATATATCCGCCTTCGGCCTGACACATCCGACATTATTATGATTTCGGGACCACTTTTCTTTGACCCTATATGGGTTGGAAAACCAGCTTTACTCTAAAACCTCCTTAGTGGCATATTACGACATCTATGTAAAGTAAATAATGTTAATATTCTTTAATCCACTTTTAGGCCCCATAAATACAAGGGCGACTAGTATAATTGCTAATGATTATTACTGTTATTATTGTAATAATAATAATAATAATAATAATGATGATGATGATAATGATAATGATAATAATATTAATAGTAATAATAATAGTAATAATAATAATAATTATAATAATAATAATTATTATTATTACAATTAATGGAACTTACGTTGGCAGAACTGGGCTTGGGTTGGTGCCCATGTCCTCCACTGCAAGATTGTGATAACGATCTGCTGCTGAGAACGGATTGTAAATGTCATAATCATTATCATTTGATATGGTGTTTCTTTTCCACATCGCTGGAGAGTTGTACGGGGAAACAAATCCCAAGGAGTCGTCAAGAGTGCTCTCAAATACACGAGCCTGCAGGCCTGGGCTAGCCAGGTACCTGGGAAATGAAGAAAAGTAAGTAAATGTGGTTGATTGTTGGGTGCTCTCTGAAGTTCTCATGAAAACAGAAAACTGAGTATGAGATTGCCGCTCTTGTTCATTATTGGGGGGGGGGGGGGGGTGGTGGTGGTGGGGGAGGGGTTATTCATAATTTACGTCAGTAATTGAGTGTAGGGAAGGGGGGTGGCAGTGCTGTACCGAGAACAGAAAGAAGATAATAGAATAGCAACAATGTTTGCGTTCCATGAATGTTGTCAGGGGATACTAAGAGGGTTTTGTGTGGAGTTTAATGTTCCCTACTGAGTAGTGGTCCGAGTTATCGAAAAGCCATGCTGAATTCTGGTGTGTCAGGCGTAAATCCTTAAATATTGCAGCTACACTGGACACCATTACAGAAAACATGAATTCTCTGAACGTATCATGTTAGAGAATGAGCGCAAAAAAATGGGAGGGAGGTCTGAACAAGTTTGATAGGTTTTGCAAATGGGTTTGAAAGGTGTGTCTGTGTGGGGGGGGGAGGTTGTGGTTGACAAAAGTTGAACTCTACAATACTGTTCTTTCTACACCACCTAAAGTTCTTATGGGCCCTTTTTGAAACATTTTTCTTGAAATCTACGAAAATCCATTTTAGTCCATTTTTAAAAATATTGTTGGCATAATTAAGCAGTGGCATCCCTAAAGTCTTGACTTTTGTTGAGAAGGAGGTAAGGAAGTGGGAAAGATTCAAAGATAGGGGAATAATTGTTTGCGTAATTTATCTAAGACTGGTGTGGAGTTAGACAGCCATATGACCAGTAGTAGAGTTACGACAGACCCTATGAGTGGTGGTGGAGTTAGGTCAGCGCTTATGACTGGTAATGGGAGTTAAGACAGATCCTGTGACTGGTGGTGGAGTTAGAACAACCCTTATCACCGGTAGCGGGGTTAGGATAGACCCGCTGACTAATGGTGGAGTTACGACTAATGGCGTATGACCCGTAGTGGAGTTAGGACAGACCCTATGACTGGTGATGGAGTTGTGACATATCCAATGACTATTGGTGGAGTTAAGACCTGTCTTAACGTAAGACCGTATGATTGGTGTTGGAGTTATAATTTCGGGTCCAGCGTACTGTGTCTATGAAATCGCGTTTTTTAGGACGATTTTAAGATGACTATTTTACTTAGAACGGCTGTGTAATGGAGATCTAAGGTGATGGCTGTCTTCTACTCCGCAGTGGACTATACATAAATATTCTTTCAATCCAGACATGCATGATATTAAAGGTTGCTCCATTCATAGCGATTCTGGAATAATTCCTAACATGCTTCATCTAACAGTAATCATATGGTGGGGTGGCTATCTCACACTCAACCTCCTTCTCATTTTCTTACGATATATAAGTAGGTGGCATTTCTAATGTTCATTGTTTGTCTGTTGGACACCGGTAATACGCGATCGTTCTTGAAGATCCTTGGTACAGTAAAAGTAGATGCCACCACATATTTAATTATTTCCCTTGTCTATGTATGTAAATTTCATGTTTATCATTTAATAATTGAAATATTTATTTATTAAAGTGGGTTGAGGTTAGAGTTAGTTATATAACACACAACTATTTAAATTCTAACCCTAATCCAAGCCCTGGAATAAATCAATATTCGAATTATTAAATGGTGAACATGAAATTTACAAACATAAACATGGGAAATAACTAGAATAGGTGGTGGCGCCTACTTGTACTGTACCGAGTCTTCATAAGCCGGTTTATCACGTCATATCAATTTTTCCATGAGTAAAACAAAATGTATTTACTGAATATTTCAAGTGTTTATTTTCAGGTATTCATAGACCATGTATCTAAAAATAATATTATAAAATGGGTATATCAATGTTTCTATTGGCAAAGTAACCTTTTTATTTGTAATGTGTTGGTTTTTATTTTATTTTTATTTTGACTAAGTAAAAGGCACCTCTTATGATTAAGGTATGTTCTTTGCAGTTAGTCCAATTTGGTTATATCAGAGAGCTTAACAGGTTAGAGCGTAGGTCTCACACTAGTGAGGTCTAGAGTAAGATTCCCGAGAAGGACTGGGTATTTTTTCTGTCGGAGGGTACATTAAGAAACTCACCCTGTACATGACGTGGCGACAGAAAGAGCATGTGGCATTTATCACACAGATGAAAAATCCCCCCCTCCAACTCCTTAACGGGAAAAATGCAGTATTTGTCAGGTTTTTTTGTGTGAGAGATCAGATAGCTTAACAACTATCAAACAATATTAGAGCTCGCAGGTGTCGTAACCCAGTCACCATGACCTCTGGAGGGAAAAAAGATTATGTTTACTCCTCCCCTCCACCCTCACTTCCCCCCACACCACTTCCCCCCCACACCACTTCCCCCCCACCCCAAAATCTTGATGCATAAGTAAATTAATGTAGTATTTTAATGCCGAATATTTTATTTTTAGAAAACAAACTAAAGTCAAGCTAAATAAGAAAAATAGACTATGCAAAAATGCACAAAAAGTCTTTTATTTACACACTTTGTTTTGGCAAAAAATGTTTTTTACAGATATAAATATACGTAAAATATCATATAAATCATGTGGCATCGTCAAAGTTTCAAAAATCATTCGGAAAAAAAATAACAAACCATCTGGCTTCAAATGGAAACAACTGCTAAAATTGTGAACACAAATATACTAAAAATATTAACGTCGAAATGGTTCTAGCACACTGACCAACTACACTGTGTAATATAGGGTTAAGTTTTTTGTACAATGTATACATCCGTGTACTTTCTCATCACCGACCTAGCACAGTGATCACACCATGACCATCGACTTGAGGACCAGTACTAGATAATGGGACATCAATCCTTCTTATTTGCTCATTTGACTATTCCTGTGATTTTCATTGGTTGCTGTGATTATACTTTGTTTCTCAGCCAATACAAATCAAGAGAATAGTTAAGAGTCGTTTCAGAGGGCTTGATTTCCATTAGCCAATCATCGTCATCATCAGGTAGCATATCCTGAACAGGATGTAGCAGTCATTGCAGCCTTTCGAAACGTCTGTCTATCTTTAGCCAGTCTTCCTGCTTATTTTATTGTCATGTTCAGGTGGTCTTTGATGTCTTGCATACATCGTTTTCCTGGTCTGCCACTTGTTCGTCTCTATGGCTTCATCCGCTCCATTATTATTTTCTCTAGGCTGTCATAGCGTTTAATATGGCCATAATATCTAGTATTCTGGAAAGAACCATGCAAATTTAGCCATTTTACTTTTACATTAATTTCTCACAGGATGGCTACATCGGTGAAGTTTTTGGTCTATGGTATTCTGAGGACTTTTCTCTAACACTTTTTTTCAAATGATGATATGTTATTTTTCACTTTGTTCGTGATTGTCCAGGATTCACGCCCATATAGTGATTGCCACGAGGAATATTCAAGCTCTTAGGAATGTTAGTTTTGTTGTTTTGCAGCAACTCAGCCATATGTTTTTCATTTGTATCAGCTTCTTTGGCGCGATAGCCAACCTCCTTCTGAATTCTTCATAGCAATCCCCATTACTGTTGATAAGAGACCAAGGTATTCAAAACTGGTTACTCTTTCTAATTCGCTGTTGTTGATACTGATTGAGAACTTGCTAGTCGTTTTCTCGCTTGTCCTAATCTTGGTCTTGTTTCCATTTAGAAATAGATTTCTTTTTTTCACTATGTTCTTTAATGGAGTTTATGAAGTGTTCGAGACCTGCTTGACTGTGCCAAAAATGTTGTATCATCAGCATATCTTAGTTCTGGTATCTCTTGATCTCCGATGTTGAGTGGGTCGAAATTATTTCTCTGTTAGTCATTTCTTACATTTCTCATTATTTTATCTGCATAAATGATGACGAGATATAACGACAAGACACATCATTGTCTGACACCACGCTGAACCAATCAGATGTTTTGCTATTTACTCTCACGGCTCGCCTGTGTGTTGCCGGGGCCCGAAAGGGGAGCAAAGAATAGTAACAATGTTTACCTTCCACGCATGTCGTAAAAGGGGACTAAGAAGGTTATGGGATGGAGTTGGCTGTCCCATCCCATATAGGGGCAGTGACCCAAAGCCATGCTAAAGTCGGATGTGTCAGGCCGAAAGGCGCAGATATCGAAGCAATGCTGTAAACCATGACGCAACGCATTCTGTTCTTCGGACCACATCCTGATAATCTGCAGGAGTTTGAGAACGAACGCAGAAGAAGAAGAAGACTCTCACGGCTGCTTGCTGGTCTTGATATAATGTTTTTTTAAGGCGGATTACGTGTAGTGTCCATGTTTAATGTCCATGTTTAATGTCAATGTAATGTACGTTTAGTGTCCATGTTTAATGTATGGCTCAGAAACATGGACACTAAATAAACAATTAGAAGACAAAATTGATGCCTTTGAGATGTGGGTATATAGAAGAATAGGGAGAACATCATGGAAAGAGAAGAAAACAAATAAAGAGGTGCTAAAGGCACTTAATATGAAGAAAGAACTACTAAGAGAAATAAAGATTAGGCAAATAAAATACTTTGGACACATTAAAAGACATGTCACCCTATTGAAGACCTTACTTGAGGGTAAAGTCAAAGGGAAGCGAGCAAGAGGTAGGCAGAGATACAAGTGGGAGAGTAACATTACACGATGGACAGGTTACAGTCTAGCAGAGTGCACCACCAAGACAAGAGACAGGAGATGTTGGAGATACGTTGCAGCCAACCTTCGTTGCGGAGACGGCACTTAATGATGATGACGTGTAGTGAGAAATCCATATCCTTCATGATATTGCAAAGTTTTTGATGTAGAACACAACCGAATGCTTTGTTGTATTCATTAGCCAGTATGTCATATATATATACGGAGGACACATTTGCACTGTGTAGCCTTTCCAAGAAATGGTCAATAAGTGAGAAGCTTTCCGAGAATAACGATAAAAATAATGAATGTAGTAAATACTTATTCACATCTGTTTCCAATATAGAAAACCGTGAAAGATTACATGTTTTCTAACCTAACTCAGCCAGGAGCTGAGCTTCTAACCTGTTGTACAAAATAGTTATAACTTGTGCCAAGTTTTCTGAAAACCGTTTCTACTTATCACCACCTTAGAAACTCAACATACTCGATACAAATCATCATCGCCGTTATCATCATCATGTGCCACACCTGGTGGTGTAGGCTATCATTTACATACACGACATTCTATCTGCATTAATGTGTATCAATTCTACTGATGACTTTCTATCATGCCACGATGTTACACTATCCAGTATCTTCTCTTTTTTTTCTGTCCTCTATATCGATTCCCCTCGATTTTCATTTTTGTTATGTTGTATTCCAAACCTCGTCTGCTGATGTGACCAATAAAATGTTGGCTGTCTCATTGATGTTAATATTGAACATCCTTTGGTGTGAATCTTCATTAATATTTCTTCGTTGGTTTCTCTTGCGCCCATGTGATTTCAGAATCCCTCTTCTTTGTTTAGTTATTGTCCTTTATTTGCTTTCATATGACAGTAGTAGATGTATGTAACATTGAAAGACATTTTCATACTTCTATTAATAAGGCATGTTGTGCAGTACGCATTTCAGTTTCCTATAAAGTTGATTTTGCCTGTTCAAATAACTAACTAAATATTCCAAAGCCTTATACTGAAGAAGCGTACAAGTGTTAACTCGCGGATTTCAAATTATAGTTTACGAGAATGACCTTGCTTGCTGTTGATACCCCTAGTAATATATTCTTAGATTTTTGTTCTGTGAAGGGTTTGTCTTTGTCTTCCTCTGTTTTTCTTGTTATCTTGTACCCAATTTAGTGTTTGTAGCGCAATCCCCTCCCCCGCCTTTCCTTGTCAATCTAAGTATATGTCCGATATAAGTGTATCGTTATCTTTGTCTTGTTGAAATAAATATACATATATCAGGTATAAATGAAGACATGACATCGAAAGATAGTGAAGACCATATCATTCAAACAATATATATATAACGAGATAACTGATTTACTGGTACGGCCACCTAATACGAATGGAACCATCACAACAGCCATCATCCAGGCTTACAACAGCAGAAAGAACGAACCAAGAACAAGATGGGAAGATTCAATCAAAAAGAGATTGTTGAAAAGCAGGGCCTAACCATAGCACGTGCAACAAACATAGCCAAATGCAGAAAACTTCCACTACGCACGGCGCCTAACATCATTTGTGGAAAAGATAATAAATAAATAGATATCAGGTGCCATATTTTTACCAGAACATTCTTTCTTATGGCTGTTCGGAACTTTTCACCAACCTGGGTCAGCTGACCTGCCTCTGTCAATGTTATCTTTAAACACTCAGATATGTCTGTTGTTGATCTTCTTCTTGGTCGACTTCTGCCTCTGTTAGCGCCACTCATGCCATCCACTACTAATCTTTTCATACAGTTATGTCTCTTGATATATTTAAAGAAACGATGTTGTCTTATTATAATGTTATGGAGCCAGTCCTCTTCGATGTTTATCCTTCTTCTTATTTCCTGGTTTAATTTTTTTCTCCATCCAATGTATTCTGAAAATCTTTCTGAATCACCTCAACACGAAGGCAGCTATTTTCTTTGACGTTAACCTGTTCGGTGTCCATCATTCGCAACGATATATTGACACTGGGAATAGAGGGGTATATTTGATCTAATTAGTAATAATTATGTTTTACAGTTGATTCCTTGTCAAAGAAATAAATATACATTTTTTATAAATTCTTGCTTATGTAAATGTATACATACGTATATCTTACCAATTTGGGTGAACATCTGTAAGGGCAATGTTAGAGTGTTCACTGATGTAGCGAATGATTCTACTCTCCCCAGGTTTTACATGTCCAAACCTGTCCGTTGGGACCATACGATAGACATTTCCCATCAGAAAAAAGAAGCGAACCCCGTACTTTGGCTTCTCCTTGCCATTTGGATAAGGGTATGAGTTCGGTTCTATCAGCTGTGGCTGGATAAAAAATGCGAGATTAAATATTGTACAGGATGCATGCTATAAATGTATATCTCTATCATCGTGTATATCTCTATCATCGTGTATATCTCTCACATCGTGTGTATCTCTATCATCGTGTATATCTCTATCATCGTGTATATCTCTCACATCGTGTATATCTCTATCATCGTGTATATCTCTCACATGGTGTATATCTCTATCATCGTGTATATCTCTCACATCGTGTATATCTCTATCATCGTGTATATCTCTATAATCGTGTATATCTCTATAATCGTGTATATCTCTCACATGGTGTATATCTCTCACATGGTGTATATCTCTCACATGGTGTATATCTCTCACATTGTGTATATCTCTATAATCGTGTATATCTCTCACATCGTGTATATCTCTCACATGGTGTATATCTCTCACATCGTGTATATCTCTCACATGGTGTATATCTCTATCATAGTGTATATCTCTCACATCGTGTATATCTCTCACATCGTGTATATCTCTCACATCGTGTATATCTCTCACATGGTGTATATCTCTCACATGGTGTATATCTCTCACATCGTGTATATCTCTCACATCGTGTATATCTCTCACATGGTGTACATCTCTCACATCGTGTATATCTCTCACATCGTGCATATCTCTCACATCGTGTATATCTCTCACATCGTGTATATCTCTCACATCGTGTATATCTCTATCATCGTGTATATTTCTATCATCGTGTATATCTCTATCATCGTGTATATTTCTATCATCGTGTATATCTCTATCATCGTGTATATTTCTATCATCGTGTATATCTCTATCATCGTGTATATTTCTATCATCGTGTATATCTCTATCATCGTGTATATTTCTAACATCTTGTATATTTCTATCATCGTGCATATCTCCATCATCGTGTATATTTCTATCATCGTGTATATCTCTATCATGGTGTATATCTCTATCATCGTGTATATCTCTATCATCGTGTATATCTCTATCATCGTGTATATCTCTATCATCGTGTATATTTCTCACATCGTGTATATCTCTCACATCGTGTATATCTCTCACATGGTGTATATCTCTATCATCGTGTATATCTCTATCATCGTGTATATCTCTATCATCGTGTATATCTCTATCATCGTGTATATCTCTATAATCGTGTATATCTCTCACATGGTGTATATCTCTCACATGGTGTATATCTCTCACATCGTGTATATCTCTCACATCGTGTATATCTCTCACATCGTGTATATCTCTCACATCGTGTATATATTTCACATGGTGTATATCTCTCACATGGTGTATATCTCTCACATGGTGTATATCTCTCACATCGTGTATATCTCTCACATCGTGTATATCTCTCACATGGTGTATATCTCTCACATGGTGTATATCTCTCACATGGTGTATATCTCTCACATGGTGTATATCTCTCACATGGTGTATATCTCTATAAGCGTGTATATCTCTCACATGGTGTATATCTCTATAATCGTGTATATCTCTCACATGGTGTATATCTCTATAATGGTGTATATCTCTCACATCGTGTATATCTCTCACATGATGTATATCTCTCACATGGTGTATATCTCTCACATGGTGTATATCTCTCTCATGGTGTATATCTCTCACATGGTGTATATCTCTCACATGGTGTATATCTCTCACATGGTGTATATCTCTATAATCGTGTATATCTCTCACATGGTGTATATCTCTCACATGGTGTATATCTCTCACATGGTGTATATCTCTCTCATGGTGTATATCTCTCACATGGTGTATATCTCTCACATGGTGTATATTTCTCACATGGTGTATATCTCTATAATCGTGTATATCTCTCACTTGGTGTATATCTCTATAATCGTGTATATCTCTCACATGGTGTATATCTCTCACATGGTGTATATCTCTCACATGGTGTATATCTCTCTCATGGTGTATATCTCTCACATGGTGTATATCTCTCACATGGTGTATATCTCTATAATCGTGTATATCTCTCACATGATGTATATCTCTCACATGGTGTATATCTCTCACATGGTGTATATCTCTCTCATGGTGTATATCTCTCACATGGTGTATATCTCTCACATGGTATATATCTCTATAATCGTGTATATCTCTCACATGATGTACATCTCTCACATGATGTATATCTCTCACATGGTGTATATCTCTCTCATGGTGTATATCTCTATAATCGTGTATATCTCTCACATCGTGTATATCTCTATAATCGTGTATATCTCTCACATGGTGTATATCTCTATAATTGTGTATATCTCTCACATGGTGTATATCTCTATAATCGTGTATATATCTCACATGGTGTATATCTCTATAATCGTGTATATCTCTCACATGGTGTATATCTCTCACATGGTGTATATCTCTCTCATGGTGTATATCTCTCACATGGTGTATATCTCTATAATCGTGTATATCTCTCACATGGTGTATATCTCTATAACCGTGTATATCTCTCACATGGTGTATATCTCTCACATGGTGTATATCTCTCACATCGTGTATATCTCTTACATCGTGTATATCTCTCACATCGTGTATATCTCTCACATCGTGTATATCTCTCACATGGTGTATATCTCTCACATGGTGTATATCTCTCACATGGTGTATATCTCTATCATCGTGTATATCTCTCACATCGTGTATATCTCTCAAATCGTGTATATCTCTCACATCATGTATATCTCTCACATGGTGTATATCTCTCACATGGTGTATATCTCTCACATGGTGTATATCTCTCACATGGTGTATATCTCTCACATCGTGTATATCTCTCACATGGTGTATATCTCTCACATGGTGTATATCTCTCACATGGTGTATATCTCTCACATGGTGTATATCTCTCACATGGTGTATATCTCTCACATGGTGTATATCTCTCACATGGTGTATATCTCTCACATGGTGTATATCTCTCACATCGTGTATATCTCTCACATGGTGTATATCTCTCACATCGTGTATATCTCTCACATGGTGTATATCTCTCACATGGTGTATATCTCTTACATGGTGTATATCTCTCACATGGTGTATATCTCTCACATCGTGTATATCTCTCACATGGTGTATATCTCTCACATGGTGTATATCTCTCACATCGTGTATATCTCTCACATCGTGTATATCTTTATAATCGTGTATATCTCTCACATGGTGTATATCTCTCACATGGTGTATATCTCTCACATGGTGTATATCTCTCACATCGTGTATATCTCTATAATCGTGTATATCTCTCACATGGTGTATATCTCTCACATGGTGTATATCTCTCACATCGTGTATATCTCTCACATCGTGTATATCTCTATAATCGTGTATATCTCTCACATGGTGTATATCTCTCACATGGTGTATATCTCTCACATGGTGTATATCTCTCACATCGTGTATATCTCTCACATCGTGTATATCTCTCACATCGTGTATATCTCTCACATGGTGTATATCTCTCACATGGTGTATATCTCTCACATCGTGTATATCTCTATAATCGTGTATATCTCTCACATCGTGTATATCTCTCACATGGTGTATATCTCTCACATCGTGTATATCTTTATAATCGTGTATATCTCTCACATGGTGTATATCTCTCACATCGTGTATATCTCTATAATCGTGTATATCTCTCACATGGTGTATATCTCTCAAATCGTGTATATCTCTCACATCATGTATATCTCTCACATGGTGTATATCTCTCACATGGTGTATATCTCTCACATGGTGTATATCTCTCACATCGTGTATATCTCTCACATCGTGTATATCTCTATAATCGTGTATATCTCTCACATGGTGTATATCTCTCACATGGTGTATATCTCTCACATCGTGTATATCTCTCACATCGTGTATATCTCTCACATCGTGTATATCTCTCAGATAGTGTATATCTCTCACATGGTGTATATCTCTCACATGGTGTATATCTCTCACATGGTGTATATCTCTCACATGGTGTATATCTCTCACATCGTGTATATCTCTCACATCGTGTATATCTCTCACATGGTGTATATCTCTCACATCGTGTATATCTCTCACATGGTGTATATCTCTCACATGGTGTATATCTCTCACATGGTGTATATCTCTCACATCGTGTATATCTCTCACATGGTGTATATCTCTCACATCGTGTATATCTCTCACATGGTGTATATCTCTCACATGGTGTATATCTCTCACATCGTGTATATCTCTCACATGGTGTATATCTCTCACATGGTGTATATCTCTCACATGGTATATATCTCTCACATCGTGTATATCTCTATCATCGTGTATATCTTTCACATGGTGTATATCTCTCACATCGTGTATATCTCTATAATCGTGTATATCTCTCACATCGTGTATATCTCTCACATGGTGTATATCTCTCACATGGTGTATATCTCTCACATCGTGTATATCTCTCACATCGTGTATATCTCTATAATCGTGTATATCTCTCACATGGTGTATATCTCTCACATGGTGTATATCTCTCACATCGTGTATATCTCTCACATCGTGTATATCTCTCACATGGTGTATATCTCTCACATGGTGTATATCTCTCACATGGTGTATATCTCTCACATGGTGTATATCTCTCACATGGTGTATATCTCTCACATCGTGTATATCTTTATAATCGTGTATATCTCTCACATGGTGTATATCTCTCACATGGTGTATATCTCTCACATGGTGTATATCTCTCACATGGTGTATATCTCTATCATCGTGTATATCTCTATCATCGTGTATATCTCTATCATCGTGTATATCTCTATCATCGTGTATATCTCTATCATCGTGTATATCTCTCACATGGTGTATATCTCTATCATGGTGTATATCTCTATAATCGTGTATATATCTCACATGGTGTATATCTCTATAATCGTGTATATCTCTATCATCGTGTATATCTCTATGATCGTGTATATCTCTATTATCGTGTATAACTCTATCATCGTGTATATCTCTATCATCGTGTATATCTCTATCATCGTGTATATCTCTATAATCGTGTATATCTCTATCATGGTGTATATCTCTATCATGGTGTATATCTCTATCATCGTGTATATCTCTATCATCGTGTATATCTCTATCATCGTGTATATCTCTATAATCGTGTATATTTCTATAATCGTGTATATCTCTCACATGGTGTATAACTCTATCATCGTATATATCTCTATCATCGTGTATATCTCTATTATGGTGTATATCTCTATCATCGTATATATCTCTATCATCGTGTATTTCTCTATCATGGTGTATATCTCTATCATCGTGTATATCTCTATCATGGTTTATATCTCTATAATCGTGTATATCTCTATAATCGTGTATATCTCTCACATGGTGTATATCTCTCACATGGTGTATATCTCTCACATCGTGTATATCTCTCACATGGTGTATATCTCTCACATCGTGTATATCTCTCACATGGTGTATATCTCTCACATCGTGTATATCTCTCACATGGTGTATATCTCTCACATCGTGTATATCTCTCACATGGTGTATATCTCTCACATCGTGTATATCTCTCACATGGTGTATATCTCTCACATGGTGTATATCTCTCACATGGTGTATATCTCTCACATGGTGTATATCTCTCACATCGTGTATATCTCTCACATCGTGTATATCTCTCACATCGTGTATATCTCTCACATCGTGTATATCTCTCACATGGTGTATATCTCTCACATGGTTATATCTCTCACATGGTGTATATCTCTCACATCGTGTATATCTCTCACATCGTATATATCTCTCACATCGTGTATATCTCTCACATGGTGTATATCTCTCACATGGTGTATATCTCTCACATCGTGTATATCTCTCACATGGTGTATATCTCTCACATCGTGTATATCTCTCACATGGTGTATATCTCTCACATGGTGTATATCTCTCACATCGTGTATATCTCTCACATCGTGTATATCTCTCACATGGTGTATATCTCTCACATGGTGTATATCTCTCACATGGTGTATATCTCTCACATGGTGTATATCTCTCACATGGTGTATATCTCTCACATCGTGTATATCTCTCACATCGTGTATATCTCTCACATCGTGTATATCTCTCACATCGTGTATATCTCTCACATGGTGTATATCTCTCACATGGTGTATATCTCTCACATGGTGTATATCTCTTATTTCTACGTCTATTAATCCATAGTGAATCAATTCGCTAGTCTGTATGTCTGACTGCCTGTCTGTATTTCTATCTATCTGACTCTGCGTCTATCTATCTGTCGGTCTGTCTATCTATTTGACTGTCTGTCTATTTTATCTATCTGTTTAGACGGCTTTCTCTGACTGTCTTTCAATATACCAGTCTATAACAGGCGCCAACAACCTTTCTTAGTCCAAGGACCGGATGCGGAATTTGACAGCAGGTCGCGGTTCGGACGAGAAAAAGGCTAATGTGCAAAAATTAATTACCGTGTTAACGTGACTAAATATATATTTTAACATTATTTAACGAATGGACATTTACATATGTATTTTGAGGTGGAGACAAATGTATTCAATATCTGAAAGTCATGTGGTTCTACAGTATGCTTAACATGGGAACTTTGATTATTTTTAGGAGGAATGCAGGTCAGCAGTTGCGATTTTTGTTTCAGGATTGACGGGCGCGTAATTCGGGTGGAACCGTTGTTTACCGACTTCTGTCTGGTCTATACTACCCACTTACCCATGCACTGATCTGTACTACCCACTTACCCATGCACTGATCTGTGCTACCCACGCACTGATCTGTACTACCCACTTACCCATGCACTGATCTGTACTACCCACGTACTGATCTGTACTACCCACTTACCCATGCACTGATCTGTACTACCCACTTACCCATGCACTGATCTGTACTACCCACGCACTGATCTGTACTACCCACTTACCCATGCACTGATCTGTACTACCCACGTACTGATCTGTACTACCCACTTACCCATGCACTGATCTGTACTACCCACGCACTGATCTGTACTACCCACTTACCCATGTACTGATCTATACTACCCACTTACCCATGTACTGATCTGTACTACCCACTTACCCATGTACTGGTCTGTACTACCCACTTACCCATGTACTGATCTGTACTACCCACTTACCCATGCACTGATCTCCCTGTGCCAACAACCTTACACATATATAACTGTCTATTACTCTGTCTATAGTTCTGCTCCTGTCTTCCGTTAAATATACAGTCTTGCAGATTCATATTAATTTTAAACTAATTTATTTGTCTCTGCCAGTGTTTTCATTGGTCACGTAAATGTAGACTTTGTGTTGACAGACAATTAACATCAAGGGAAAAGTCAAATGTGTTTTGACAGGTCTATGGAATGTTTGGGTACGATATGATAATTTTCGATTGTGTCTGATCTGTCGCAAACTTTCAAGCTAGTCTCCAATATTGAGCTGCTGCATTGTTTTTCCTATTTTCACACAATGCCTCTGTTTACGTGCAGATCGACATGTAGCTGTCTATCGTTTAGCGTCGTGTCTATGTCATTTAGCGTCTATCCATATGTCATGTAACTGTATTGTTTAGCAAATTATTCTTATGTCATGGTTCATGTCAAATGTTGCTATGTACACGGGAGTCGCCCGTATGGCAACAAGAGCGTGGACTTATACTACCAGGTGAATAGAATCGGTCCGATGTCATCTTTCCAGGTATGTCGTAGGCAGGAGGTGACTAAAGAAGGTTGAGAGGTAGGCTGACCTGTCACTTGTGAAAAAATCATTGCCAGATCTTCTTTCAATTTTGACTTGTGTCTACTATTAAACTATTTGCTCCTGCCAGGACGTTGTAATTATGGGATACTGTCATCATCATCATCATCAAGTGGCATTCCGGGTGGTGTAGGAGATCATGGCTTTCCACAGCTCTCTGTCCACAGTATTATGTACAAAAATCGTTGTTGTTTTCCTTGCCGTACCAGGTTGTCAAACTGTCTAATATTTTCTCACGTTGTCGCCCTCTGTCTCTGGTGCCTTCAATCTTGCCTGTTGTGACTATGTTCTCTAAACCTGCCTGTCTCATGAAGTCGCCAAAAAAGAAGAATGCCTTTTTCTTATATTGTTGATTAAGGTTCGTTTCGCATTTAACTCAACACCTCTACATTAGTTTTTCTGGCAGTAAAGGTATTCTCAGCATTCTTCTGTAGAACCACATCTCTGTTGCCTACAATCTCCCACTTTCCAGTTTGTTTATTGCCCCAAGACTCGCACCCATATGTTAGTATAGTGGTTATATAGCACTGCAGAACTCTTTCTCGCTTCTAATGATAAGATCATATTACACAATATATTTGTCATTTTTCTGAATGTAGTTTTTGCCTTTCATATTCTGCATCTTATTTCAATAGATCTATTCAGTATCTAGGGATACTGTATCACTGGAATACCTCTCTTTGGGAATGAAACATTCATAAACATAAATCCCTCTTACACAACCATGCCTTTATGACAACCTTATGTAAGTCCGGGTGTCGCAGCATTTACACAACTGAGAACAAGTGTTTTTTTCAGAAAGACGTTGGGCTATCAAGAGCTACCTGCTCACAGGTAAAGTAATTATTTCATCATCATCTTTTATCAAAAGTTGTAAGAATTATTTTAGTTTATCCTCATGCTTCCTACTTGAATTTACTTATCAAAAGTTATCTACTCGTAGCTATAATGATTATATAATCATTATCCTCATCATCATCATGTCTATGGTAAATAACAGAGGAGGAATCACAAACATAAAAATAGATTACCTGTGAGAAGTAGATTTCCCAACCTGCAGCAGGAAATGTCCGGACTCCATTATTGGTTAGCCTGATCTCCGAGTGATACAGTTTTTGATTGTAGAAGCTGTTCTCTATCAAGGTAAAGTTTAGCTGGAGATTTCTAGAGAAGTAATCAATGTCATCTTGGCTGATGGCTGGAAAAAATGTTAATATACAAGAACAAGTTATGAATATGAGGCAGGGGTTCTCAACGACTTTCAGGGCACCGTCCGCGTGTTGCTGAATGTTTGAGAACCATAATATATATTAGGATGATCGGGAAATGAAAGTAGAACGTAGAAAGTAGAAAGTAGAAAGTAGAAAATGAGAACAGTTCTTCGTTCATTCACCCCATGCTCGCGGGTAGTAATATTATGTCAATTTATATAAAGTTTGAAACTCATCATCGTTAGTGCCTGCAAGCACATTTTAACTCTCATGGCACCATCACTACTTGTCATTACGAGGGCATACAGGTGTCCGTGAGTTCAGCATTGCAAAAGCTTGACATAAAGGTATAGGACATTTCTAAGTAATTTTTTGTTGAATTTCTAGCACGTACTTATTGTTTTCAGTAGCAATTCAGTGCAATGTGAATGGATAATCTCTCCTCGCCTTGAAATCTAGATAGATAGAAATGTTCGCTGCTTGATTTTTTGTTTCAGAACCCCAGGAATTGTGGACGACTAGCTCCTACTTCCTATGTCCTATGTGTAATTTGGTAATTTTTCTGAGGTTTCTTTCATACCCAGGTGACTTCACAGAAATGTAAGACCTATCTTATAACCCCTCTGAAAGACCAGGAATGCGTATATATTGTTTCGAGATGGACAAACATCAATGTAGTTCTTGAGCAATGACCGATTTTATATACTGTCGGAGAGCGACATTGTTAACTTAGTGGCTAGTGCTCTGATCTGAGGGTTAGTGGCTAGTGCTCTGGTCTGAGGGTTAGTAGCTAGTGCTTTGGTCTGTGGGTTATACCTCAACATTGCTCTTTAGTCCAATCTCAAAAAGCGGGTTCAGTAATATTTGCCTCTGTGCAAACTATCATTGGTGACAGTAATAGTTGCCTCTGTGCAAACTATCATTGGTGAAAGTAATAGTTGCCTCTGCGCAAACTATCATTGGTGAAAGTAATAGTTGCCTCTGCGCAAACTATCATTGGTGAAAGTAATAGTTGCCTCTGTGCAAACTATCATTGGTGAAAGTAATAGTTGCCTCTGCGCAAACTATCATTGGTGAAAGTAATAGTTGCCTCTGCGCAAACTATCATTGGTGAAAGTAATAGTTGCCTCTGCGCAAACTATCATTGGTGAAAGTAAGTTCGAACATGCAGAGGCATAGAATACTGCTGTTATCATAAAAGTTGAGTACATTGGTAACTATACATCCTCCATATTATCCAATTTTACTGATTTGACTCTTTGGAAACATCTTTCTAAAGTATCGCTATTTCACTTGTCCCGAATTCTCATTGTCTGTCGACACAAAGCATACACACAAAGAGACCAACGGCAATAAGACATGATAGATAATTCGAAAACAGCCTTCTAAAACTAACTACCTCGATTTCCATTGGTCACTATGATTATACATTGTGTTGACAGCTAATGAAATTCAGGGGAAGTCAAATACGTCATTTTAGGATGCTGTTTTCCAATTAGCCAACATGTCTTCTAAAGCCGAAGGTTACAACACAAAGCGACCAAAGAGCACACTTTATCACAATGGCAAATATTCCCAATCACCAACAGTCAACAGTTCTAAGGTAAGCATTTAAAAAAAAAGATTTACCAATTTCAAATGAATAGAAATAGGCAGAAAGTGTTGCCACTGCCTTGTGTTGCACACGACCTCTCCTATTTTCGCATTTCCAGTGTAGGGTTGTTACCCGACACTGGAGCTGTATCTTCAGAAAATATACCTTTGCAGTAGGAAATTCAATTATAATTATCAAACTGGAGTAGAAAATGAAATTCTACCAACTTGTATATATACAAACGACTGCGTACCTCAAACCAGCATAAGCGCTCATTCTCTGGGGAATGTCGCGGAATGTTAGCATCTCCACTGAATCAGCTCTGAAAGTAACCCTAGTCAGATGGTTTCTAGTAGCAACACCACTGGGTCATTGCTGAAAGTAACCCTAGTCAGATAGTTTCTAGTAGCATCACCACTGAATCAGCGCTGAAATTAACCCTAGTCAGATAGTTGCTAGTAGCATCACGACTGAGTCAGCTCTGAAAGTAACCCTTGTGAGATAGTTGCTGTAGCATCACGACTGAGTCATCGCTGAAAGTAACACTAGTAAGACAGTTTATATTATGTCATTGGCACTGCATCTGATTTCTTATGGAGAAACATTTTCCCTCTTGTCATTACTCCCTAACTCACGTATGTGTATCTCTCAACAGTAGTAGTAGTAGTAGTAGTAATATACAGTTAGACGCCTCCCACACATGCCCAGAGAGTGGTAGGTAATTTCAAGCACACATAAGACTCATTAGTCACAGTTGGGCATACCGCAGACATCATCATCATTTTGAGCTGAATGGTCATCGTAGAATTCTACGGACGACCGGCAGTAGTAATACTAGTAGTAGTAACATTTCATGTCATTGAGATGTATAGCAACTGTTAGGTTTCAATTGTTTGCTGACCAATGACATACTTAGGGGGTGACATGGTCAGCATTACAGCCATCGCTTTTGCTTTCCCAGATAATCTGATGGCTATCAACTAAACCTGAACTAACGTAGAAATAATTCAGAACGAGCATTCTTTTCCGAGAGTCACGTGGAAAATATAACATGGTATACCCTATTATAAAGATAGTGTACTTGGAGTTCTAAAGTGGAGTGCCAAAATAAAAACACAGCACACTAACGACTTAGATAGTTATATTATCAAGGATTACATGTGCGATGAACAATTAGAAAATGTTGAGGTTTTGAATACAGCGTGTTTATATGTGATGATATTTTGGTGCCAGACTAAGACGATATGCAGGCTTCTACCACACTTTCTTGCTGAAATATAGATCATATATATTTGTGTGGTGTATTTCATATGTAGATCTGTGTGGTGTCATTCATATATATGATATCTGTGGTGTAGTTCATGTCTAGATCTGTGTTGTGTCATTCATATATACGATATGTGGGGTGTAGTTCATGTCTAGATCTGTGTTGTGTCATTCATATATAATATTTGTGTGGTGTATTTCATATGTAGATATGTGTTGTGTAGTTCATATATAAGATATGTGTGGTGAAGTTCATGTCTAGATCTGTGTGATGTAGTTCATGTCTAGATATGTGTGATGTAGTTCATGTCTAGATATGTGTGGTGTAGTTCATGTCTAGATATGTGTGATGTAGTTCATGTCTAGATATGTGTGATGTAGTTCATGTCTAGATATGTGTGGTGTAGTTCATGTCTAGATATGTGTGAAGGAGTTCATGTCTAGATATGTGTGATGTAGTTCATGTCTAGATATGTGTGGTGTAGTTCATGTCTAGATTTGTGTGGTGTAGTTCATGTCTAGATCTGTGTTGTGTCGTTCATGTCTAGACATGTGTGGTGTAGTTCATGTCTAGATATGTGTGGTGTAGTTCATGTCTAGATATGTGTGGTGTAGTTCATGTCTAGATATGTGTGGTGTAGTTCATGTCTAGATATGTGTGGTGTAGTTCATGTCTAGATATGTGTGGTGTAGTTCATGTCTAGATATGTGTGGTGTAGTTCATGTCTAGATATTGTGGTGCAGTTCATGTCTAGATATGTGTGATGTAGTTCATGTCTAGATATGTGTGGTGTAGTTCATGTCTAGATCTGTGTGGTGTAGTTCATGTCTAGATCTGTGTTGTGTCGTTCATGTCTAGACATGTGTGGTGTAGTTCATGTCTAGATATGTGTGGTGTAGTTCATGTCTAGATATGTGTGGTGTAATTCATGTCTAGATATGTGTGGTGTAGTTCATGTCTAGATATGTGTGGTGTAGTGCATATCTAGATATGTGTGGTGTAGTTCATGTCTAGATGTGTGTGGTGTAGTTCATGTCTAGATATGTGTGGTGCAGTTATCTGTGTAGTATAATTCATGTCTAATACAATTTGTACAAAATATTTTTTATACCAATAAAATTGAACATTGAATTTGAACATTTTTGTGAAAAATCTGGAAACAGTATGTAGTTTGTTTGTATTTTTGAAAAAAAAAATAAGTGTTATAAGGGGAGTCGGTTATTAAAACGTGCTGACAAAATTAATCAGTGGGTGGGCGTTCCTGATGTTTTGGAAGTCTGTTGAGAAGGGGGAGGTTTTAAAATACTAGCAAAAAATATTTGATATAATATAAGGACATCATCAAATAATCCATTTCCGATGGCGAAGCTATTATTATTAATTTTCACTGAAAAAATTATATGCGCGGAACATTAAACAAATCAACGCACTTATTGTTTAACAAAACTACTAACATCTAACGATAAACAGTGTTGTGTTTATTACTGCCTCTTGAATGATAACGAGGTATGCAAACAACGTTTTAATCCTATCCCGATATAGAAAACGAACAGTCACTACTTAAAGAAAATCCTACCACTATTGTATCCTCTCCTGCCACGATATTCCGATATGTTTGTGACGGTTGGTTCATCCAATATGCCAGATCGATATAGATATAATGCCACAAGGAAAGCCAGAGCCATTAGAAATGTTAAACTAACAAGACATATCCTGAGTTTTAATAGTTTTTTGATAATGACAACCATATACGTGGGATGGAGAACAAGTTGGCAGCGCTCACGGACTTTGTTCCATTCATCGAAAAGCTCGTCTAGCTCCGTTACAGACATTTCTTGTTTAGATCTTGAAATCTAATCCAAACGAAATAATTATTGCTATTGAAAATGTGGTCTTGATGCTACTTGATTCCAAGACAAAGTAGGAAGTCCTATAGATGTAAGTGTGATGCAGTTTTTTGGATGTTACATTTCCGCCGTCTCAGAAACATTCATTCAAACTGAATTCATGCAAATTTTGAGCTAGAGTATACACACAATTAAATGACGTAATATTCATTCATTAGATGCCATGACGTCTGGCTCTCATAGTTCCCATGCGATCATAGCTCTCCACAGCTCCCTATCTCCAGTATTATGTATCAATATCGTTGCTGTTTACCTGCCGTGCCAGATTTTTTAACTAATATTTTCTCATGTTGTCGCCCTCTGTGCCTTTAATTTTGCCTGTTGTGTCTATGTGCTCCAAACCTCCTTGTCTCATATAGTATCTGAAAACTGAAGATTGTCTTTTTCTTATATTATTGAGTAAGCTCCGTTTCGCATTTGACTCTTTCAGCACGTCTACATTAGTTTGACTCTAATTTGACTCTAATTAATTGTCCTGGCAGTCCATGGTATTTTCAGCATTCTTCTGGAGAACCACATCTCTCTATATATGCATATCAAAGGTAAAGGTAGATCCCATGGTATCTACCGTCGGGGATGAAGATAACTCTTCATGTACTACGCCGCAGCAACTATTAAAATGGCCAGTTCCTTTCCTTGCTGTTTTTTTCCTCCCCTAACTCATGCGTCAGGTACTCATTTACAGCTGAGTTGACTGGAGGATTGGTAGTGTCAAGTGAGAAATCACAACCCGGATTTTTTTGTCCGGACGTGATTTCGAACCTGGCACGCTGTAACCAGATGATAGCAAACAAGCTCACTATCCACTAGGCTACTGCGCTCCTCATATATGCACACACACACACACACACATATATATATAAATATATATATATATATATATATATATATATATATATATATATATATATATATATATATATATATGAATACATGCACATGTCTCTGGCCAATGCAGGCTTGCTTGCCCGGGACAGAGAGGCGTTCAGATCATCCATGATGGCAACTGTTTTGAAGGAATATGTCTCTTGATAGTATATACTACTAACAAGATGTATCAAATATTACAGCGTGTGAAATGAAATGTTTGTGGGAAAGCTATAACCAGAAGAGTCCGAGGAAGAAATGAAGATATCAGGAAAGAAAAAAAGATAATCTCATGTCAAAAAATATGTCGAGAAAAAACATAGCTAAAACTCGCAAAAATGAACTGACAGTTCAACACTATCCGTATTGACATATGGCTGCGAAAGCTGAAAATCCACACAAAGGATAGGTTATTAAGAAAAAACTTTTTTTAAACCAAGTGCTTTCCAAACATATTGATCATAACATTAGCATATTTTAAAACAAGCGGTTTACTGAAGGAAAAAACAAACACATAATTTCTGACACGTTGTATCAGACAAAGACATTATAATTATATGGGACAAGTATTTAGAATGGATAAAAACAGAATTCCTAAACAAACCTCTATGTGAAAGGCAGAGGGAAAACGAAGTGTAGGGCAACCAAATAAAGCTTAACGAAGAATAATAAGCAGAGAAATAAATGAAATATTGGACATCCATCCATCCATTTATCCATCTATTTATTCATCCATTTATCCATCTATTTATACATCCATCCATAAACTCATACCGCTTCAGGGTCGTAGGGATACTGTGTGCGTTCGTCCATCACTATTGATGGTGACAATTTGTTATATCCACTTTTGAAAACTCAGAAGTATGTCCCTGATTATGAGTTCGTAAATGGCTAATAAGCCCTATTCAAGATACAAATATCCTTGGTCAGTCTGGGCATGGAATGACCACTGTAAATGGATTCTGCTCTATCCGTGACTTTCTAGCTACTGTCCGCTGTTGAGCTTCCGCATTTCTCGTCTCTTCACAAGAAAATAGCTCGTTTTGACTGTAGAGCGCCAAGTCGATCTGTTTAGTGCAAGTTCTTCCCATGTATCGTGGTCTATTTCAAAGGCTTTCAGTGAAGTCTTTAAAGCGTATCCTTGTAGCGCTTCTTTTGACCACCTGCAAATCGTGTACCCTTCTACAGCTCACCATAGAGAAGTATCTTTGGCAAGCAATGATATTTTAGGGGAACTATATTGTATGTGTCAATACACAGAGTTCTCGATAACTCGTTAGGGTGGTAGGAGTACTAAATTGGATGTATCAACACACAAAGAGTTCTCCATCGATTTCTATCCTCAGCGATACGGACGAGTGAGGAACAATCTATATCTGTCCAGTCATTAATATTGTCTCCCAATGATTTTCTCTAGAATCCCCTGCTTCTTCCACCCTCAACTGTACCTACACTAGTGTTTTCAACAACGAATCATCTCGACATATATTGTCCAAACCATGCAAGTTTTCGCCGTTTTACTATCACAATTAGTGATTCTTGTGAACCTGCGAGATTCTCTACATTATTTCATACGTACACATTTGTCTCTCCATGCCAGCATGATGCAGTGAGTGTCTAACTCTCACAATCATACATCATAATAATATCAGCAGTGAGTTATCAATTCAGACCTCATTTCTAACACTGATTCTGCTATCAAATATCAGTTTTAATCTTGACATAACAGCCAAGACCATCTCCAGCCTTATCTTTAATTCAGTTTTGGATTTTTCATCACGGCATATGTTTTCATCATCCATATAATCATATGTTTTCATATGTTTTCATCATCCATATAATCATATGTTTTCATATGTTTTCATCATCCATATCATCATATGTTTTCATATGTTTTCATCATCCATATCATCATATGTTTTCATATGTTTTCATCATCCATATCATCATATGTTTTCATATGTTTTCATCATCCATATCATCATATGTTTTCATATGTTTTCATCATCCATATCATCATATGTTTTCATATGTTTTCATCATCCATATCATCATATGTTTTCATATGTTTTCATCATCCAACGATTTAAAAGGCGACATCATAGTAAATTATTTGTGCAGAGTATTATTACTTCCGTTTCATGTGCTATTTTGTTGTTGTTCAAGATTCACATCATTATGGAAGCATAATTGAGCATAGGTTAGGTCGTACCTTAAAATGACAAGAAAACCATCGCCCATAACACTAACGTGTAGATCAGTCAAAGGCAAAACAAATCAAGCGTGGCAGATCATGGATAGCAGAGGCTGAAGACACACTACGAAGAGTATGTCAATTTGAAGAAATATGAAAGGATAGTGAATGCGTGGAAGTAGACACTGAGAAGAAATCATTGACTAAAGTAATAAAACAGCTAGATAAAACGTGTCGAGAATGGACTGGTGTCAGGGCCCAGGTTACAGTGCATTAGCTCGCCCAGCTACACTCGAAACTACATGACATAATAATTATATAACACAGATATGCTCCGTTAACAGAAATACAAATAAAATCGGTTGGGGTTTTATTACCTACAGAAACACAGAGAAGTTTTTTGAGAAATCTTCAGCATACTCCACTGTCACATCGACCATGAGGATGGAGATAGAGGGAGTTACAACGGCAATCAATTAGTTGATAACTGTGGGTTAGTTGATAACATAAACATACTCGGTAATACTCACAGACTTTTAAAGCATGCTACACAATATAGAAAAGTACATGATGAAAAGAGAATGGTGGGACTTGTTGAACAACTCAATTTTCCAGATCATTATATGGATATACTGCCCTGGTCATGCTGGGGGGTCAGAGGAAACGAGAGAGCCGACTTACTGGCAGGCAATGCGGTGATAGACGGCACAATGCTGAGAATAGATAAAGCAGACTTGATCAAGGCAGTAATAAATTCATTCCTATATGAAGATGATGTCAATAAGGCTGAGAACGTACACATACAGAGGATGTCAGAAATGGGAGTATCTAGAAAGGAGGGAATGGAAATTAATTTTTATTTAATGCCCCGAATATCATGCAATCAACACCTGACCGAGACTCTGAGTCTACATACACTGGAATGGCTTCTGGAACGGAGAATAGAGAACTTATGGGAATGCTCCACGTGCTTTGGAGCTAGTTTCTAATCAAGAATCAAGAATCATAGTAAATTAACATTAGTGCATCGTCAGTAAATCATGTTTAATTAGCCGGACAAACGAAACAAAAGATGTGGGTCTTCATGTTCTTCTGATCATCTTCAGCTGTGACAAGAAATATAGTTTTTGCTACAATTATAATGCTACAGATTTTACATACGTCCAATGTTATCATAATCTGAAAAACTGGGAAAAAGGTCGCAAGTTTGATTATCGGGGTGCAAAATCTAAACAGATTAGGTGATTGTACAATGGGAATTAGGGATAGAAAAGCGATAACGCCAACGACATTAAATGAAATTAAAAATATATGGAAAAACTGTTAAAAAGAGACACAAGTTATACTGTCATGTTTAATCATACATTTTTCCAGTTGGAACTTGTAGCAGTAAGACTTGGACAATAAAAAGAACAACGGCAAAAAGAATATCGGTATTCGAACTGAATTATTATAGGGCAATATTAAGAATGTCTTAAATAGGAAAGATAAGAAATAGTGAAGTTTTGATATGCCGGATTTAAGGAAAGGATGGCTGGTGTATATAATTTTTCATAGAAAACTGAAATATTTTGGACACTTAAAAAGAAGCAATGACATGGAAAGTCACATATGAGAAGGCAGAATTCCGGGAAGTAGAAGAAGAAGAAGTAAACCTAGAAGGTGCTGGACAGATGACATCAAAGATTGTATGAAGATATCATTGGAGGAGGCCGGCAGATTGGCACAGGATAGAGTCGGGTTGAATGCATCAATTGCAAAAACAACGTTCTTGAAAGAATATGTCACTTGATGATTCCTATAAGTTTGGTGAGGGCGTTCTAGTTTGTATTTTCTATGGCTGTCTGTTGATAAATGCCATGGCGTGGCTCTAACGTAGAAAACACCATCATCAAAACACTGATGGTTAGTGATCAAATGCGACTGTCATCTGTCTGAAATGTTAACCTTAAGTTCAAATTGACTATAATTTAATCATATAATATCGTAACTTACCTGGTCTAGTACTTGTACAAAATATATTACCAGTCTTGATTACCAGTATCACCATAGCAACTATGGCCGTCCAGTCAGTTAAGTAGGCCATAATTATATAATGTTATGGAACAAAGCAATTCAACTTTCTTGAAGATTCATAGAAAAATACAACACTTCTAAATAGGGACAATACCGGGAAAAAATACACCATGTGATCTACCATAATGGCTGATCCATTGACCTGCGTGTTAAAGCTAAAACTACTGCAGCCATTGGTTAATATTTATCTAGGATATTTACTTGCGAGTGGTTTAGTTTGGGGGCTGGAAATACCTTACAGTCAGAGCTCAATGGTAAGCCGACAAGATTTCACCTGCTGATATGTAGGTATACGGTGTGTATAACTCGACGTATTATTTTTGAATGGAGAATAAAATGATGTGATTAGTAATAGATTTACTGATCTATTTTAATATCACGTTAGAAACGACGGGGAGAGAAAGAGATAAAAGCTATATCATAGGTTTAAACGATTCTCAAAGAGAAATTCACCTTCTGAGATTTGCAAATTATGAAAGATTATTACTGCTGACAATTCCCCTTCATCCATCTCTGATTCTGTTCTGTGTTATCAATTCTCTTATTCTTCAAGTTCTTGAAGATATTCATATATTGACCAAACATCTTCTTCTTAGTCTAACTCTTGTTATTCATCATACATTTTATTTGCAAAGACTCGTTTGGTAATTCAAATACGACCCAATTTTACCATTTCCCATACACCCATACATCTGAGGACTGTCATTTCAGAGATGTAGCAAAGGGAAATAATGCAACAGTTCTCTTACAAGTTACTTGCCCCTTACAGCTAACACACACAAACAACATTATGCGCCATCCTTTATTACTGCCCGTCTTTATTGCCAATGTTATATATATATATATGTAAAGTTATCACGCTATATTTCTAGAACGCTGTCTCCGTCGTGGATACTTTGAACGCCTCTCTGTCCCGGGCAACCAGGCCCGCATTTGGCAGAGACATGTGCATACACTCGTCGATGTCGTTGGACAATCGTCTTCTTGGTCTTCCTCTTCTTCTCTCGCCTGGCGTTCTGTCCTCTAGAATCAGCCTTTCGATGCCACCTTGTCGCTTTAAGTGTCAAAAATACTGTAGCTTCCTTCTTATGATGGTATTTAGAAGCCACCCTTCTTTTAGTTTTAGTAATTTCAAAACTTCAATGTTCTTCTATTTCTCTGTCCAGGATATTCGTAAGATCTTTCAGTAACATTTCATTTCAAACGAATGTATTGTTGTGGATACTGACTTGTTTAAAGTCCATGTCTCGCATACATATGTTGCCACTGGGAAAACACATGATCTTAAGAGAATTACTTTAATGTTATTAATACTGTGCCATAGCTTTCTCATTTGTGTTCATTTGAGTGTTGCAATTGCGAGATGGTATATATAGTGCATCTAATTCTTTTTATACTAATCATACACTCCGGTTTCTTGATACAATCCTCAATCTAAATATATATATATATATATATATATATATATATAGACCCATAGTCATACGCACTTTGACTAGTACTTCATCCGAAGACGGATGTGTCGGGCCATTGCCGCAAATAAAACTGCAACAGAACGCATTTCCTTTCTCTGGACTACATTCTGCTAGAAATCTAGTAAGACCATTGTCCTGCTATAAGGGAGATCCAGGGGGAGTTTGAGAATGAACGCTGAAGAAGAAGAATACTACTGATGTAGAACAAAAAATCTTCGAGGTTTAAGATCCCCAACTTTATGAACTATCGGACTATGAGATATGTAGACGAAAATATACAAATAGCAATATACAAGACATTTTCAACGTTTCTACCATTAGGTCTTTATCAAGAATATACAAAACAAACAGTAAACAAACAATTAAAAACAGTAATAACAATGCGACTGTTACAAGGACACTAGAACGCACACATATAAACAGTACGATTTTCACGTTGACAATGACAAACGTGTACACATGTAGACATGGAAACGAATTATGTTGAAAAATGGTAAAGAAATAAGAACGGAAACATCCAAAGTCAGGCTCTAGTGATTCATAATATTGCATATAGTGGAGCGCGGTAGCCTAGTTAATAGTGAGCTTGATTTCTATCACTGGGTTACAAAAGGTTCGAAACCACGTCCGGATAAAACAAAATTTTGATTTCTTTGGGTTGTGATTTCTCGCTTATCACGACCACTCCTCCAGTCGACTCAGCTGTAAATTAGTATCTGCTGCATAAGTTAGGGGAGGTAAAAACAGCAAGGAAGGGAACTGACCACCCCACCTAATAGTTGCTGCGGCTTAGTACATGAAAAGTTATCTTCATCCCCAACTGCATGTTGCTGCCATGGGACATACCTTTTTTTAATATTGCATACATGATTCTCTTGTTAGACGGTGTAGACATTTTGTTAGACTTTTATCAGACATTTTCTGGGAAGTATATTCTCTTTTAAATGCTTTGTTTAGAGTGTGTACTTTTATTTGGTTTAATTTTTCTAATTATAAGAAATATTGTATCTTTTCTTTGCATATTTCCATCATTTCTTTGATGGTACTTCTTTTCATATCTAATATCATTACTCGAGGTCCCATGTTTGAAACTCTGACTAGTATTTCTTGTTCACCATGTAACATGGACGGCAGAAATTCAACAGCTGGGCGTATTCCAACCGATTCGTGTCAACTCAGACCGCAACCTCCAACTAAAAAAACTATCTGCCAGCTCATCAACTCTTCACCGATTTCAGCATGCTCATTTCTAGTTCCGAGAGGTTAGAACGCTAGTCTCACACGAGTGAGGTCTAGAGTTCGATCCCCGGTAAGGACTGGGTTTTTTTTCTGTCGGAGGGTAAATTAAAAAACTCACCCTGTACATGACGTGGCGACAGCAAGAGCATGCGGCCTTTATCACACAGTTATTCAACCCCTTCCCTGCAACGCTTGAACTGGTAAAATGCAGTATTGACAGTTTAAAAAAAAATAATTTTATTTCTAGTTACGGTTGCACAGAATATAGCTACTGGCTTCTTTCTATACATGTCGTAGGAGGCCACTAAGAAACGTTAGGGGATAGACGGACAGCTTGACACATGAGAAGAAAATCATCGTCACTGTTGTATTGATGGGGTGTAAAGGGTCATGCATTGGACTCGTGCGGACCTTGGGTTAGCAGATAACCACGATCATAAAAGTAGCTCCTCGTGGTGCACACTGGAAACAGAAATAAAGCTGCTCTTGTTGTATTCCTTGATAACATTTTTAGGCTTGTGTCCGTGGATGTTGATTTTGTAGATGGAATGCGATTTGCCTGCAGAGAGACAGGAAATATTTTCGAAACCTCTACGCCATTACATCCAACATCACTGTCGGCACACAGTGATGGACGGCATGCAAAGCATCTGTGCATTCCATCTCTGCAGACATAAAAAGCAGAAACATTGCAGGGGCGACCAATGTCAATATCTCTAACATACAGTGATCTTATGAGTACACGCCGAATCTGGAAAAGGAAACACGCTAGAGGGCAGCGAAGTGTGTGTGAATCAATCTAGTGGCAACGAAGCTACAATAGTCCAGCACAAGAACAACTGGCGGAAGCGCTGTTCATGCTTCAGTACACACATAAGCCGACATGTCCCATCACAATTGACCCCATTTATAGTAGGAGTGATGACTCGGGTATTGGACACGCCAACTTGAGCATGCACTCCTAGATATAGAAAAAAACAACAACTTTGAATACAGCTCCTCATTGCACATAGGAAACATAGAACAAATATCGGGGAGCGCATTGTTCAATTGTCTGACCGATTCAGTGTTGAGACTCGAACTCTGGACACTGCGGGCAACGTATGGGGGGGGGGGGGGAGTCTCTAGCGACACTGGAAACTAAGCCCAACTCGTTGGCCGTCAGCCAACACGGCTCATACAGAGAATAGGATTCAATACCCAAGAGCCCACTGCGACGCTCCTTTTACGAGATTAGTGTATTACCTACGTCTTTGAGTAATATACGCAATGGCGAAGAGTCAAATACATAGAATGCGCCTATCGATGGATTGGAAGGTGGAAAGTGAGCAATGCACAGGTCAACTCCCACACCCCGGACGTATGTGACAAAGTAGCACCTCGTCTAGGAAGGTGTATAAACCCTGAGTCTAAGTCGACCGTCGCCGTTACCCAACACGGCTTATACAGAAGAAATTCGATGTAGGACCTAGGGACACAAAGGGTGGTAATGGACTGATCTTCCTACATTAGGAACAGCCCGTTGGCTGCGAAGCGCCACGTCGGAGTAAAGTCAAGAAGTAGGTGATCCAGACAAACTATCAGCTCATCTCGTGACATATACCCCTCTGTGTAGAGGGCTCCTTCAATAGGCATTGCACTAAGCTGAAAGCTGAAGCCTCCTGGGTATGAAAGAGGAAGATCGGAAAACCTTCCCACTGCACATAAGAAGTAGAGATTAATAGCATGCAATTCATGGCGTTCTTGAAGAAGAAAAATAAATTGTCGTCTTCTTAATTGTGTCTTCTGCTAAAATAACACCATGGATGACGAAAAGATAACGGAACAACGGATAACTTGTTCTTTTGTCGCAGAATCTTATATGGCGGGGAATTCTCTGTCTGGCAGATTTATAGATGGATCAACAGATCAACGAAATAATGATAAACTGGTTGATCAGATATATATATTACGCACCTGGGAGGATGTCATGATCCTGGGATGCTATTGCACTGGAATGCCACCTTTCGGAAACTATACATGCCTTTGAATATAGACAACAAATATGATTTCTGGAGGTGCTTCAGTTACTCACGGAGGGGACCCCGTGATTTTGTCAGAAAGGTTATGGGCAGTCAAGATCTACCTGCGCATAGCTACATATATTACACTATCATCCTCATCATCATCCTCATCCTCATCATCATCCTCATCATCATTCTCATCATCATCCTCAACATCATCATCCTCATCATCATCCTCATCATCAACATCACCATCCTCATCATCATCATCAACATCATCATTCTCAACATCAACATCAGCATCCTCATTCTCATCATCAACATCAGCATCCTCATCATCAACATCATGAAATTGTATTTATATGAATTATCTAATAACTAAAGTCCTGTTTTACCAGTCGTGTGTTCTCAGCGTACTTTTATCTATGGCAGTGAAAAATTGGCAACTTATATGGAGCAAAAGAAACGATTAAACAGCTTACACGTGCGATGCCTGCGTTGAATGTTTGCAGTTAGATGGTATGACAAAGTCAATAACAATGATGTATTTGGAAAGAACAGGCAACACCGCAAAAATATTTACTTTATGTCTGCACAGACTCAGATGGCTGGGCCACATGTAGATAGAAAATGGCAGAATACCGAATAATTTAATTTTTTGGAGAGTTAGTCTAGAAAAGATCTTAGAGTCACATAAGATCTCTACTTCTCTACAAAGACGTATGAGTATGGGTTAGGAAAGATCTTATATTTAATCTCTACTTCTCTACAATGACGTGCTTATGCGATATGCATGATTCATGCATAGACACAGGATCATTGGAACGGGATATCTTGGATTATGTTGCATGGATGGGACATATCTGGAACCGTATAACGACACAGGAGACAGTTTCAGCAGTTAGTTCAAGGGCTGCATGTACAATGGAACAAGTAGCCTCGTGATTCCTTGTAGATATTGTGGAGATCTGTACAGCACATATTGATATTCCTTCGAGCTGAAATGCTACAGGAAGATACTTAGAATATCATGGAAGGATAAAATCAGAAACTCAGATATTATAAACACACTGAATATTCCAGAGTGTTGGTTACTAAACATAATAACAAAAAGAAAACTACGCCTGTTTGGTCATATAAAGAGACATAACTGTTTAGAAAGACAAATAATGGAGGGAAGAGTACCTGGGAAGAGGAGAAGGGGCAGACCAATAAGACGATGGGCTGACGACATTAAAGATAATATGAATACATCGCTAGAAAATGCAAGCCACATCGCCCAAGACAGAGAGAGGTTCAGAGAGTTCATTGGGAAGACAACGTTCTGGAAGGAACACGTCACATGACACATATTGATATTGTCACATCCATGGTCACCATAAATCGTAGATTATACAATTTTTATGGCAGAACGCATATATTATCATCTGGAAAGACGGAGAGGGGACTACTACTGCTACTACATAACCGTTGATGACGCGTTTACACTACTACACAACAGTTGATGACGCGTTTACACTACTACACAACAGTTGATGACGTGATTACACTACTACACAACAGTTGATGACGTGTGTACACTACTACACAACAGGTGATGACGTGTTTACACTACTACACAACAGTTGATGACATGTTTACACTACTACACAACAGTTGATGTATGTATTCGACTACACAACGCGTTTATACTGCTACTATTGTCTATTGTTTATTCCCAGATGGGTGTGTTGTTGTAACTTCCACACTTGACGTTGAGAGTAGGGGTTTTTGAACGAGATATAGTCATTACACCGTTTAACGCTTTACTAGTTCCAGAGCCAGGTGTGTTGTTCTGGTCGAAGTGTAGTAGGTGAGTTTGTTCAGGATGGTCTTGATGTTGCTTATTCATCTTTTCCTAGCTCTGCCCCTGTCTCTGTATCCTGATTCCATTTTGTTATAAGCTATTATGGGAAGTTGATCGTTCATCCTCATACGTTGTCCAAACCATTGCATGTGTTGTTTCTCTATATATTCGATACATGGTGTATACCTATTATCTTTCTGATATTCTCACTGTGCATTTTGTCGAGTCTGGTGACTCCAATAGCCTTTTCTTATACATTTCATTTTGCAATTTTTTATATTTCTTTATCTGTAATAGATGTCAGTTGCGCATTGGTAGCATAGTGTTGGTATAAAGATCCTCTTAATCATTTGTTTCTTTACTTCCATTTTGATTTGTTGGTGTAATAGCAAAGGTGACAGTTGGTATGTAACATCATTTGTCTTTTGACATCTTGTTTCTATCTCTATATCGAGTCGTCCGTCTTCTGTGACACTTCCCAGGTACTTGAACTCTTTGACTTGTTTTATTTTTTAGTTCTCTATTTGGATGTTTAAAGTGTCTCTTGATCTGGTTATTTTCTTAGTTCCTATCTTTTGTGTATTAATCCGCATGTTTTATGTATACTGCTACTATACAACAATACTACTATCGCGTGGAAAGACGGAAAGATCCATATTACTACTATATGCGTAATGTGTTGAATGTGTGTTACACATTGTGTTCTGCGCATGTTGTTTTTAAAAATAACATTCGCTTTACCCTCTTAAGTTAAACACTCACAAAAAAAACCAAAAGAAAACACACACACAGAGAAATACAGAACTATAGCATGAAGTCTTCAGTTTTTAAAAATATGAGGATAGGTCCAACTTGTTAACTTACAACCCATCAGTGTGACATAACTGCACGTTCTGTCTCCGCTAAACAGAAAGCTCCAACCAGAACTGTTTGCACACTACCAGTCTCTGACCTTTCCTGGTCACGTCTATCCGGATTATAGGCTGGTGCTCACGCGTGCATTCTCTAAGTAAAATCTTGTGAATTGTTTGACAAGTGAAAGTAGAGCTTTTCTTTCTATTAAGAAGATTGTGGTTGAAAAGGTGGGAAAACGGGGAAATTATGAACACTACAGTAAGACTGAAAAATAGGGAAAATATATCAATACCAAAGTAAGATTGGTCTAGGAAAATCTATCAATACCAAAGTAAGATTGCTTTAGGAAAATCTATCAATACGAAAGTGAGATTGCTCTAGGAAAATCTATCAATACCAAAGTAAGATTGCTCTAGGAAAATCTATCAATACCAAAGTAAGATTGCTTTAGGAAAATCTATCAATACGAAAGTGAGATTGCTCTAGGAAAATCTATCAATACCAAAGTAAGATTGCTTTAGGAAAATCTATCAATACCATAGTAAGATTGCTTTAGGAAAATATGTCAGTACCAAAGTAAGATTGGTTTAGG
Organism: Meghimatium bilineatum; assembly: GCA_034231615.1. Taxonomy (NCBI): domain Eukaryota; kingdom Metazoa; phylum Mollusca; class Gastropoda; order Stylommatophora; family Philomycidae; genus Meghimatium; species Meghimatium bilineatum. The sequence goes on along the minus strand of CM067317.1, from coordinate 49,305,144 downwards.
AAAATCTATCAATACGAAAGTGAGATTGCTCTAGGAAAATCTATCAATACCAAAGTAAGATTGCTTTAGGAAAATCTATCAATACCATAGTAAGATTGCTTTAGGAAAATATGTCAGTACCAAAGTAAGATTGGTTTAGGAAAATCTATCAATACCATAGTAAGATTGCTTTAGGAAAATCTGTCAGTACCAAAGTAAGATTGGTTTAGGAAAATCTATCAATACCATAGTAAGATTGCTTTAGGAAAATCTATCACTACCATAGTAAGATTGCTTTAGGAAAATCTATCAATACCATAGTAAGATTGCTTTAGGAAAATCTGTCAGTACAAAGTAAGATTGGTTTAGGAAAATCTATCAATACCATAGTAAGATTACTTTAGGAAAATCTATCAATACCATAGAAAGATTGCTTTAGGAAAATCTATCAATACCAAAGTAAGATTGGTTTAGGAAAATTAAGTTCAGACTGTCACAGGCAAGGAAAGCTCAATGAAGTACCATTCCAATTGGCGTAAACCATCATGTTTCTCCACAACTTTCTGTCTCTTGTTTTGTTAATAAGTTGCGTTGGTGATATTCTCTCGTTCGACCGTGACAACACATACAGCAACCTCTCTCTTTGTATTTCTCTGCCCTTTTCTCCGCGTGATTTTCCTATTGTTACTAAATGTTCAAGTTGTGCTCCTCTTATTACGTAACAATAAAAATCTTGACTGCCTCTGCTTCTAATTTTTGCTATAATTTATATTTTTACTTCCTTATTTGAGAATTTCTGCATTAGCTTCATTGGCGCTGTTAATCAAATTTCATAACCACATCTCGGTAGCCTCCAGACAACTTTGAGCTTATGTGTTTACCGTCCATGCTTCACATCCATAAAGAAAAATTGTTTATGGATAACATCATGGATAGAATCTGCATATTCGTTGGTAGTTACCATATTGCATAGAATGTTTTAAGGGAAACTCATCAGAATTTTAGAACAGCTGAAAGGATCTTCAAGGAGACAATCAAACGGAAGAATAACTTACGTTCCACTCTCAGTAATAACGTGAAAACCGATTGAAGAATAAGTAGAAAAGAAGACTAGATGTATAAATGTTTCTGGTCTGTTGTGTAAAGCAGTAAACACAATAGTTGTAATTCATTACTTCAGTTTACAAGCTTATAATAATTTGTGGAATTAATAAAACAGACATCGGCATTTTAATGTGAATCGTAGTCAGTGGCCTGTTGTTATAGCTCTTAATTTACTCAATCTCTACCATAGAGAATCTGGACCGTTCAGACATCAATGGCAAATTATTGAACGTAGGCCTAGAGCAATGCCTAGAAAATCACTACATTTTACATCACCAAAAATTGCTGGGTTGATAGCTAGATTGCTAGGTTGGGTCTTGAATAGGATACGCTACCAATAGTATAGTCCATAGACAATGGTGAGGGCACGAATGTTGTTGGTCCATGACTGCGATACATCAGGAGCCAGCAACCATGGACTTTGCTGAGATACTGGGAAGTTGATCACAATGAAATGTTAGGTCTGATAGCAGGAACCTGCCGTCGGGGAAGAAGAAGATAACTTCGTGTACTAAACCGCAGCAATTGTAAGGTGGGTGGTCAAATCCCTTCCTTGCTGTGTTTACATTACTTTACTCATGCGTAATGTACCTATTTACAGCTGGGTCGACTGGGGAGTTGGTCATGGCAGTAAAGAAATCACATCCCAGAGACTCCAGTCAGTTATCAAGATGTAATAATATTTCACAGTAGTTTAGACGTTTATATAGTAGGTTGTTGTTGTTTATATAGTAGGTTGTTGGTGTGTTCATATAGTAGGTTGTTCGTGTATTTATATAGTAGGTTGTTGGTGTGTTTATATAGTAGGTTGTTGGTGTGTTTATATAGTAGGTTGTTGGTGTGTTCATATAGTAGGTTGTTGGTGTGTTTATATAGTAGGTTGTTGGTGTGTTTATATAGTAGGTTGTTGGTGTGTTTATATAGTAGGTTGTTGGTGTGTTTATATAGTAGGTTGTTGGTGTGTTTATATAGTAGGTTGTTGGTGTGTTTATATAGTAGGTTGTTGGTGTGTTTATATAGTAGGTTGTTAGTGTCTTTATATAGTAGTTTATTCTTGTGTTTATATAGTAGGTTGTTAGTGTCTTTATATAGTAGTTTATTCGTGTGTTTATATAGTAGGTTGTTGGTGTGTTTATATAGTAGTTTATTCGTGTGTTTATATAGTAGGTTATTGGTGTGTTTATATAGTAGGTTGTTGGTGTCTTTATATAGTAGGTTGTTGGTGTCTTTATATAGTAGGTTGTTGGTGTCTTTATATAGTAGGTTGTTGGTGTCTTTATATAGTAGGTTGTTGGTGTATTTATATAGTAGGTTGTTGGTGTCTTTATATAGTAGGTTGTTGGTCTGTTTATATAGTAGGTTGTTGGTGTCTTTATATAGTAGGTTGTTGGTGTCTTTATATAGTAGGTTGTTGGTGTCTTTATATAGTAGTTTATTCGTGTGTTTATATAGTAGGTTGTTGGTGTATTTATATAGTTCAAATGTGTGGCGTAGAAATGGCATTAACCTACAGACTAAGCTGAACGTCTACAGAGCAGTGGTACTTTATGTGCTGGTATACGCTAACGAACCATGGACTGTGTATAGACATTGTGTGAGAAAAATCAATCACTTTCACACAACATGTCTCAGAAATGCCATGAATACCAGATGGCAGAACAAGATTCCAGATACCACTGTCCTTGACAGATCTGGTATCCCTAGCATTGACACTATCCTGATGCAGACACAGGTTTTTTGACAGGTCATTTGGTGCGTATGCCAGACTATCGCCTGGCAAATTTACTTCTCTATGGTGAGCTGAAGAAGGGTAAACGATCTCAAGGTGGCCAAACGATGTGCTACAATGACTCGTTAAATACCTCACTTAAAGCGTTTGAAATAGACCAAAACACATGGGAAGAACTTGAACAAATTATATCTACATGGCGCTCTACAGTCAAAAATGGCGCATCATCTTGTGAAAAGAGAAGAAATACTGTAGCCCAACAGCGGAGAGTAGCTAGAAAGTCACTAATAGACCAAAATCCGCCTACATTCGTTACTCCATGTTCAAACTGTCTAAGAACATTTACAGCTCCAATAGGGCTCATTAGCCATCTACGAACTATTATGTATGGTCATAATTCGAATTGAATTTTCAAATTTGGATGTAACAAATGGTCATCATCTCTTGTGATAGACGAACACCCACACATTTATTGATATAACATTTAGACCAATTTCATTTGTTCCAGGATACAATGTCATTTTCAATTTTCGCTGAAGTTAGCGCATAGGGCCGAGGTCAGATCTCTCAAATTATGTCTGTTCAAAGCTATTCTGTGCAGTTCTTGAATAGAATGGATATTGATTGTTTTACTTTCTCTAAGTATTGTTCTTCTGAGTGTTTCTTTTGGTCTACCGCTGGCTCTTTTGCCTGTAGGTACCCATTCAAGAGATTGGTGGTGTATTTTGTTGATGTCTGCTCGTAGGACATGCCCGATGTAGGACCTACCTCGTTTTCTGTTAACATCTGTGATGAAATTTTGATGTGCCTCTTCTCTGATTTTATCATTCGATTTGAATTCACTCCAATGGGTGTTAGTTATCCTACGAAGACATTTGTTCTCGAAACTCAGTGATTTCTTTTCTGAAGATAAAGAGCTTTTCCAGTTCTCACATCCATATGATGGCACCGGAATAACGGAATAACGCAGGAATTAAATAAGCGCGTTTTCGTTCGTGTACTGATTTACTTTGATCTCCAAATATTAGACAGTCTGTTAGAGGCACTTGATGCTAGTGCAATGCGATTTTTAATCTCTGTCATAACATCGCCATCGAGTGTTAATTTGCTTCCTAGATAGGAGAACGTGTGTACATTTTCAAGTTGTTGACCATTTAAAATAATTAATGAATATATTATGGGCAGAAAAAAAAAATTTAAAAATCTAGAAGTCCTCATTGATGCTGGTGAGATATGGTTGTTGAGAAGAGTCATGAATATATCATGGACAACTTCAGAAGACCTGCATTCTTTTAAGAATGACAATGTGTGGACAAGAGTAGAATTACCCAACAACATTTGGATATCGACAACAACAACATGGAAAGCCAAGAAAAAAACAATTTTAGAAGTCCTCAGAGATAATGGAGTAAAAAAAGACAAATTTGAGCAAAATTTAGAAGCAAACAGTCAAGATTATATATATATATATATATATATATATATATATATATATATATATATATATATATATATATATATATATATATATATATATATATACAATCAAGTATATATAATATTAAGACTACGTTAGAACAGACTCCAGAAATATCTTCATCAACTCAGTAGAAACTTGTAGTAGTAATATGTTTCTGGAGTGATCCTTTTTTAACACATGAAAACTGTTAGTTAAGAATACATATATAATGTACTATGGAAGTTATTAATGAACATGAGTTTATTGCATGAATAAAGTTAATAATGAGCATGTGCTTATTACATGATTAAATTTAATAATTATCTGCAATTTATTGCACAAAAAATAATTTTACAAATATGTTTATTGTACAAAACAAATTAAATAGAAAAACGATGTTATTAAACAATAAAACGTAATTAGAAAAAACATGTCTATTGCACTATAAAACATATTTAGAAGCATTATTTTTACAAGATCTATCTATAAACCCGCAACCCGTCAGGGTTGAAGGGGTACCACATCGGGTGCTTCAGCACACAGAGCCATCTAGATAGTTCTATCTTCAACAATAAGGATGAGGGAAGATACGAATTGTTCTGTCCATTCCCTGATGTTTTTATTTGTGCTATGGATAATTCCCAATTTTGTATTGGACTAGGGATCATGTCTGCACAGATGTCCAAACCATGTTAGTTTTTTATGCAAGATAGAGGTTGATTAAAAACATATTTATTGCACAATGAAAGTTAATTATAAACATGTGTATATTGCACAATTAAAGATATTTACAAACATGTGTTATTGCACAATGACATTTAATTAAACATGTCTTTATTGCACAAAGACGGATAATTAAACATGTGTTTATTGCACAATGACAGTTAATGAAACATGTGTTTATTGCACAATGACAGTTCATTAAATATGTGTCTATTGCACAATGAAAATTAATTATAACATGCCTTTTTTGCACAATTAGCGTTAATAACAAACATGTGTTTATTGCACAATGACTGTTAATTACAAACAGTTGTTTGTTGCGCAATGCAAGTCTCTAAGAACTGTTTAAAATTGTAGCAGAAAACAAGAGAAAGACGTTTCTTGCTGAATAAAAAAAATACTTTCTTATAGCATTGTTGAAAAACAATGAATTGGAAATTGCTTGCTTAGTGCATTATGAAAATTAATTGTAGGAATTGTTATTTCATTGATAATATTCTTTACAAATTTACATTGTAAATAATGTATATATGCATATGATATATATATATATATATATTATATATATATATATATATATATATATATATATATATATATATATATATATATATATATAAGATATCTTGGCTAATCGGAAATGACGATTTTTAAAATGACATATTTGATCAATATTCCCTTGATTTTAATTGGCTGTCACACAAAGTATAATCATAGTAACCAATGACAATCACGTGGATAGCCAAATGAGTTATTAAGAAGACTGGATTTCCTATTGGCTAGTAGATGGTTATATTTGCATTTATGTACGATCATTGCTAATGACTCTTGCTAGGACTGATTTTATGGAAGCGATACTTGTATATGTATCATGTATCGAAATTATAAAAGTGTTGTGACAAAGTACACCTGTTAAAATAGAAAACTTCACGTTTAGTACCATTGCCCAAGTGTTGCCAGATAGTTGAAATTGAGTATAGTCAATTTCAGGTAAAATATGTCCCAAAAAAAGTCAAACTGCTAATATTTAGTATTATTCAAATTGACTAACCAAACTGAAATGACAAATACATAAATTAATTTCACCGATTGGGACCATTTTTAACATGCCAAAAAACGTGGAATGGCCACATTCTGGAAACCCTACATCTCACCTTATTGACTACTCCTGAAACTGATATTTAGCATCTTGTTAACTATATGCCCTAGTCACATTAAGGGAAAATTATGCCAGAGAAATATCAGTCTGGAGTTGGAGGAACAACTTCACGGCCTGGCACACAAAACAGACCAAACGACAGTAACAAACTCCTACTCCGTCAAGGTTCATTTATACAGATTCTGTACAAATATATTGGATGGTAGAACGTGAAGATCCTGGGAAACTGGCGTACTGGGATGCCTGTTTTCGGGGATTAATATATATGCACCCATAAATCTACCTAACACAGATATGCATTGGAAAGGACATACATTATACAAGTTCATGTGTCGCCAATTTAAATACAGCTATGAGAAAATACATAATTTTAGACCGTAATGCCCTTGTAATGCCCGTGATGCTTCCAATAAACTACGTAACATCTGGACGTCAAACACTCTAAGAAACACCACAAAAGTCAAGTTGCTTAGCTCCAACATCATCCCTATTCTATCATATGGATGCGTAAAATGGAAAGCCACAAAAGCCACAAATAAGAGACTAGAAACCTTTGAAAACAAATGCCTATTTGTTACTACGATACTATTCTTTACTCCCCTTTTGCGACCTGTAAAACACATAGTCTCTGCAAACTATCAGAAATATATCGTATGTCGTATGTACATAATGTGACATTATCTGCCACTATATGAGCATAAATGTGTAAACCACGCATACAGGTATGTACATAATGTGACATTATCTGCCACTATATGAGTGTAAATGTGTAAACCACGCATACAGGTATGTACATAATGTGACATTATCTGCCACTATATGAGTGTAAATGTGTAAACCACGCATACAGGTATGTACATAATGTGACATTATCTGCCACTATATGAGTGTAAATGTGTAAACCACGCATACAGGTATGTACATAATGTGACATAATTTGCCACTGTATGAGTGTAAATGTGTAAACCACGAATACAGGTATGTACATAATGTGACATTATCTACCACTATATGAGTGTAAATGAGTAAACCACGCACACAGGTAAATAACGCAGCACTGGAAGTGGGAATAGTGTCATGTACTTAGCTACACAATCACACAAAAACGTGCCACTGTTCATGATGAAATAGCCACCGTTCATGGTGAAATAGCCACGGTTCATGGTGAAATAGCCACGGTTCATGATGAAATAGCCACCGTTCATGGTGAAATAGCCACCGTTCATGGTGAAATAGCCACGGTTCATGGTGAAATATTTTGCGGGATCTTCAAGGAAAACATCACTTTTAGCAGATTATACTCAAATGTATAACACTGAAATGACATTAGCCTGCAGATTAAGCTGTACGTTTACAAAGCAGGGATACTTCCAGTGCCGTTATACGCTGGCAAAACAATGACTGTATATAGATGACACGCCAGGAAGCTGAAAGGCTTTCACACAAATTGTATCAGAAATGTTATGAACTTAAATGACATGACATCATTCAGTATACCACTGTCCTTGGCAAAGCTAGAAACCCTGGCATTGAAACTATTCTGATACATGCACAATTTAGTTGGGAAAGTCATGTAGTACGTATGACAGATTGTCATGTTGTCATATGCCCGATTCTCATCTACCAAAAATACTTCTCTATGCTCAGTTGCAGAAGGGCATACGTCCTTAGGGTTGCCAAAAACATGCAGCTAGGTTTCGTTAAATATCTTGCTCAAGCATATGAAAAACACAAAGATACATTGGAAGAACTTGCACAAAACAGAGCTACATGGGAAGAACTTGCACAAAATAAAGCTTCATGGATCTCTACTGTAAAAAAGGATCTTCTGAAAGATGAGATATCCAGCCGCTCATCAGCGGAGAGTAGCTAGAACGTTTCGGGTATATTAAAAACCATCTATAGTCGTCATTCCATGCCCGATCTGTTCAATGACATTTGCGATCAGAAGACGTCTTATTAGCCATCTACAAACTCAGAGTCAAGGATATAACTCTAACTTATTAGCCATCTACAAACTCAGAGTCAAGGACATAACTCTAAATTATTAGCCATCTACAAACTCAGAGTCAAGGACATAACTCTAACTTATTAGCCATCTACAAACTCAGAGTCAAGGACATAACTCTAACTTATTAGCCATCTACAAACTCAGAGTCAAGGACATAACTCTAACTTATTAGCCATCTACAAACTCAGAGTCAAGGACATAACTCTAACTTATTAGCCATCTACAAACTCAGAGTCAAGGACATAACTCTAACTCAATTTCATAAAGTGAATGTAACAAATCTTCATCATCATCATGTGATAGAAGAACATGAAGAAATGATTACACATTGTGTATGTTCATATGTTCTCGAATAAATATGTACAGTGTATTTAAGATACACATAATTATTGTAGGCGAGCTTACATACATTAATATACTTACATACATTCATCGATTTACATACATTCTTAGACTTACATACATTAATATACTTACATACATTCATCGATTTACATACATTTTTAGACTTACATACATTAATATACTTACATACATTCCTAAAACTACATACATTCATAGATTTGCACACATTCATAGACTTGAATACATTCATAGATTTACATACATTCTTAGACTTACATACATTCATAGACTTACATACATTCATAGACTCACATATATTCATCGACTTACATACATTCATAGACTCACATATATTCATCGACTTACATACATTCATAGACTTACGCAGACTCATAGACTTACATACAGTCATACTTACATACATTAATAGACGTACATACATTCATAGACTTACATACATTCATAGACTTACATACATTCATAGACTTACGCAGACTCATAGACTTACATACATTCATAGACTTACATACATTCATAGACTTACGCAGACTCATAGACTTACATACATTCATAGACTCACATATATTCATCGACTTACATACATTCATAGACTTACGCAGACTCATAGACTTACATACAGTCATACGTACATACATTAATAGACGTACATACATTCATAGACGTACATACATTCATAGACTTACATACATTCATATACTTACATACATTCATTGACTTACATTCATTCATATACTTACATACATTGATAGACTTACATACATTCATATACTTACATACATTCATTGACTTACATACATTCATATACTTACATACATTCATAGACTTACATACATTCATATACTTACATACATTGATAGACTTACATACATCCATATACTTACATACATTCATTGACTTACATGCATTCATATACTTACATACATTCATATACTTACATACATTCATATACTTACATACATTCATATACTTACATATATTACAGACTTACATACATTCTATATCCATCGACTTACATACATTCACAGACTTCGGTGCAGGACTGAAAATAACACAGGCATGCATTAATTAACACAACGATATACCGGTATTCTCACACTGAGTGTAATACAATAGACTATGTATAATCTTGTATAAAAATGGGAACAAATATTATTTTTAAAGTTTCTCCTCATCAACGCGCTATTTATTATAGCTTTTTGCATCAATACATACTCGCTTGCAGTATTGCATAACTGCGGCATTGTATCAATACATACTCGCTTGCAGTATTGCATAACTGCGACATTGTATCAATATATACTCGCTTGCAGTATTGCATAACTGCGACATTGTATCATCGACATGTGAGATAAACTGTTAATTTGTACACGATTTATCCAGCATCGTCGGTATCATAGAAGACAGAAATTGTTTCAGGGTTCTGTCTGATGATGTATGAATCTATCAGATAAATTAAGGAGGGATTGATTTGAGGTTGGAGTATGGGATGTTCAAGCTCCCATTCTTAGGAAACCAAAACAGACTTATTGTACTAGTAATAGCTATAAGATAAGCTAGCACCACTCCCCCCTCCCTCACTGACGACTTTCTGCCCAGGGGTCATAAAATGTCTACTGAAAAAGAGATAAAAACGTGCGATAAAGCCTTTGTAGGTAACCTCCCTCCTAATTGAAGATATATTTACGGCCCTAGACGCATTAAATCTAGTGTACCTACCACATAAACGGCTCATGGATGGAGATATGTATACACGTACTTATCGAAACGCTCCGACTCAAGTTCTTTCGTTCACAACATCTGTACACTGGATCATGTCTATAACATTACATGATCCTCATCATAATAAAAATACTAGCAATAATAATAACAACATTAATAATAATAATAATAATAATAATAATAATAATAATAATAATAATAAGACCTATAGCCAGTAAGGGTCGTAGTAGTGTCCAATAAAATACTCATCACAAACATCCCCCGACCACCTCTGTCTTCAGTCATCCGGAGGAGTGTAGAAAAATCGTGTCCAACATATTCCTTGATGTTTGCAATCCAAGATTGTAACAATAAGTGTATGCATCAAGGAACCGTGATAAATCAGACGATTTTACACATGACTGGATACATTTATCACCAGCCACACGTCGTGATTCACAAATCGGATGTATATTGTTGAAGTATCGTATGAAACCTGATTTCTATAGTAATTTTTCATGTGTATGGTAGCACTTGGGCAAATGGTTAGATCGCAGGTCTCTCAATTGTGACGGCATATGCTTACTTATCAGTACGAACTGAACAATTGATTAAAGAAGCTTACAAAATTAACAATATACAATCTATGTATATCGCAGGATCAGCTGGTACAAAGGAACAATTAATCACGTCTCAGCGTCAGCTGGTACAAGGGAACAGTTAGTCATGTCGTAGCATCAGCTGGTACAAGGGAACAGTTAGTCATGTCGTAGCATCAGCTGGTACAAAGGAACAGTTAATCATGTAGTAGCATCAGCTGGTACAAGGGAACAGTTAATCATGTCGTAGCATCAGCTGGTACAAGGGAACAATTAATCATGTTTCAGCATCACCTGGTACAAGGGAACAGTTAGTCATGTTGTAGCATCAGCTGGTACAAGGGAACAGTTAGTCATGTCGTAGCATCAGCTGGTACAAGGGAACAGTTAATCATGTCGTAGCATCAGCTGGTACAAGGGAACAGTTAGTCATGTCGTAGCATCAGCTGGTACAGGGGAACAGTTAGTCATGTCGTAGCATCAGCTGGTACAAGGGAACAGTTAATCATGTCGTAGCATCAGCTGGTACAAGGGAACAGTTAGTCATGTTGTAGCATAAGCTGGTACAAGGGAACAGTTAGTCATGTCGTAGCATCAGCTGGTACAAGTGAACAGTTAATCATGTCTCAGCATCAGCTGGTACAAGGGAACAGTTAATCATGTCTCAGCATCAGCTGGTACAAGGGAACAATTAATCATGTCTCAGCATCAGCTGTTACAAATGAACAGCTAGTCATGTCGTAGCATCAGCTGGTACAAGGGAACAGTTAGTCATGTCGTAGCATCAGCTGGTACAAGGGAACAGTTAATCATTTCGTAGCATCAGCTGGTACAAGGGAACAATTAATCATGTCTCAGCATCAGCTGTTACAAATGAACAGTTAATCATGTCGTAGCATCAGCTGGTACAAAGGAACAATTAATTATGTTTCAGCATCAGCTGGTACAAGGGAACAGTTAATCATGTTGTAGCATCAGCTGGTACAAAGAGATTTCATTAGCTAAGCTAATTTTATGCGTGTTTGTTCTCAAACTCCAGGTAGATTTCTGTACCAGGACAATGTACACTAGACTACTAGCGGGATGTAGTTCGGACAACGGAAAATGCACTGTGTGGTAATTTTATCCGCGTCAATGCACATCCGACGTCAACAGACTTCGGCTTTTTAAATACATAATGTTCTCCATAACAGAAAAACATTAGAGACAATATACAATCTATATATATCGCACGATCATCTGGTACAAAGGAACAATTAATCATGTCTCAGCATCAGCTGGTACAAGGGAACAGTTAATCATGTCGTAGCATCAGCTGGTACAAGGGAACAGTTAATCATGTCGTAGCATCAGCTGGTACAAGGGAACAGTTAATCATGTCGTAGCATCAGCTGGTACAAGGGAACAGTTAATCATGTCACAGCATCAGCTGGTGCAAGGGAACAGTTAATCATGTCTCAGCATCAGCTGGTACAAGGGAACAGTTAATCATGTCGTAGCATCAGCTGGTACAAGGGAACAGTTAATCATGTCGTAGCATCAGCTGGTACAAGGGAACAGTTAATCATGTCGTAGCATCAGCTGGTACAAGGGAACAGTTAATCATGTCACAGCATCAGCTGGTGCAAGGGAACAGTTAATCATGTCTCAGCATCAGCTGGTACAAGGGAACAGTTAATCATGTCGTAGCATCAGCTGGTACAAGGGAACAGTTAATCATGTCGTAGCATCAGCTGGTACAAGGGAACAGTTAATCATGTCGTAGCATCAGCTGGTACAAGGGAACAGTTAATCATTTCGTAGCATCAGCTGGTACAAGGGAACAATTAATCATGTCTCAGCATCAGCTGTTACAAATGAACAGTTAATCATGTCGTAGCATCAGCTGGTACAAAGGAACAATTAATTATGTTTCAGCATCAGCTGGTACAAGGGAACAGTTAATCATGTTGTAGCATCAGCTGGTACAAAGAGATTTCATTAGCTAAGCTAATTTTATGCGTGTTTGTTCTCAAACTCCAGGTAGATTTCTGTACCAGGACAATGTACACTAGACTACTAGCGGGATGTAGTTCGGACAACGGAAAATGCACTGTGTGGTAATTTTATCCGCGTCAATGCACATCCGACGTCAACAGACTTCAGCTTTTTAAATACATAATGTTCTCCATAACAGAAAAACATTAGAGACAATATACAATCTATATATATATCGCACGATCATCTGGTACAAAGGAACAATTAATCATGTCTCAGCATCAGCTGGTACAAGGGAACAGTTAATCATGTCGTAGCATCAGCTGGTACAAGGGAACAGTTAATCATGTCGTAGCATCAGCTGGTACAAGGGAACAGTTAATCATGTCGTAGCATCAGCTGGTACAAGGGAACAGTTAATCATGTCTCAGCATCAGCTGGTGCAAGGGAACAGTTAATCATGTCTCAGCATCAGCTGGTACAAGGGAACAGTTAATCATGTCGTAGCATCAGCTGGTACAAGGGAACAGTTAATCATGTCGTAGCATCAGCTGGTACAAGGGAACAGTTAATCATGTCGTAGCATCAGCTGGTACAAGGGAACAGTTAATCATGTCGTAGCATCAGCTGGTACAAGGGAACAGTTAATCATGTCGTAGCATCAGCTGGTACAAGGGAATAGTTAATCATGTCGTAGCATCAGCTGGTACAAAGGAACAGTTAATCATGTCGTAGCATCAGCTGGTACAAAGGAACAGTTAACATCTACCTTTAAATAAGTTTATTCTGTTGTGAATGGAAGTTCTAGTTTGCAGTTGTGAATTGAGGTTCTAGTTTGCAATTGTGAATGAAAGTTCTAGCTTGCAGTGGTGAATGGAAGTTCTAGCCGCACAAAGTTCTTGGAGATATAAAAAAAGAGTATAATAACATAACATAATAATAAAACTCATAGCTCGTACGGTGTGGAGGAGTGTCACATTGTGACATTTGATTCAGAAAGATTTCCACACATCTCTATCCTCTACCATCATGATGAGTTTGGAAACGTCACACTATGTCCAGTCTTTGATAATAGCCAACCATGTCTTCTTCTTGCCATCTTGTCTTCTTCCAACCTCCAGCTTACCTTGAAGAGCATCTCTTGTCATCGAGGAATAGCTGATCACGTGTCTGTACCACCGGACCGTATATTTACACATGAATCAGATTTGTAATAACACCACTCGGTGAGTTTAAGAACAGCTAATCTTTTGGTAAGAATTCCTTTTTTGTACTTCTGTCTGAATCTACTTTTTGTGGTGGGTGTCTTGTGAGACGAATGCAGCAGAAAATGCGTTGAAATGTCTTCTGTACTTGCCGTCGGAAATTGATATTGAGGAAACTGTAAATAATCGGATTGATAGCATTATTGATGAAGAAACAATTGGAGAATATTTTAGCTACCACTTGACCTCCGATGCCTTGATTATCATCAAAGTCTTTCACGGTACTTCGAATCAACATTACTGCTATAGACGGAAGGTAGCTCAGCACAAATCCGACAGTTACAGCAAAGAGAACAACTGTGGTTCTGGTGACTTTCAGTTTTGATGCGTAGTTGGCAATTGAGCTCATCTTGGAGCGTCGTTCCATGGAAGTCTTGCTGTTTAGAGTGTTTGTAGTCTTGTTGCTGTAGTTGCTCTGTAGATCCGACATGGGTATGTTGTTGGTATTGGCGCAGACAGAGTTGTTCATGGACTCATCTTCGCTGACACTCGGTACGTACTTTATACGCTGTCGCTTCATGGAGCTAGAATCTCCTTCTTTGTTCACTTGATCTCCTATCACCAGTTGCTGGCGATACCTGATTTCAAGCCAGATCCTCATGTAGATTGCCGTAAGAGAGATAAAAGTTAGGAAGATTAACACACCTAAAGTGATATAATGAACTGTCTGAAATGTGGAGTCCTTGTAATCTTTGGCAATAGAGCAATCATAACCTTCAACGAATGGTATAGATGTCGGTACACGGTTAATACCAAATAATATTAATGGCGGGATAGAAAGAAGCATGGCTAACACGACAGCAAAGGCACACAGCAGTCTAATTCTGGATAAACTTACAACCAAGAGCGGTCTGCAGATCTTGAAGTAACGATCAAAGGCAATCTCTACCAAGACTGTTGCTGATCCGTACACTGTAAAAACCTCACAACCTCTGAGGATCTTACACCCAGCAGAGCTGTAGAATGTATATGGGTTGTTTAGATCGTAGATCTCAGTTGGCATTCCAACAAGGCAAGCGATCAAGTCGAAAATAGCCATTGATAATATAAAATAGTTTGACGAAGTCTTTTTAAATCGTCTTCTGTAAACATAAACAACCAACGAGTTACCTATTACTCCTACAATCATTAGAAAACCGACCCAAATCATGGCGGGAATGTTGTACAAAGCTCTATCATAGTTCAGATTTCTTAGAAGCGTCGTGAGGTCATCGCTGGAGTTGGACTCACCTACTGTGAAAGGAGTAGCAGTTGTTCCCGGAAGACTGTCAGTAATATTGTCCATTATGTTCAGGATGTCTGGGGATAAATATAACAAATGTTACCAATAAATGCAAACAAACAGTTGTCGGAACAATACAAACACAAGAATCCGCAGTAGTGTAACGTTAAGCCATTCGTACTCCGACCAGAAGACTCTTTTTTTTCGAGATTCATGGTTTGAAGTACAAAATACTTCCATAATTCATCTAGCCACTAGGAAGTTAGGTATCACGCCCTGAGATTTGGAAAGTTCAAAGGACGGGGCAATTTCTACTGAACACATTATGTAGAGAACGATAGCCTGACTTTTTTTCTGGTTGACCAATGACTGGACAGCGGAGCAGTTATGTGAAACCATGTGCTATAACACTGATTCATAACTCAGTTTACTTTTAAATTTAGCTTTTTACAAATATACAATAACAAGTCTATACAGGTGTAGATCGTATGTTATATGCAATAACAAGTCTATACAGGTGTAGATCGTATGTTATATACAATAACAAGTCTATACAGGTGTAGATCGTATGTTATATACAATAACAAGTCTATACAGGTGTAGATCGTACGTTATATACAATAACAAGTCTATACAGGTGTAGATCGTATGTTATATACAATAACAAGTCTATACAGGTGTAGATCGTATGTTATATACAATAACAAGTCTATACAGGTGTAGATCGTATGTTATATACAATAACAAGTCTATACAGGTGTAGATCGTATGTTATATACAATAACAAGTCTATACAGGTGTAGATCGTATGTTATATGCAATAACAAGTCTATACAGGTGTAGATCGTATGTTATATACAATAACAAGTCTATACAGTTTTAGATCGTATGTTATATACAATAACAAGTCTATTCAGGTGTAGATCGTACGTTATATACAATAACAAGTCTATACAGGTGTAGATCGTACGTTATATACAATAACAAGTCTATACAGTTTTAGATCGTATGTTATATACAATAACAAGTCTATTCAGGTGTAGATCGTACGTTATATACAATAACAAGTCTATACAGGTGTAGATCGTATGTTATATACATTAATCTGTTTATGCAAGTACATATAACATACAATAATCAGTCTATGCAGGGTGTAGATTATATATTTTCTCGAATCATTGGCCAGATAAATGGCACACATTACATGAAATACAACAGCTCACAAACACATGGATAAACTCCATGAGGGGTTTAATTTCTTTGACATAATTAATCAAGCATAATTAATGGAGGGGTTATCTGAAATCTTGGCAAGTTGGTGACTAGTTTGAGCGGGTAAGAAACTACCAAAATATGTTGTGATTTGTGGCCATGTCAGGAGATATCATATGTACCAATAACTTAAGTAAGGGATGCAACTTTAGAATAATGTTCATAACATTTTCTACTTATTACCTCCCGTAAACCATCTTTTACTGTATAACCGCGACCATTGACGATATACGATTGACGATCTCGTATGAGATCTATTCGCTAAAACGTAAACACAAACTAGTATTCGAATTGCGTGAACTCTATTGGTTGGCCTTGGATATTATGTAAATAGCGACCAAAACAATAATCAAAAACGTAACGATCCAAATTAATTCAGCTCGGAGGCATGTAATGTCGAGAGCCATGGTACAACCTAGGTTCTTAAAACTGGGGTCCACGGAAAGTCGAGCGTCCACATTATACTGCGCTTGCATGCATAAGTTAGGGCCTAACCATTAAACACTAGTTGAATAGCATAACCGGATATGTTTCATTATTATAACATATGCACAATTCAACTCTAGGCAGACAGGTCTAGGGTTATTTGTTACACTAACTGTCTCGTCACAATGAGATAAGAACGATCGTGTCTTGACGTAACCAGAGATTGTGACAGTCAATACATTACGTCAATATCTATTTGGAAATTTTTTACCTCCACTCCCGTGTCAATAACTTGTCAAGAATCCAGAGACTACCCTGCTTAATTATGTAAAATTGGAAAAAAATAAATTTACAGACACTCTTACAGTCACTAACTTACTCAATAAGCAAACTTCACAATACCTGCACTTTTTTTAAATAATGGAATTTTGCTGACAAGGGTAGAATTACTCATCGTCAAGAACAACCAACAATTATGTCAAATTTATTATTTACCGCTCCCCCAAGATCCCACTCCCCGCCAAATATTTTTATCAGAGATATCACGAACAAAACTATATCATTATTTCACACATTTTTATTTTCAAATTCACATAGTTAAATATTATTTAATTGGTGTATAAAAATCATTTTATTGTCGTCAACTGTTCTCAAATTTCTCTCCCCCCCCCCCACAACTGTGTCAAAAAATGGTATATACAAGTAAATTTAAGTAGGAAGCCAGAGGACAATTTTTTTTTAATTCCTGAGACTAACGGGAATTGAACCAGTCTGTTAAACAGCACCAAATCGCCTAGCAACTCCCGTTAGTCTCAAGAATAAAAAAAAATTGTCTTCTGGCTTCCTACTTATATTTACTTGTATAAACAATTATTTGAAGCAAAATTGTATTGTTATTTATGTTATCCATGTTTACAAGAAGACCTATCGGCCCTTGTATAACTAATACGGATATTATGTTATATGTTTGTTGTTACTGATGATATTTCAATACCTGTACGGGATGTTTGTTGTTGTTGTAATAGTCCTTGTCTCGATCGTCCGTTCTGGTGACTTTGTGCGCACTGTTTGAATGGCTTGGCGAAATCACATCATTTTTTGGAGATGCGGTTAGTCAAGTACGAAAGAACGCGTGTTCAATAGTTGCTAGGCGATTTGGTTCCGTTGAACGGACTAGTTCAATTCCCGTTAGTCTCAACAACTGGTACACGTTTACAGAACCCCCTCCTTTTTCGACATTATCTATGTACATCTCTTTAATGAAATAACAATGGATTGTACATAATCTAAGAATGGCAGTACATACTCTGAGAAAGGCAGAAAAAGAACATAGCAAGATAGACATTGGCATGGAATACGAAAGGAAAGATACGGTATGGAAGATTTAGTACATATTGGAAAATATACTTCTTCGTCTTCTTTTTCTGCGTTTGTTCTCAAACTCCTGCAGATTAGCAGGATATAGTCCAGAGAACGGAATGCGTTGTGCCATGGTTTACATCATTGCTGCGATATCTGCGTTTTCCGGCCTGACACATCCGACTTCAGCATGGCTTTGGGTCACTGACCCTATTTGGGATGGGACAGCCAACTGCATCCCGTAACCTCTTTATCTCGCCTTTTACGACATGCGTGGAAGGTAAACAGTGTTGCTATTCTTTGCTCCCCTTTTCGGGCCCCAACAACACAAGGACGGGAGAATATACAAATATAGTTCTCAGTAGTATTGACGTCACGTGCAGGTGACGTAACCTGGAGATGAAATGTAAGCAAACAATAGTCTTGGTACAAAGCTCTCGGGACATATGCCTCTATACTAAATACGGGCTTTATTGATTGGTTGAAGTTGTATTCCTCAACATATCGGGATACTATGTGCGCTGATTTCCACAGATCTCCCTCACGTGTTGATTGCGAGAGTACATATTCTAAATATAGAGTGAAAGCGGCAAGGGTATGAGTGTCATTACACACTGCAGCAGAAACACAATATAACACATGAAAATACTCACATTTATCAATTGCATTATTTTAAAGATATTTTATGCCAGATGTCATTACGCATATTTGTTTATGTCAGATGTCATCACGCATATTTGTTTATGTCAGATGTCATCACGCATATTTGTTTATGGCAGATGTCATCACGCATATTTGTTTATGTCAGATGTCATCACACATATTTGTTTATGTCAGATGTCATCACGCATATTTGTTTATGTTAGATGTCATCACGCATATTTGTTTATGTCAGATGTCATCACGCATATTTGTTTATGTCAGATGTCATCAGGGATATTTGTTTATGTCAGATGTCATCACGCATATTTGTTTATGTCAGATGTCATCACGCATATTTGATCATTCCCGTACTCTGCGGATAAGCAGCACATACACGAGAACATATACTGCAGAAGTGTCTCAATTTTACTTTTTACAGAACGAG
Organism: Meghimatium bilineatum; assembly: GCA_034231615.1. Lineage (NCBI taxonomy): Eukaryota > Metazoa > Mollusca > Gastropoda > Stylommatophora > Philomycidae > Meghimatium > Meghimatium bilineatum. The sequence goes on along the minus strand of CM067317.1, from coordinate 49,285,709 downwards.
AATCTGGCGCAAAGGAGTTTCTCTGCAAAAGAAATTGTGGGAACCCAAGATGATCTAAAACAAACCTCCCTGTACAAGACCAATATTGGACTGGATGTAGAACCATTGATCACTGAAGTTGTATAGTATCAGGAAACCAACATGAAACAAACCGCTGATATACATGACCAATATTGGATGTTGAACCATTGATCACTGAAGTTGTATAGTATCAGGAAACCAACATGAAACAAACCGCTGATATACATGACCAATATTGGACTGGATGTTTAACAATTGATCGTAGAAATTGTGTACTAGTATAGACACGTCATCAAATTGTTGTGTAGTATCAGGAACCCAAGATGACATAAAACAAACCGCCCTGTATAAGACCAATATTGGACTGGATGTAGAACAACTTATCGTAGAACATACAGAATCCAGTACTCGCAATTATTTCTATTTCGTCTTTACACTTTTTCAGATTTTAATATACCTTGATTAGAAACTAGTATCAGAGCACATGGAGCATTCCCATAAGTGCTCCTCTCTTAGTTTCAGCAGCTATTCGAGTGTATATAGACTAGAAGTCCCATTCAGGTGTTGATTTAGTGATATTCGGTTATTTACAAAAAGAGTACATTTTCTTTCCTCACCTCCAATCACATTCACTGTCATTCATTGTATGAACGTTTTCAGTCTCATTGGCAACATTTTCATTTTGCAATGAATTTATGACTGCTAATCAAGTCAGTGTTATCTCTTATCAGTACTGTGCCGTCATTGGCAGCACTGATTGTCAATAAGTCAACTCTTTTGCTTTCTCTGACTCCAGCTTGTCCTGGGCAGTTTATCCATGCAATGCTCAGTACAATTGAGTTGTTCAATAACGGAACCCACTCCTTTCTCAGTATGATATTTTCTATCTTGCGCAGCATGCTTTGAGAGTCTCTGAGTATTTCTGAGTGGGTTGATGTATCAGTTATCAACCAACTTAGTGTTACTGTAACTCCCTCTATCTCCATCCTCATGCTCGATGTGGTAGTAGAGTGTGCAGATATTATCTCAATCAAGTTTCAAGCCGATTCTGTAGTTTTAATATAAATATGTCTCTGTTCCATTGGTTGGGAAATCATTTTCTATTGATGGGAGACATTTTCGATCGAAATTGGCCACCTGTGTGAGTCGGAAAATATGAAAAGCCTATTCCTTAAAACAGTTTCATAAAACAGCTTCCTACAATAGAAGACAAGGGTTCTTAAAATAACTGATCGAATCAGATGTTTCCCGTAGGCCGTATTTTACCCTTTCATATCATATGCAAATATGGAGCGACGCAATCACGAGAATCAACAATCTGCAATGAAATACACATGTATGTGTGGGTGCGTGTTTAATGTGTTTGATGTATGTGTGTGTGTATGTTTGACACAAGTGACACCCGTCACGTTTCACAGAAATCGCCAAACGATGTTTGTCGTGTCGAATGATTAATATGTAAACAGCGCCGATGAACTGAAATACTCTGTGTAAATCGATTCCTGTATTGATCATCTGATTATTTATTTTTTAGTCTTCCAAATGGACATGAGTATCGATTTTCACTCCGACTCATATTACTTTCATGACTATAGATTGAATATTTAATGTTTCCTATGTTCAGAGCCAGAAAGAAGAGTAAACAATAACAAATATTTTTGTCCGTGCATGTCGTAACAAGCGACTAAGAAGGTTATGAGATACATTTCACAATACATTTCTATATGGCGTCAAAATGATCCATAAACCATGCAGAAATTGGATTTGTTAGGCCCAAAGGCGCAGATACCAAAGCAATACTGTAAACCAACACACAACGCATTCCGATTCTCCGGACTGATCTCGCAATTCTGCAGGAGTTTGAGAACGAACACAGAAGAAGATGAATAAGAAATAGAAGACTTTTATTTAATAACTACTTCACCTCTTTAGCGAAGAGACTCAAGGCGAAGATATACAATGGGAAAATATGCAAGGTGAAGAGATACAAGGCAAAGGTATACAATGGCAAAATATGCAAGGTAAACATATACAAGGCGAAGATATACAATGGGAAAATATGCAAGGTGAAGATATACAAGTCGAAGATATGCAATGGGAAAATATGCAAGGTGAAGATATACAAGGCGAAGATATACAAGACGAAAACATACAAGGTGAAGAGATACAATGGAAAAACATACAAGGTGAAGAGATACAATGCGAAGTGATACATACGAAGAAACACAAGCCGCACTTCGGACAGTTGCGGTTCCAGATTTAATACCCAGCGAGAGGCAATTGAGCGTCCGAATAGTTCAGAAAGAAATGGCAACCTACAGAAGGTATTTCTAGTGCCTAAAAATACTACAGTCAATAAATGTGCTAATCGCTACTTGGTGAATATGACATACTACCAGCAACTTTCAAGTCGACATACATAATTTTTCATCACTTTCTAGTAGAAATACATAATTATTACACATTTTTCAGTAGAAATACTATTTTTTTCATACTTTAAACATTACGGGATTCACATGTAAAGGCCTCATCGATGGAGAAACTGGCCTTGGGGAATGAGATGGAGCGCATCTGAACCACATAAGGACATGTGAAACAACGACCGCGTGAGCACCGCACGGTACCAAAATGGTCAGATGCAGAGGACCTGAGGTGGCTGTGGACCAAGATGTCCTTCAGATTTTTGTCGCGCCTAAAGGCCACCAGAGGTAAGTTGTGGAAAGCGTCACGGGTGTCAGAATCAGACTGGAGAAGGGAATAATGTTTAAGTAGAATACGACGGACAGTCGAGTTATGGGGATGGAAGGTAAGAACCAGTTTAACCCTATCAGAGGAGGAGGAAGAACCCTGGGTTATTATTCAAGGTATCAAGGCGAGATAGCTGGCGTACACGGAGCCAAGCCAATGAAAGAATGCTGTCAGGGAAGGAGTGTCTACGAAAGAACTCAATCATCTCAGAGGATTTGTCGAGAAAATCGTCGTCATCGCTACATAAGCGACGAAGGCGAAGAAGCTGTGAGTAAGGTAGAGAGTTACGACAGGCGGGAGGATGAGAAGAAGTGTAGAGCAGAAAGCCATGTGCATCAGTGGGTTTGTAGTAGACTGATGTGCTGAGGTATAGGGGATGAATGGTGACAATGATGTCCAGGAAATGGACAGAGATGGTGGAAATGGTAAATGTGAATTTAATAGCGGGGTTGAAATTGTTGATGAAGTTGATGAAGCGAGACAGTGCTGCTTCTGTCATGTCAGTAATGCCTATCCCATCATCAATGTATCTGTGGAAAAGAGATAGGAATGGGCCATCGTAGGTAGACCAGAATAGATGTTCTAGATGTCCCATGAAAAGACAGGCATAGCTAGTCCCCATCTTAGTGCCCATGGCCACACCACTGATCTGATCGAAGAAATGTCCGTCGAATTCAAAAGAGTTGAGCGTGAGCACCAGTTCAGCAAGGCGGATAAGGGTTGGAGTAGATATAGAAGGATGCGGACTCTTGTCCAGAAAGAACTGCAACGCCCTAAGACCATCGGCATGTGGTATAGACGTGTACAGAGAGCAAACATCAAGCAAGAACAGACGATAGGTGCGATCAGAAGACAAATGCACAGAAGAAAAAATGTGAGAGCATGCTTGGTGTCTTTCAAGAATGAAGGCAGTGCCTCGACTAAGGGCTGCAAAATACTGTCGAGGAAGTCAGAGAAGATGAAACTCTAACTATATATGCATATCATATACTATAGTTCGTCTAATAAAACTGACAATCACCGTTGGAGCAGAATATCTAAGAAATTGTCTATTAGATCGCAGCGATCTTTAGAATGCAACTTTTGTTTCACAGCGACGTATAATAAAATGTGTGTCTTTATAAACATATTAGTAATGTTACACGTTTACTCTGTAACTCATAGACAAATTCATCCCCTCTCAATCGCATAGAAAGTAAGATATTTTTTACAGTATTCATTCGAGTCTATCGACAGCAAATTACTATTCTAAATAATCGGAACACATTTTAATTGTCGATTTTTCGATTATATTTTTGGGACTTTACATTTGCTGTGACGGAAAGTAAAAATATATTGGCCAATTGAAGACATGATACAAATTAAGAGAGTCACCAATCACGACGTTTTCCCTATCTACAGGCATGGCTATTTTGCCGTGTGATACGTCTTGTTCTAAGCACATGGTTTTCTTTTTATGTATACATTGAATTTCCTGAGTTCAATTAAAAATAAATGTTTGTGAAATATCAATACAAATTGACGTAATACGCCACTCATGTTGACATAACTATCTATTCATTGGTCACTCCAGAGTGTTGTCAAATTATTGACCAATAAAAACTCTGAAATAATCATTTGAGCCACCAGAAGTGATGAAAAAAAGTACAGTGAATTTAATTTTCGTTTTGTTTGTGTAGAAACACCAAAATCTCTGTCTCAAATATAACTGTGAAATTATCGTTCAGTCAAAGTTGTATCCTTGATTCAACATGTAATTATTGTGCTATCTTGTTAGTTTCTTACAATTTACATATAATTCAAGATAAGTTTGAAGTGCGAGTTTATTACAATGAAAGCTACCGCTTTACTCTACCAGCAATCTTGCAAAGAATCTAAGGTGGGTCAATTATATTTTCATATTAATAATCTTAAAAACGAACTCAATTAGTCTGTCTGGATAGATCATCTTTTCCCGTTGGATTACACAGGATCAAAATACGCTCATGCCACGCAAGGAAGAAAAATGAAAGTTTACGACCTGACATACATGTCATAAGACGTAAGATATTGACAAAATTTGCTAAAAATGAAGTTGTTTCTCTTTAGAAATTAGAAGTAAAATTTCAGATGGATTACGATATTAAAATGTGTAAATGTTCTCTGTTAAAAATTATAAGAATCGCCGGTTTCACTTTCAGAAAAACATTAGGCGGCAAGAATATTATATATGAAAAGCCAAACTTGATTGCTGCCCGAAGCAAATACATGAGGCAGATCTGGGAGCGTAGACACAAAGGTTATGATATTTTATTTTCTAACGAATCCTGGGTCAATGTTAACCACACCAATACTAAAGATTAGCACTAAGTGGGCGGAGACCATAAAAGAAACATTAAAAACAGCAAAGACCAGCAAATCATACTCACACAGACAGGAAGTAGTAAGAGCGGACTAGTCCATGAAGCTGGACTTATTATTCAATCGAAATGTACAAATAGCAGGGACAATCATACTGAAATACATGCAAATATTTTCAGGAATTGGATGAAGAACATTCTTCTTTCAATTCTAGAAGGAGCATTATGTTTAGTAATGAAAAATGCTTCTTATCACACTGCAGCAGCATCACAGGAAGACAAAATACATCAAATACAAAAGATTAAATTAAGACATAGCTTACTAATGAAAATGTTCACAGCGACGATACTTTTTTGAAGCCGGATTGTTACATCTTGTGAAGAAGACAAATAGACAAAGTTGCACCATATTGATAAAATCATTCAACAATATGGTCACACTTCTCTGCGAATCCCGGCATATCATGCTCAACGTAACCCGAAAGAGTTAGTTTCGACTAAGGTCAAAAGGCACATTTTTTAATAGAACAGAACGTGTACAATGTGTAATGCTGAGACCCGGGAAATACTCCTCTAATTTTAGAGCAGAAGCAGTTGCACTCCATCAAGCACTGAAAGCCTTCACCGAACCAGGACTGCCAAGACCAAAGAAGATATCCATATTCACAGATTGCAGATCCCTACTGGAATCAATCCAGAGAAACATAAACGAAAGCCTTCTGCACAACATCAGACATGAGCTACGACAGATTCAAAAATCAGCAGTTATTGCACTTCAGTGGATACCATCACACTGTGGAATCATGGGAAATGAGAAAGCGGATGCTCTGTCAAAGGTAGGAAGCGAAATGGAGCAACACAGACACCTACTATCTTACGGAGAAGTAAAAACAATAATCCACAAGACATACACAGCAAAGTGAAAGAAACAAATGAAAGGGGAATACGAACATGATGCAATACATCTCCTCCAAAGATATCAACAGACCACAATATTTCGCCTTAGAACAGGCCACTGCAGACTGTTGGGTCACCTTTACCGATTAAGGATCTCATACACAGATGAATGTCCATGTAGATCCGGAACCCAGACCCCGGAATACAAATTTCAGGACTGCCCAACATACAAAGAGCAGAGACAGCAGACATGGTCAGAGGATACAGACTTGAGGCAAAAGATATGGGGCAGCCGCTCTGACCTGGAGAAGACAGTGGACTTCGTCTTGACGACAGGCCTGATGGTATATCATGACCACAGATGCTGAACGCAGAAGAAGAAGAAGTACCTCTCCAAGTTTAAAAAAATATTTGGATCATGTAACCCGAGAAGCAGATTACTACTGGCACCGAGCTTGATTAGAATTTCTGCAACCATTTACAATATTCAACCTCTTGGAATCATCATGATTGGAATTATTTCGTTGACAGAACTCATAAATTCCCTACATAAATAAGAGTATGTTGAGCACACTATTATGTACATATACACTGGCAACAAAATACAACTGATCAAATATCGGCTAATTTAATACAGTATTTAAGCGTAGTTAAGAAACCATTTGATATAATGGTGACCAAATGGCAGACTAACTGCTGCACATTTCATGACGTTTACTATTGCACATAACTGACATAAGATACAGCAATTTGACCGATCAAGTATTTTGTTTTAGGAAAACGCCTTTTAAAACAATGATGCTTGACAGTAACATGTTTACTGTAATATCTAAAATTAGACCACACTTACATCCAATGCGCGAAAAGCTTCAAAGAATTGATAAAAATATTTTTACCTTGGATAAAATCTAATACTGCACGCCAGAAATCACTGCGATCTAACAGACAATTTCTGAGATATTCGCTTGAAAGTGTGATTACGAATTTATAAACCAACTATATCAGTTTAAGTGTTACATGGTGGTTGGTACCCTACATTAAAAGTTTCAAAATAAAGAATTAACACCAGCACGTCCGCGCACGTGTAAATGTGAGCGACTGTCTACCTCATCATGTATTTTTCTCTATTCACAAATAGTCAGTTACAGAAACAGACAGTTTTTTTAGTTTCTAGCAATAGAGCTTCGTCTTCATCTATGGTTCGCCTAGTGTGTGTCATGTGACGTATTCCTTCCAGAACGTTGTCTTCCCAATGAACTCTCTGAACCTCTCTCTGTCTTGGGCGATGTGGCTTGCATTTTCTAGCGATGTATTCATATTATCTTTAATGTCGTCAGTCCATCGTCTTCTTGGTCTGCCCCTTCTCCTCTTCCCAGGTACTCTTCCCTCCATTATTTGTCTTTCTAAACAGTTGTGTCTCTTTATGTGACCAAACAGGCGTAGTTTTCTTTTTGTTATTGTGTTTAGTAACCAACACTCTGGAATATTCAGTGTGTTTATAATATCTGAGTTTCTGATTTTATCCTTCCATGATATTCTAAGTATCTTCCTGTAGCATTTCAGCTCGAAGGCGTTGATCTTCTTTGCTGCTGTTTTACTTAGAGTCCATGTTTCACAGCCGTATGTTGCAACCGGAAAAATAAAAGTTCGTAACATTAGCACTTTCGTTTCTATTTTGTTGTTTTTCCAGCCGTGTTATTTTGCAATATGCCATTGCCAATCTCTTCCTTATTTCTGCCATGCAGTCTCCTGCACCGTTGATGTTTGCTCCTAAGTATTCAAATTTATCCACACATTCTATCTCGGTATTGTCTATTCTGATTTTTGGTTGTTGTGTTGTTATATCTGTTGACATGATTTTTGTTTTCTGCGTGTTTAAACACAAATTTTGTGCTTCGCTATATTTCTTTGTGTTCTTGATTAGTTGTTCCAATCCCTTTATATCGTTTGAAAGAAGTACTGTGTAGTCTGCGTAGCGTAGTATCGGGATTAGGAATCCACCTATGTTTAAAGCGTGGTAGTCAGTGTTATGTATGTCTTCTCTCACGTTCCTCATTATACTTTCCAGTTGAAAATTCCCTACACTTTTCTATGATCAATCTCATATTAAGAATGTGATCTCTTGTTCCTCTGCCCGATCTGAAACCAGCCTGTGTTTCGTTTATCTCCATCTCTAATTTCTGTTTGATTCTTTGCATTATGATGTTTAACATTATTTTACTTGCTTGACTTATAAGGGCTATAGTTCGGTAGTTAGAGCAAATCTGAAGGTCGCCTTTTTTGGGAGGGGTATATATAATGATTTTAGCCTAGAAAGAGCTTATATCACAAGTTTCGCATCTTTTAGAAACTTTGCCTGTGTTTTGTAACTTGTACAGAGGTAGCAACAGGGCTTAGTTACTGACATCAGATACATTGCGGAAGTTAATGTGATATAATTGAATGAACGGCGACTATTAGTATCGATATTATTCTCAGAGTTATGAAAAGATTATTTTAACCAAGATTTCTGCTACGGCACCGATTACCTGAACTGTTGCCATTCTTCTTCTTCTTCTTCTTTCTGTCCTCATGTACCTTTCGGTGTTGAGGGGAGAGTGAGTGTACGGTCTTTTGCCCTTCTATTTGCCTCTTCTGCTGTTATATTTCCGAGTGTCTCTAATACACTATCTATCCACCTTTTACGAGGGCGTCCAAATATACTAACTGTTGCCATTAGTATCGAAATCTCTCTCGAGGGTTGTGATAACACGATTAGATGAACGTTCGGAGTGGCATGATTATCTGCAACCATTAATTATGGAACTTACTTTCAGCTATCAGATGTCGTGATAACTCGTTTACATAAAACATAACATTTGTTAACTCTCTCTCTCTCTCTCTCTCTCTCTCTCTCTCTCTCTCTCTCTCACCTTAGTCGCAGTAGCAGAATTACCTAAACCGCATCCTTAATTAATTAACTAATTCTATGAAGTCTTGGTGGCATGTATAACTGAACCGCGAGGTATTTTAGTATTTGTATTGTCGTACGCTCGAATTTAACCACGTTGGACTCGTCCAATGGTTGAGCGGAACGTTCCTCCCTATAAGAAATGAAATATTTGTTAAACAACATTTTGTTCTCATCCAGGCTGATATAACTAAAATGAGCTTACGTCTGCAGTTAAATGGGCGTGTCTCACCACCAAAATATCTTAATCAACTTCATTAACTCAATTACCACCAACAATCCATCAGAGTAATGGGTGAGGAAAGGGTTGGAGATGGTTGAACCCCCTACTCCTATGTTGACTTTTAATTCCACAAACGTACCACCAAAGTACCATAATAGTACCACACACGTACCACAAACGTATAACAAACGTACCACAAAAGTACCACAAAAGTACCACAAAAGTACCACAAACGTACCACAAAAGTACCACAAAAGTACCACAAACGTACCACAAACGTACCACAAAAGTACCACAAACGTACCACAAAAGTACCACAAAAGGTGGGTAAAACTCCCATAGCGATATTTTGCCTAATTGTCATTATATTTCTCATCAAATTGTGAGGTTATACACGAAAGCGGGCGACTCACCGTTCTCTTAAGTATAACCCCATCCCCCCTTTCTGAAAGTGGGCGAATGACTGGTCTCTTATGTATAAATCCTTTTTACTGAAAGCGTATCTACGACCCTGCCATCAGTATACTACTTGTAACTGTATAGAAAGTTCAACTCAACTCTAACTTCTGTCTATCCATCCATTCATTCATCCATCCATCCATTCATCCATCCATCCATCCATTCACTCTCATCCATCCATCCATCCATCCATCCATCCATCCAACCCTCCATTTGTATATATATTTATGCAATTAACTATATTTTTCCATCCACCCATCCATTAATCCACATACATATCCATCTAGCCTCTATCCCACCGACCTATCTATCCATATATCCACATAACGATCTAACTATTGATCCATACAACCATTCTTTTCTATCCGTCATCCATTTATCCATCCAGTCGCAGGATTGAATGACGATCCGTATTCGGGCTATGACATGATTGGTCGCTTGATATGCAGTATCATTGCTATGTTTGAGAATATTGAAAATAAGGGTTGAACCATTTCAAATGTATTTTCATTGTTTACATTAAAAATGTCCGGTTCTGTGGCGAAGTGGTATACAGCGCGTCTGTGACGGCAAAGGTACCGAGTTCGATCCTCACTACAGGCAATTATGCATCAGGACCTTTCAGAAAGCAATGGCAACCTACTCAACGTATTTATATTGCCTAGAAAATCGCCACCTCCAACAAATGATTCAAGTTGATAGCTACGTCCTGGATAGGATATGCTAGCAATTTACATTAAAAAACAAATGGTTTTTATTTCTGAACTCTAATTTTAACAGTTGAATTGATCATGTATTATAATGTCAATCTGGGATTATGTACTTGTATTATAATGTTAATCTGGGATTATGTACTTGTATTATAATGTTAATCTGGGATTATGTACTTGTATTATAATGTTAATCTGGCATTATGTACTTGTATTATAATGATAATCTGGCATTATGTACTTGTATTATAATGATAATCTGGCATTATGTACTTGTATTATAATGATAATCTGGGATTATGTACTTGTATTATAATGATAATCTGGGATTATGTACTTGTATTATAATGATAATCTAGGATTATGTACTTGTATTGCAACAGACAACATAATTCACTTTCTAATTATCAATACTAAAATATTTACATTTTCTGGCGATGTCACTGAGTGGTAATATGTGTTTCTCACGATCTCAAAAGAAAGAAAGATGGTAGAATGTAGGAAAGTGATAAAACGATAATGTTTCTAGTTGTATTGATTTTCTTTGTTGATTCTTAATTCTTGATTAGGAACAAGCGTCACAGCACTGGGGACATTCTCATATATGCTATGTTTGCCGTTCTTTCAGCCATCTAAAAGTGTATAAGCTCAGTGTCCCAGTCAGTTCCTGATTACGCGTTCTTCTTATCTTTCCGTGAGGGAGCACTTTCTCCCATCACCTCTAGTCACTCCCATGTCTACCATTCTCTGAATATGTACATTGTCACGTTTGACTTCCTACTCGTTTTCTCGTAGTGTATCTTGACTGCTCTAATCAATGCAATACTGTCTCTTCTTATCTCGGTGCCGTTCAACAAAGTTCTACAAGCCAACACATCGGCTCCTTCGTTTCCCCTGACCCCAGCATGACTGATCCATGCAATGCTCTGCACATTGCCGAGAAGAGTAACCCATTCAGCTCTTATCATACACTTTTATATCTTGCGTAGCATACTTTGAGAGTCCGATATAATCACTTAGTCTGTTTATGGTTGCGTCGCCAGCCAAGTGAGAGCTGCTGTCACCCCTTATATTTCCATTCTCATACTCGATGTTGTAGTGGGGTGCATAGCTGACTTCTCAGCTAATTTCTTGCCTTGTGGTAGGCCACTAAACCCCAACTACACCTGTTTGTTTCTTGCGTTGCTGAGCCGTCTGTGTAAATTATTGTATCGCATGGCTTCGAGTGCTGCAATATGAGTGATTTTCTGTGTGTTCGAGCAGTATAGAGCACGCCTCGAACGGCCAACGAACCATGTTTATACTCCGGCAATTGTGCGGGTGGAGTATCATTATGTAACGGTAACCTACTGAAAGTATTTATTTTACATAGAAAATCAGTACAGGTGAAACATTCTGGGTTAATCTCTGCATCCTGAAGAGAATATACCACAAGTTTTATTTCAATAGTGATTTTCAAGGCAATATTTACGCTCAGTAAGTTGGCATTGCTTACTGAACGTTCCGGTTGCATAATAGTGCGGTAGAAATTGATACTGCCACGTGTGTCTCATAGGATGCACACTTTACCCTATCCGTCACAGAGACGAATGGAAGAGAGAGAGAGAGAAAGTTGTATATAAATAAAACAAGAGAGAGCTGGGAATAGTGTGAGATGAGTGAGTGGTGGTATAAATAAAACAAGAGAGAGCTGGGAATAGAGTGAGATGAAGGAGTGATTGTGAGATGAAACATGAGAAGAAAGAAATAGAAAACAAATGTAGCGATATATTGAGGGAGATTAGGAGGGAAAGAACAGGAAAGATTACGACACTGTCTCATAATACTTGCACATTTACATTATCGAATTATGTAAGATACGATGAATGCGATCATTAATAGATTTAAAGATTCATTGTTGAATCATTCATAACATTCATTGTTGTATATTGAAGTGAAGTGCGGTCATTATTCACACCATCCGAGTGTTGACACTTCTGAAAATTCACATACTTGTAAATTACAAACTGAAATGTCGAAAACAATTCAAGTGCAATGACTAAATGTTAGGTCGAGTAATTGTTTATAACGTGTACATTTGTGCGAGACTTAGTTTTAATGTTGTTCTTTGATACTTTGTGGTAATAAGTGGATGAGGTCGAAACATTTATTGCTAATCTCAGCAAGTAAACTTCCCAGGCAAAGTACAAGTGGTGGTTGTAGCAGCGATTCTTAAACTCCGATCCACAGATATAAGTGTTTGCTGGGCCCTTTTATGGTGTCCGCGACGACAGATATTATGATAATATACATGTACAATAAAAAGACAAATGAACAGCTATTTTTTTTGTTTTGGGAGTGGGGATCGCGGGAGATGATGATGATGATGATTATGATGATCATGATGCTGAAAAACCCTTACAGCTGTGAGCAGATAGCTCCTAACAGTCCATATTCTTTCGGACAACAGCATAGGTCATCCTAAGTTGAGTAGCCGAGGTGACACTGAAAGTCATACGGTTTGCTGTTTCACAGCATGGTTGTATTAAGGGGGCGTATGGATGCATGTTTAGTCCCTGAGGGTAGGCATTCCAGTGTGACAGCATCCAAGGATCATCAAGTCCTGTCTGGAGTGCAGCATATACGTGTGGGTAAATTGAGTCACCATTCCTCTGTCAGATCTGTTGATCCATCTGCAGTAATGTCATGTCTAACGTTCTCAGACACTTAAGAGTGTCACATACAGGACATATATACAGTGCTCACTGTTCTGCATCTCTCGTCATCCATGGGGACCATTTAACCGAAGACAAAAGTAAGAAATTGATGCAAGACATGCAGTGACAATAACATTTTTTTACAGGTGACATATTCTTAGTCCATTTCCCCAATTTTCCTTAAACGCTTCCTACGACATGCCTGGAAAGAATGCCCCTATAATTTGCACCCTAAACTGGATGTTCAGGCCCCGGTTTCCACACGGGCGATTCAGTGACAGAAAAGAAAATATATGTAATGGGAGTCGGCAACAGTACAATTGTAAGAACCGCTAAGTTGAAGTAGTAACAAAACCGATGTCAATGACTTCTCAATTTGTTGGCTCTCATTCAGCTGATGACAAATAGAAAAGATTTTGAGAGTCCCCGCAACCCTCTTGTTATATGTACACCATACTATTTCGTCTTGAAGGGAGGAGGGGGGAACAAAAACGCCTCTAAAGGGACAATATCCACGGTGATACCGAAAGTTTAAATTCACTGTAATTTCAACAATTCAATTGTAATGTTACTACAATTACCAACAATTCAATTGTAATGTCACTACAATTACCAACAATGCAATTGTAATGTTACTACAATTACCAAAAATGCAATTGTAATGTTACTAAAATTACCAAAAATGCAATTGTAATGTTACTACAATTACCAAAAATGCAATTGTAATGTTACTACAATTACAAAAAATGCAATTGTAATGTTACTACAATTACCAAAAATTCAATTGTAATGTTACTACAATTACCAAAAATTCAATTGTAATGTTACTACAATTACCAAAAATACAATTGTAATGTTACTACAATTACCAGAAATTCAATTACTCATTTAGCAAAGGTGGTATATGCTGATATTACAGTATTTAGAGTTTATCCCGTTGATCACAACATCAGGATTAGAAAACGTAACAGATAGCAAGGGTGAGAAAAAGCATACAACTGAGAGAAATATTCAAGGGACCTCAAAGACACCATATCCAAGAAAAAACAAATGAACTAAAAAAAGTGTCTGAAAAGACCAAGCTTCAATCACCTACTAAAAGAAAAACGTACGAATAAGAATGAAGAAGTAACACACATATATCACAAACCATACAATTCCAGACATTCAGAGTAAAACTATGGAAACTTCTATTGTTCATCATCTATAGGGAACATTTGACAGAAAATAAAGGTGAGAAATTGAGAATTGACATGCAGTGACAATATCCTTTTTACGGGTGACACCTTTTCACTCATTACCCCAGTTCTCCTTAAACGCCTATTGCGACATACCTGGAAAGAAGACAGTAACCCTATTATTTACACCATAAGACACTATAAAAACATTTGAACACCTAGACACTCAATAACCCAGCTCAAAGTCTGTACAGAATGGTCATCAGAGGATGCTGTAAAGAAAGTAAGAGCTGAATAGAAATACACATAACCAAATAGACGACAAAATAATTCTAATTCACTATTAGTAACGTTTAAATAAACTACATGTCAGAGCTACAAGAAATCTTAGGAGCAACAAAGGTGCTAGAAGAACAGAAACTCAAAAGAGCAAATATTGTCTTCCTGTTTGACTGCATGTCAGTTTTCCAAACAACTAAAATTAACCGGAACGTCTAATTGAAAACAACCTTATTCCACCATATCCCATTCATACGGTAGTTATCAATTAAGAATTGTTTTGTTTTATTTATTGTCTGAGAATGATTTCTGTTTAGTGAGTTGCCATTGCTATCTGAACAGCCCTGATGACCAACTGCCTGATGCTGATATTCAACTTGCTACCTTGAACTTTCAAGACTTTCTCTGTAAATTCAGTCACACAGTCGGAATTATAGATTTTAAAACAATAAATAAATAGTGGTGCTGTATATGGTGTGACATGTATATGGTGTGACATGTATATGGTGTGTATAGCATCTATACAAGGAGGTAGGGCAGGGAAAATGTGAAAAACCATTTTGCTAAGAGCTGTAAACTCAGTTCAATGACGACATTCACATGAATGCCAATCTTTCATTTAGATTGCGAATTTCACAATAAAGTTAATCTTTCATTTAGACTGCTAATTTCGTAAACATATCAATCTTGTATTTAGACTACGAACTTCACAAGAAAGTCAATGTTTTATTAAGGATGGGAATTTCCCATGAACGACAATCTTTTATTTCATCAACTCAGGAAGCTATTTAAGAGATTAAATCAAGACCAGACGTTACGTTTGCATATTTTTATGCCATTTCCTCTTGTCATTTGTGGAAGTGTATAAATGACGAGTAGAGTGCGGAAGGCTAATTAATAATGAGGTTGCTTACTATCACCAGATTGTACAGCGTGTCAGGTTCGCAACCGCATCCGGACAAAACAAAATCCGGGTAGTGATTTCTCGCCTGACGCGACCGCAGCTCCAGTTGACTCAGCTGTAAATGAGTTACAACCGATATGACGCATGAGATAGAGAAGGTTAACACTGCAAGACATGGAACTAGTCACACCACCTAATAGATGATGTGGCTTAGTACATGAAGAATTATCATTTTCTATCGCATGATCATGTCATGTGACATACCTTAACTTTTATAAATAACGAATTCAAAAGAAATGAGCAAGTTCTATAAGCAAGAATTGCACAACTTTTGATGACGCAATAGTAAAGTATTTCATTTGTTCAAATTGTAACACTTGTTCTCCCACGGAACACTTTTAGATGAGAATCGATTCAAGTATCCCACAAGAACCTAGAAACGGAAACCCTTGCTCGGGGAACATGTTGATCTGGAATAATCATGTTGTCTTTTCTTAGTATCATTGTAAGAGTGCTGCTAGAGTCTGAAATTGTTGCAACGAATAACGAGTGAATTATCACACATGTTGTAAGAAGCTACTAAGGAGAATTTGGTGGTTTCATGAAGTTTCGATCACTTAACACTAGTTATGCTGCTTGATAACTCACGTTATTTTACTTCAAACATTTGTGCAGGTACCCAGATTATTCAGCAAAATTGAGAACAAATAGATTTTTCTCACGTAGAACTCTAGATTAACTACGTTGCTTGTTATGCATATTCTTCCTCAAATCATAATACGGCACAACATCGGAGTAAGATTAATACAGCACAACGTCCGAGTAAGATTAATACAACACAACATAGGAGTAAGATTAATACAACACAACGTCCGAGTAAGATTAATACAGAATAAACCACAACATCGGAGTAAGATTTATACAGCACAACATCGGAGTAAGATTTATACACAATCAAAAACAACATAGGAGTAAGATTAATACAGCACAACATCGGAGTAAGATTAATACAGCACAGCATCGGAGTAGGATTAGTACAGCACAACATAGGAGTAAGATTATTACAGAATAAACCTCAACATTGGAGTAATATAAATACAAAACACAGCATAAAATCGGAGTAAGATTAACAGAATACAGCACATCATTGAGTACTAGATATACAAAACAAACCACAGCATTGGAGTAACACAGAAAAAAAACTACAACTTCGAAGTAATATAGAATTAAAAAATACACACCACAATGTCGCAATATCGAGGGGGGGGGGGTTAGTAAGATTAATCAAGAATACCCCAAAACATCGGAGTACGATTAATACAGGAAAGTAAAAACACAAATATTGAATAAATAACTTACCACTATTGACTTACCACTCAACGTACTCGAGGGTTTACATTTGTCTCTTGTCCGACGTTTGGTTGGGATCTTCAGGTAAATATAAAAATCACCCTTGATTCTAATTAGGTGTGTAAAAGTTCATAACTATATGGTAGATGTACCACATACTTAGTAGATGTTCCCTGAATACGTTATGAACGAAACTCTATCACTACAGAATTCAAGTCAATAATATAATGAATTGATTTGTCTGATTTTGTATCTACATGTATGCGTACAGATCTATCTAGATTAGTCTTGTTCACAGACAGGCACGTATACAAGGTGAGAGCGGTAGGGTGTTCAAATCCTCACTTAGTAAATCACAACACGACATTTAGTACTAGGCATTTAACCAAGAACCTTCTCTAAAAGTATCTTCAATGGCATGAGGAAATTATTAATATCTAAACAAATTACAAACAAGTTAAAAATGAGAATTATAAAATGCTACATCTATTCCAAATTAAAGTATGGCTCAGAAACATGGACACTAAATAAACAATTAGAAGACAAAATTGATGCCTTTGAGATGTGGGTATATAGAAGAATAGGGAGAACATCATGGAAAGAGAAGAAAACAAATAAAGAAGTGCTAAAGACACTTAATATGAAGAAAGAACTACTAAGAGAAATAAAGATCAGGCAAATAAAATACTTTGGACACATTAAACGACATGACACCTTTTTGAAGACCTTACTTGAGGTTAAAGTCAAAGGGAAGCGAGCAAGAGGTAGGCAGAGATACAAATGGGAAAGTAACATCACACGATGGACAGGTTACAGTCTAGCAGAGTGCACCACCAAGACAAGAGACAGAAGATGTTGGAGATACGTTGCAGCCAACCTTCGTTGCGGAGACGGCACTTAATGATTGATGATGATTTAACCAAGAGGTGGGTAAATAATTTATCTCCGTCTTCTCTTTTAACTGTTGATCACTGAAACGTCATCAAATTATTCATGAAAAGTGAGAATTCACAATGTTCACAGATATTGTACAGATATCTTGTTCGCATATCATGTTCACAGACCTTGTTTTCAGATCTTGTTCTCGTATCATATTCACAGACCTTGTTTTCAGATCTTGTCCTCGTATCATGTTCACAGACCTTATTTACAGATATTGTTCACATATCATGTTCACATATTTTGCTTACAGATCTTGTTCACATATCTTATTCACAGATCTTGTTCACAGAACGTAACGAAGATAATCAATTTGAAAAAAAATATCTTCTTTTAAAATACATTAACAAGACATACTAAAAACATGAAAGAAAACTGAGGATTATTGTCAGAAATGTTACTACAAAATACATTAACAAGAGATACTAAAAACATGAAAGAAAACAGGATTATTGTCAGAAATGTTACTACAAAATACATTAACAAGATATACTAAAAAAATGAAAGAAAACTGAGGATTATTGTCAGAAATGTTACTACAAAATACATTTACAAGAGGTACTAAAAACAAGAAATAAATCTGAGGATTATTGTCAGAAATGTTACTACAAAATACATTTACAAGAGGTACTAAAAACATGAAATAAATCTGAGGATTGTTGTCAGAAATGATACTACAAAATAAAACACAGCTTCTTATGGAGGCCAACTCCTTGACATAGATATGGGGCTTAGCCCAGTCAACATAGACTGGAAGCTAAGAGTGGTTGGGCTATTCCGGCATCGATCAGGGTCAAAGTCATGCCCAAATAAGCACAGGTGCTGAAGTGGGATATACTAGGCCGAGAGCCGCACCAGCAATCATGGCAACCAATGTATTGTGCAGACCGACTAGATGATATGCCTTCACAACAATAGCAGCAACAACAGACAAACAGAGCCTGAAGGAAACAAAAATATTGCTAAAACATGAAATTGAATTGGAGGGAATATACGGCGGATGCAATACAGAGGACGACAGCATAAACAAATTATTCAGGCATAGAACATGACAATGCTTTAAAGTACTCCTAAATCCTGCCACCAGGGACACGTTGTGGTCTGCAAAGCCCAAGGAATCAGTGTGTGATAAACCGTCACGACGCAGAATCATTGTGATACTCATTTTGCCGTGCAATAGACCGAAACAGTCTATGGACGATCACCTAAATTAAAAGTAATTTAAGTAGGAGGCATGAGGATAAGCTAAAATAATTCGCAAATGTGACGGCAATTTAGCCAGGTCCGTTCTAGCGACTCCGAATCGCCTAGAAACTCACGTAAACAGATTTTCCGTACCTACCAACCACAAACCTGCGCAGTCACCTCACTGAGAATTTGTCAATGGAGACAAGGACTATTACAACAGCAAGGAACATCCTGTACAAGTATTAAAGTATCCTCAGGAACACATAGAACATCTGTATTCGTACTATAAGGACCTATAGGTCTACGTATAAAAAATATCCCATGACTTCCCGTTTGTTCAATTCTCGAAACACTTCCCGCATTAAAAGCATGCCAAGATGGATGTGCCAGGAATGTGGAAGGAGTAAAATAACGGAGCTCCGTGGTGACACAAGAAGCAAAACGTACTTCACTCTCCCCGGCGGAAATCGCATGAAATTTCGTGTTGGTTGTAGAGAACGAACGCAGCAGAAGAAAATCTACACCAAATGCAGAACCTGCCGCCTGCTCCTGTTGAGCCCATGTCTACAGATGACAACTTTTATGACTGCTCCAACTATGTCAAAAAGAAATTAAAATATGGCCTATAGTGTCAACCCTTCAGAAAAGACTGTGACGAACAGGTGAATACCTCAATCGTGCAATCATGTTCCCAATCTACACCGAAATAGACAAACAGTAGATGTTAATCGATGAACAGATGTACGGCAGTACACACCAAACCGTGGCTTTATATTAAATTTGTGGCAGTTGTGAAAATACTTAAAAAGGTACAACTCCTCTATCGAAAACTGACAGTAGTAGTGAACATTCTTTTAAAATAGTATAAAAGTAGTAATAAAACAAGACACGAGAGAGATTGTAACCTGTGAGATGAGATATCTAAGGAAGATCGTTGGTGTCAAAAGAGCAGACCGTATAAGAACCGATGACAGAAGACACTTTATAGGAACTGTACCATGAATCAAATATATAGAAAGACAACTTATGAAAATGAAACCAGATCGCATTTCAGCTGTAGCCTCTAACAGAAGAATATCTGGGTACAGAACGAGAGGAAGATGGACTGATAACAACAGATACATACTACAACAACATGGTGTTGCAACAACAAATGCAACATATGTGAAGTGAAAGAAGACTAAGCTCCCTACGACGCTTCGCGAAATTTGTGATTAAGACAAGACAGGTCAAGACAAGTAATAATAAGACCCAAAGCATGTCAGGGTCGTATGTGTGTTACATTGAGAAATTTTGGTGTTGAAAGATCACGCATCTCGACCATCATCTACCATCATCTACCAGCATCTACCATCCTGATGAGTTTGAAAACTGCACACTCTAACATGTTCGTGATATTATCCAGCTAAATCTTCTTGAATAAACATTCTATTTTACCTTAAAAAAATAACAATTATTCATTGAGTCATGTCTCTAAAATGGTATGGTGCCATTTAAAAGCTAATGCTGTGATGAAAATAACTTTAAAACATTTAATTTCTCGATAATCTTTTTTTTTCATTTTCCTACACACTTGGGCAGTTTTTCCGGTCTGGACAATAGTTCGAACGTTCCAGTAACCAATTTTAAAACACTGTTTACAACACAATGAGTTAGAACGTGCCTCCACCACATGAAAAAATCAAAAAAACCTTTCATTAGTTTCATTAGTAGAACTATGGCGTAATCTTCATAATACCAAAGAAAGGAGACCTGTCAAACTACAACAACTGGCGTGGGATTACTTTGCTAACGATAACAGGAAAATTGATTTGTAGCATCCTAGTAAAAAGAATGAAAAAATGTTGTTGATAAAAGACTTAAAGAAGAGCAAGCTGGCTTTAGACCTAATCGTTCATGTGTAGACCATATCTTCACTCTCAGAACTATTATAGAGAATTCGATAGACTTTTAGTCACTTTTGGTTATAAGCTTTGTAGACTTCCAAATGGCTTTCGACAGCATATATTGTCTTGCACTTTGGGAATTCTTTATGATTTATGGATGCCAACCAAACAATATAAACATTATACAAACCAGGAAGCAACCTGTTGTGTAAGAACAAAATCAGGAAATTCAGAATGGTTCAATGTCGACACAGGATTAAAACAAGGCTATTTTATTATCACCAATGCTATTTGGGGTCGTCATCGATTGGGTCATGCCAAGATAAAACCGTACAAGATGAAAATGCGCGCATCAAATGGCTCGGAAACAACAACTTAACTGACCTTTTTTTTTGCAGATTACATCACAAACTTTAACTCTACCCAACAAACAAACACAATATCCAAAAAAACTAGATATGCACACTCACAGATCAGATTGGGCTCCAGATCAACACACCCAAATCAAAGATCATGGAACTCGCTAACTCCTCATAACATATCAGC
Source organism: Meghimatium bilineatum (assembly GCA_034231615.1). Lineage (NCBI taxonomy): Eukaryota > Metazoa > Mollusca > Gastropoda > Stylommatophora > Philomycidae > Meghimatium > Meghimatium bilineatum. The sequence goes on along the minus strand of CM067317.1, from coordinate 49,264,396 downwards.
AAACAACCAAATGCTGGAAAATGTATCCACATTTACTTACTTTGGTAGCAGAATGTCTGCAGATGGTAACTCTATGAAAAAACTAAATATACGCATAACAATCGTAGCAAACACATTTACTAAAATAACAAGCACCTGGAAATCCAAAGATATAGGAGAAATACAAAGTTAAAACTATTAAACTCCTGTGTTATTCCATCATTGACTTATTGTAGTGAAAGCTGGAAATCAACACAGGAAACGGACCAAAAGTTAAACAGCATGAAAAACAAATTTTCCGAAAATTGCTGAACATAAAAAGAAGCGATTTCGACAAAAATAGCGACCTAAGAAATAAAATACACCAAGAATATGTTTGAAATGTTATAAGAAAACGCAGATGGAAATACATGGTGCACGTTCGTAAACTAGATGAAAACAGACTGAATCAGCAAGCCCGTATGTGGTCACATGATGATAAAAGAAAAAAGAGGCAGACCCCAAGTAACCAAAAAAAGGACCATTCTTAGAGAAGGAGAAATAAAAGGTTGCAAGTCCATACTAGAACTAAAAGTACAGACAGTTGAATGAAGAGCATGGATAATCAAAACCTTTCTTCTTCTTCTTCTTCGTTCGTTCTCAAACTCACTCATATTAGCAGGATGTAGTCCGGAGAACGGAATGCGTTGTGCCATGGTTTACAGCATTGCTGCGATATCTGAGCCAATCGGCCTGACACATCCGACATCAGCATGGCTTTGGGTCACTGACTCTATATGGGATAGGACAGCCAACTCCATCCCACAACCTCCTTAGTCGCCTTTTACTACATGCGTGGAAGGTAAAAAGTGTTGCTATTCTTTGCTCCCCTTTCGGGCTTCGGCAACACACTGCGATCAAAACCTTTGATCGTTGACCTGTGACATGAAAAGAACAAAGTAACTAAATAACTAATCATCATTTCTTTGTTTGATTTAACAAACCCACAACAGTTTGTAATTCTGTAAGAACATTAGAGGGAATATCCATCAACTACGTCCATAATTAATGGAGGGAATGTGCTGTAAAAATGTGACACTTGTTGGCATGAGAAGAAGGGAGGGGGGGTGTGGCAAGAGTTTACAACTATACTGCTTTGTTACATACACCACATTTGTTATAAACACCACATTTGTTATAAACACCACATTTGTTACATACACCACATTTGTTACATACACCACATTTGTTATAAACACCACATTTGTTATATACACCACATTTGTTATAAACACCACATTTGTTATAAACACCACATTTGTTATATACACCACATTTGTTATAAACACCACATTTGTTATAAACACCACATTTGTTATATACACCACATTTGTTATAAACACCACATTTGTTATAAACACCACATTTGTTATATACACTATATTTGGTATATACACCACATTTGTTATATACACCACATTTGTTATATACACCACATTTGTTATATACACTATAGATGTTATATACACCACATTTGTTATATACACCACATTTGTTATATTGACTTTCACCGTTGCTCAACACGGCTCATGCAGAAGAAATTAGGTCTGGGGCTTAGGGACACGAAGGGTGGTAATGGAATTGTCTTCCTACAAGAGGAACAGTTACTGGTTACGAAGCGCTTCGTTGGAGGAAAGAGAAACAGTGGGGGACCCAAGAAGTCTATCATGTCATCTAGTAACATGTACCCTTCTAAGTAGGAGGCATTACACCAAGTCGACAGATGAGGTCTCCTGGGTATGAAAGAAACCTCTGAGAAACTTCCCCACTGCACATCAGAGACAAGAGCTAACCGCTAGTAATTCTGGGGTTCTCAAACAAACAAAACAAATATTTTACTTATTAAAGTCACTTCAATCTCAACTAAGAGAAAAAACCAATAAAAAGGTGCTAAAACTCTTAATATGAAGAAAGAACTACTAAAATAAAGAGAAATAAAGATCAGGCAAATAAAATATTTTGTACACATTAAAAGAGATGACATCTTATTGAAGCCTTACTTGAGGGTAAAGTCAAAGTGAAGCCAGCAAGAGGTAGGCAGAGATACAAGTGTGGGAGTAACATCACATGATGGACAGGTTACAGTCTAGCCAATACAAGAGACTGTGGATGTTGGAAATTCCTTGCAGCCAGACTTCTTTGCGGAGACGGCACTTACTGATGATGATCTCATCTAAACAACCACGCAAAAGAAGTAATATCTGGTGGATTCCAGATCATTCTCAACTGATGGAAAATGAGATAGCAGATCGTCTAGAAAAACTGGAAAAAATAATCAGCAAAAACAGATATAGGATTTGGTAGACCTTCCAGACGTGAAGTTCATCATTACAAAGGTTGCATGGACATGGAATTAACTCAACTCACCTATGAAACAATAAAGACGATACTGCCCACAAATTTGAAAGAAACAAACAATCATGTTTAGATTGAGAACAGGCCACAAACAGGATCAATCATGCGTCATGTCTGATTTCATAAGAACGAGAATTAAGGAAATGGAAATAACTTTTTCATATATAAAACACAATCATTAGTAAAGTATTGCTAAAATCGGCATAAACTATATTACAACGTCAACTATGAAAACCTATATACGTTCAAATGTAGTAAGTAAAGTAAAGTAACCCATAGCATTTATTAATGCTGTAAGGGTTTGAAATGTTAACGATCGAACATTTCAGAGTCTCTACAAATGAGGTCGGTAGCCATCTCCTCTCACATTTGTTCAAATGTATACTTCATAAACAAAAACTATACCTTTTAACTAGATAAACGAGACACATAATTTACAAACGTATATTTAACACATATTTAAAGCTGTTACAATTGATGAAGAAGGAATCACATTGTTGGATTTCTGAATATGATGTGTAGGAATCACCAAGTTAGAGTTTTAATGTATTTTCTACGTGAGCCCAACTTGCTGATAGATTTGATGCCAGAAGGTGTTCGTGAGAAATTAATGAATTGATGCGAGCTGGCTTGGATCGCACAGGACTGGTTGCAAAATGTGTGGTTGTACTTAGTTAATCCTATATGGAAACTACACTGATGACAGGAATATTCTAGTTCTCTAAGAATCTAGAGAAATTAAGAGAGAGAAAGAGAGAGATAGAGAGACAGAGAATAATCCAGGACCGGAGATGCAATTTTAGTGATTGGAAATTTACTTAAAATAAGGTCTTTCGCTTATTTTCGTTAGTAATCCTTTAATTTTCATGAGCTGTTTACCAGCAGTTTGGCTGCATTCCTGGTGCTAAAAGTACTAAAAGTCATATTCTGAATTTCGAAATGGGTGGGTCCCCGGCTGACCCCCCCCCCCATATATATGATTAAATCAACGGGCACATTCAATATTATAAAAATACTTTTCTTCAAGAGTTCCTACATTTAAATGTGTACCTTAATGTATACCAACTAGTGATACTATAGAGGTATATCAGCTAATGATAATATAGATGTATATCAACAAGTATAATATAGAGGTATATCAGCTAATGATAATATAGATGTATATCAACAAGTATAATATAGAGGTATATCAGCTAATGATAATATAGAGGTATATCAGCTAATGATAATATAGAGGTATATCAGCTGGTGATAATATAGAGGTATATCAGCTGGTGATAATATAGAGGTATATCAATTAGTGATAATATAGAGGTATAACAGCTGGTGATAATATAGAGGTATATCAATTAGTGATAATATAGAGGTATATCAACAAATGATAATATAGATGTATATCAGCAAGTATAATATAGAGGCATATCAGCTAATAATAATATAGATGTATATCAGCAAGTATAATATAGAGGTATATCAGCTAATGATAATATAGATGTAAATCAGCTAATGATAATATAGATGTATATCAACAAGTATAATATAGAGGTATATCAGCTAATGATAATATAGAGGTATATCAGCTAATGATAATATAGAGGTATATCAGCTGGTGATAATATAGAGGTATATCAGCTGGTGATAATATAGAGGTATATCAATTAGTGATAATATAGAGGTATATCAGCTGGTGATAATATAGAGGTATATCAATTAGTGATAATATAGAGGTATATCAACAAATAATAATATAGATGTATATCAGCAAGTATAATATAGAGGTATATCAGCTAATGATAATATAGATGTATATCAACTAGTGATAATATAGAGGTATATCAGCTAATGATAATATAGAGGTATATCAGCTAATGATAATATAGAGGTATATCAGCTGGTGATAATATAGAGGTATATCAGCTGGTGATAATATAGAGGTATATAAATTAGTGATAATATAGAGGTATATCAGCTGGTGATAATATAGAGGTATATCAATTAGTGATAATATAGAGGTATATCAACAAATGATAATATAGAGGTATATCAACAAGTATAATATAGAGGTATATCAGCTAATGATAATATAGATGTATATCAACTAGTGATAATATAGAGGTATATCAGTTAATGATAACATAGAGGTATATCAGCTAAGGATAATATGGAGGTATATCAATTAGTGATAATATAGAGGTATATCAGCAAATGATAATATAGATGTATATCAGCAAGTATAATATAGAGGTATATCAGCTAATGATAATATAGATGTATATAAACTAGTGATAATATAGAGGTATATCAGCTAATGATAATATAGAGGTATATCAGCTAATGATAATATAGATGTATATCAACAAGTATAATATAGAGGTATATCAGCTAATGATAATATAGAGGTATTTCAGCTGGTGATAATATAGAGGTATATCAGCTGGTGATAATATAGAGGTATATCAGCTGGTGATAATATAGAGGTATATCAGCTGGTGATAATATAGAGGTATATCAGCTGGTGATAATATAGAGGTATATCAATTAGTGATAATATAGAGGTATATCAGCTGGTGATAATATAGAGGTATATCAATTAGTGATAATATAGAGGTATATCAGCTAATGATAATATAAAGGTATATCAGCTAATGATAATATAGAGGTATATCAGCTAATGATAATATAGAGGTATATCAGCTAATGATAATATAGATGTATATCAGCTGGTGATAATATAGAGGTATATCAGCTAATGATAATATAGAGGTATATCAGCTAATGATAATATAGAGGTATATCAGCAAATGATAATATAGATGTATATCAACAAGTATAATATAGATGTATATCAGCTAATGATAATATAGAGGTATATTAGCTGGTGATAATATAGAGGTGTATCAATTAGTGATAATATATCCCCCTGTTAAGTGATTCCTAGGTACCAGCTGTTGCTATAACAGAGTGTTGTGATGTAGCAAGTAGCGCGCCTACTTCTTTCTCCTGTAGTTATCACGTCTCGAACATCGGGCGCTACTTTTATGTAGCCTATACTGTTTTATATCAATCATTCAATAAACCCATAACCCTTCAGGGTCGTAGGGGTACCACATTGGATGCCTCAGCACACAGTCCTCCAGCCAATTTCATCCTCAGCGATGCGGATGAGTATGCAAATATCTTGTCCTGTCCATTCCTTGATGTTGTCTGTCCATGTCTTTATTTGTCCTCCTCTGCTTCTTCCCCCCTCGACAGTTCCCTGTAGTATTGTTTTTGACAAGAAATCGTGCCTGCATACATGTCCGAACCATGCTAGTTTTCGCCGTTTCACTATTGAAAGTAATGGTTCCTGAACACATGCACACATCTCTACGTACACATTGGTCTTATGTTCCCTATAGGAAACTCGTAGAGTTCGTCTGTAGCATTTGTACTCGAAAGCCTGTAATCTTCTCTCCATGTACGCAGTGAGTGTCCAACTCTCACAACCATACAACACAACAGAAAGCACCAGTGACTTATACAGTTTGATTTTCACTCCAACACATGTTGATTTTCCAAATCACAGATAGCCTTGACAAGGACGCTAAAGCCTATATAAATGCATACGAACATTTTCATATTGATAGCGAAAACAGCTTGCTGGACTTGTCAAGTTGTCAATCATATCTTACAGTAAGGGGATGTTCGTAAGTTACGTCAAGAAATAAAGAGGGGCCTGAAAATATACAGATATACCACTAGCTCTATATTATCACGGGAGTGCCTGTGTGTTGCCGAGCCCGAAAGGGGAGCAAAGAATAGCAACTCTGTTTACCTTCCACGCATGTAGTAAAAGGCGACTAAGGAGGTTATGAGATGGAGTTAGCTGGCATATCCCATATAGAGTCAGTGACCCAAAGCCATGCTGAAGTCGGATGTGTCAGGCCGATTGGCTCAGATATCGCAGCAATGCTGTAAACCATGGCACAACGCATTCCGTTCTTTGGACTACATCCTGCTAATATGAGGGAGTTTGAGAACGAACGCAGAAGAAGAAGAAGATCACGAAAAAATGCATGAACAAATGACTATAAGTCGCGATGAATCTTGTTATATGATTAAAATAAGGGAATTTAGTTTGAAATGTGGTGTCGCTAGAAAGGAGAGGCTTTGTAGGCAAGAATGAATGATGGTTAATCAACTGCGTATTAGGACCGTCAGTCAACGTGTAATGGCGGCTGCACTCAATGAGAGATCTGAGCACCTATGGACTTGTCCGAAGTGCAGTGACAATGATCCAACTACTAATTAATATTTAGGAAAGTTCAACATTTGGCAGGATTACACAAAACAAAACAAAAATCGGCGTATGATCTGCTGGGCACAAAATGGAGGGGATTTGCTGATCTGTGATCTACACTATCAATAACACCCAGAACAAATAACATCCAGAACAAATATATCCAGAACAAATAACATCCAGAACAAATATATCCAGAACAAATATATCCAGAACAAATATATCCAGAACAAATATATCCAGAACAAATATATCCAGAACAAATATATCCAGAACAAATATATCCAGAACAAATAACATCCAGAACAAATATATCCAGAACAAATATATCCAGAACAAATATATCCAGAACAAATATGGTGACTTGTAAAACAAATTAAAAAGACCGGAAAAAAATCATCATCACGATCAACAATATGCAGTTCAGAATGTGTGAGTTTTGTTTGTGTATTATTCCAAGTTGTTTAGGTCTACAATTATTCTATACCTGATGATTGTTCTTCTAGGACTCTATATAGCTGTTCCTCGCTTATTTTTCAAGGGAATTCATAACATGTAAATTAATGCATGTAATAGATGTGTTAATGTATTCAATATAAGCATAAGTACGATATATAAGGGCTTTCCAAGAAATTACCTGGATACTTTTAATTCCGAGAAACCGTTTTATTGACATGAAAATCAATAGACAGCAGTTGGAGTTAAACCATGTCCATTCAAGATATTCGCCTCGTAACTTAAATCAACACATTTACTTTATCTAGTATTCTATCTATCTACCTATACTCCGGAATGGTCACAGGTTGACCAGACACTGTATGGCTAACATCACCAAAGCACTTACATTGTAGCGATGACGCCATTTCTCCCCCTTTTCATAGCTTGAACCCTAAAACACTAATTGTTGGTGGCTGAGTGAATCACGGACGTAATTTTTTCTCAAACAACAAATATCCATTGAACATACCTGGTTCTGCTGGACGGCGAGCGAGTAACTTAACATGCATAAGCATGACTCGCAAAGGCGACGAAGAAAGGTTGGCCCTCTCTGTACTAAACACATACATCAACACTAAGTACTAAACACATAGATACACACTAAGTACTAAACACATAGATACACACTAAGTACTAAACACATACATCAACACTAAGTACTAAACACATAGATACACACTAAGTACTAAACACATACATCAACACTAAGTACTAAACACATAGATAAACACTAAGTAATAAACACATAGATAAACACTAAGTACTAAACACATAGATACACACTAAGTACTAAACACATAGATAAACACTAAGTAATAAACACATAGATAAACACTAAGTAATAAACACATAGATAAACACTAAGTAATAAACACATAGATACACAACGAACTACTCTTGGTTCTGTTATTACTCTTGTGTTTTTTCTCACACTCTCGCTATGTTTTTCTCCTAGCAGGAGGATACTACTAGATTATTTCAAGCAGGATGATACTACTAGATTATTTCAAGCAGGATGATACTACTAGATTATTTCAAGCAGGATGATACGACTAGATTATTTCAAGCAGGATGATACTACTAGATTATTTCAAGCAGTTTAAAATTTGAAACCGGAAGTAGCCAGGAGAACTGAATTCGCGTGTCATTGTTTTATTTGAACCATCGGCCCGACGTCGCTGGTATCCTTTTATTTAAAACAATTATAAACACACACAAGCTACATTACTTAGCCTATAAAAACAATCCTTGTCCTCAAACATGTTTACAATAAAAACCAAAAAAAACGTATTGCTTCCTGATGGTGACTCACATGTTAACTGCTACACTCAAATCATGTAATACAGGTGTTCTCAGAATGAGACTCATAAGCACCACTGTGATTGTTATAAATTAATATTTATGCTCGTTGTGCGAATAGAAATTCAAAGAAAGTGCTCGTTTGAACGAAATCGTCTCAAGTAATTTTTTTAGAATTTAGACTTTCAGAGTATGAAAAACTCTATAGCTAGATCGAAACATGATGTCAAAAATCCAATGCTGAGAATTACCAATAGTCGCCATCTTCAATCACTCAACAATTTGTATTGGGACATAGTTATAATCAACACATTCTAACAACTCTTGTGTTACCAATATCAAAGATGGTCTTTGACTACGAAACTAGCGAAAAAGATCACACTGTGTGAAATGAAGTGTTGAGGATAGCTGTAAATGTCATCAGAGGAGACCGACAGAGAAATGAAGATATATACAGAAATAAAGATCACACAATGTCAAGACTACAACGAGACACAGAAATCCGGGACTATTGACCATCACAGAGATTGGACCCAACGAAACCGCTTCTTCTTGAATACAATAGCAGAATTTCGGGTTACAAGGCACAGAAAAGCCAAGAATTAGATGGGCGGAGATATCAAAGAAACATTACAGATACACAAGGTCGTTGATTTCCTAATAGCCAAAAACAAACAATTCCAACTTTCCTCATATCTATCTATCTATCTATCTATCTATCTATCTGTCTGTCTGTCTGTCTGTCTGTCTGTCTGTCTGTCTGTCTGTCTGTCTGTCTGTCTGTCTGTCTGTCTGTCTGTCTGTCTGTCTGTCTGTCTGTCTGTCTGTCTGTCTGTCTGTCTGTCTGTCTGTCTGTCTGTCTGTCTGTCTGTCTGTCTGTCTGTCTGTCTGTCTGTCTGTCTGTCTGTCTGTCTGTCTGTCTGTCTGTCTGTCTGTCTGCCTGCCTGCCTGCCTGCCTGCCTGCCTGCCTGCCTGCCTGCCTGCCTGCCTGCCTGCCTGCCTGCCTGTCTGTCTGTCTGTCTGTCTGTCTGTCTGTCTGTCTGTCTGTCTGTCTGTCTGTCTGTCTGTCTGTCTACCTATCTACCTATCTACCTACCTACCTACCTACCTACCTAACTACCTACCTACCTACCTACCTACCTACCTACCTACCTAATTATCTATCTATCTATCTATCTATCTATCTATCTATCTATCTATCTATCTATCTATCTATCTATCTATCTATCTATCTATCTATCTATCTATCTATCTATCTATCTATCTATCTATCTATCTATCTATATATCTATCTATCTATCTATCTATCTATCTATCTATCTATCTATCTATCTATCTATCTATATATATATCTATCTATCTATCTATCTATCTATCTATCTATCTATCTGTCTGTCTGTCTGTCTGTCTGTATGTCAGTCTGTCTGTCTGTCGCAATGTCTATGTATTTACTGTTAGACGTCTCAGAAATATAATAATAATTGGTGTGTTTTCGGGTTATTGGAAATGTGATTGATTGATAGCAATCAGTAATAAAAAAGCAATAACATTGTGACGTGTTAGGACGTCAGTAATTCCTGCAATCCAACTTCTTCGTGGTCTTCTTACTTGCTTATACTAACATTTTTCTTTTTGCCTTTGTATGCATGTGCTACAGATGTGTATTACAAATTAGTTAATATATGACACGCAACAACTATATTATTCATAACATACATAGATCACATTTGCAAAACAGCGAAGACAACGGAAGGAAACAATCTGAAGGTTAACTTAAATGAATTACTACTTGCAGATGTTAGTTAGTTAGTCGTTGGATCATCATCACTGCAAACTGGACACATCCATAGTTGCTCCAATCTCTCCTTGAGTGTATCCACCATCACACTTCTGCTGACAGTACCGGTCCTATGCTGGTTGACCATCATTCTTCTGCGCCCTCCAAAATTTTCACCTCTAGCAACACCGCATTTCAATCCCTGATCTTTAATCCTGGCCATTGAAAAGGAATCATCATCCACATTAGTGTCACTCTCGCGTGTTATATCTCTTAAGGAGTTCATAACGTCAGCGCGATCTATTGCCCCATCGCCCTGTGCCACAATTGCGCACGATGCCAGTTGATCCGCTCTTTCATTGCCTCGAACGCCCACATGTCCCGGCACGAAAAAAAATGTAACCACTTTCAAGCTCACCTTTCTAAAGGCCTCAATCCACAGTTCGCGAAAGAGACCCACTGGTACCTTCTTAATCATACTCATAGAGTCACTCAAAAGGCAGACTTGCGTTACCCTCTGTGTGCGTAGCCACTCAAATGCCTTGGTCACCGCCAAGTATCAAAGTATCATTTTCCTCCTTGACCGTTTTACCTGCGCACTGAGCTGTAAAGGCTCGAGCACTGCGAACATGCCTAATTACAGATCCATCAGTGTATATAATCACATCCCCCTCTTTGGTATTCTCACTGATTAAAGCCTGCACTTCTTTCTCCACAGCTGTGGGACACCATTCTATGCATTTCCTGCTAAGTGATATTACTACTCTCAAACAAGTTTCGAAATCAGTGGGTAGACCTATCCATTCCGCACCTGCTGCCACATCCTGTAATCTGCACACGCTTTGTATGACATCCTCAGCACGTCCCATCCACGACCTTCCTCTCGTCTGCTGCCTTTAACTTTCTGTATTTCGGAATGCAACGGTTGTTACTTTTTTGCATGTATTTTGCCCGTGCACGGCAATACTGTAATCTATGCTCAGCTGTTGGGAAGTCAAGTAGGTATCGCATAGCTCTTGTCGATGTGTCTCTTGTGCATCCCATAATGATACGCATTGCTGCTCAATAGAATGATGATCAAGCACTAGTGGCATCATCAGAAACGGATCTACAAAGACAAATTGATAGATTACATCACGCATGCCATACCTTCAACGTGAAGATAAATATAGAAAAGACCGAAATAATGAAGATAAGAAGAACAGAAAGAAACATCAATATATATTGAAAACAATACTTAAATAGGTGACATAATTCCCATACCTAGGATGCAATATAACAGCAGACGGCAAGAGCAGTAAAGAAATACATAATAGGTGCAGTAAAGCATACCAAGCCCTAGGACTAATGACACCAATCTTCAGAAACATACATCTAGATTTAAACACCAAAATAACACTATTCAAAAAAGTTTTATGCTGACGCTGTGCTACCAATACCAAAAATGGACACCGATAGAGCAAGACAAACGGAAATTTGTGACAGCTGAACTGGCATGCTTCATAGAATCCTAAGAATATCGCTAACAGACAGGGTGAGGAATTAGGATATTCGACAAAAAACCGGCACCTCCCCAATCTTGGAATATATCAAGAGACAATAGATCAAATGATTTGCACACATCAGCAGACTACCATCGGGACAGTGTACCACATCAAGCTATGCTACACAGATATATGCGAAGGCAGACCTAGAAGCCGACCGCGAAAACGAAGGACCACTGACATAAAAGAGGTGACAAAGTCCACAATATACTCAGCACATAACAGGGCCCTCTCCAGAAAACGCTTCTACCCCTGACGCCGAAAGGCAACAATGGGTTTTAGCAAATAGATAGATAGATATACACAAATATTTATACAGCAGGAAATAAATACACTTGCATAAAATTCAGTTATGTTAGACATGCTTAAGTAAATGAATAATGTAATATAGAAGTTATTAACACTTATGTAAATGAATAATCTAATATCATCATCATCAGGTGCCATGCCAGCTGGTGTAGGTGGTCATGGTTCTCCACAGCTCTCTGTCCACAGTATTATGTATCAAGGTTGTTGTTGTTTCCTTGCCGTGCCAGGCTGTCAATCTGTCTAATATTTTCTCACGTTATCGCCTTCTGTCTGTGTTGTCTTCAATCTTGCTTGTTATGACCCTTTCTCATGAAGTAGCCAAGAAAAAAAGATTGTCTTTTTCTTATATTGTTGATTAAGTCCGTTTCGCATTTGACTCTTTCAACACCTCTACATTAGTTTTTCTGGTAGTCCATGGTATTCTCAGCATTCTTCTGTAGAACCACATCTCTGTTGCCTCTAATTTCCCGCTTTCCAGTTTATTTATTGTCCAAGACTCGCACCCATATGTTAGTTTAGGAGTTATATAGCATTACAGAACTCTCTCACGTCTAATGACAAGGTCATATTATACAATATATTTTTCATTTTTCTGAATAATGTTTTTGCCTGTCCTATTCTGCATCTTATTTCTGTTGAACGTCTTCCATCTTCTGTAATAATTGTACCTAAATATTTGAATTTGTGGTCCTGTTTTAATACTATATCATTCACTTTGATCTTTATGTAATATAGATTTTTGAAACGCTTCAGTAAATGAATAATGTAATATAGAAACATTGAGAATGTATAGATAGCACCTTGTTCAAATCCCATTTGTTGCATTATGATTTTTCTATTATAATACAATAATAATAATATTAAGATCCATAAACCGTCAGGATCGAAGCGGTGTCACACAGAAAATCAGAACGTAGCAGTATCACACAGAACATCAGATCGAAGCGGTGTCACACAGAACATCAGAACGTAGCGGTGTCACACAGAACATCAGAACGTAGCAGTATCACACAGAACATCAGAACGTAGCAGTATCACACAGAACATCAGAACGTAGCAGTATCACACAGAACATCAGAACGTAGCAGTATCACACAGAACATCAGAACGTAGCAGTATCACACAGAACATCAGAACGTAGCAGTATCACACAGACAATCAGCACGTAGGTGTGTCACACAGAACATCAGAACGTAGCAGTATCACACAGACAATCAGCACGTAGCAGTATCACACAGACAATCAGCACGTAGCAGTATCACACAGACAATCAGCACGTAGCAGTATCACACAGACAATCAGCACGTAGCAGTATCACACAGACAATCAGCACGTAGGTGTGTCACACAGAACATCAGTACGAACAACTCTCCAATCATCTCTATCCACGGTCATTGTGAGGAATGTAGAAAAATCACGCCCATACGCTGTGATATACTGCCCATACACTGTGATACACTGCCCATACACTGTGATACACTGCCCATACACTGTGATACACTGCCCATACACTGTGATACACTGCCCATGATGTTCGTCCGTCGTGATCGACGATGACCAAAAAACTCAACCATAATAATAATAACAATAAATAATAAAATAATAAAGTTAATAGTGCGTTTTTAAATGACTAGCAAGTCCAATGCGCGCACAAAATGTTCTTTTACAGAATTGACAACAATAGAAGGTATCTGTGTGAGGTTGAGATGTTTTTTCTTTTCTACGTGTCCGCTTCTGTCTTGCAGTTTCTTGTCTGAATTCTTCTGCCGCTAGTGCTCCCGTTCTAATGCTGTAACGCCAAGCCGTTCTATCCTGAGCGAGGCTCTCCCAAGCGCCTACGTCAATGTTAAGATGTTTCAAGGATGACTTGAGCGTGTCTTTGAAACGCTTTTTCTGTCCACCAGCTTTTCGAAATCGAAATCGAAGCCCATACACTGTGATACACTGCCCATACACTGTGATACATTGATCATACACTGTGATACACTGCCCATATACATTGGTGTTATCACTCCAAGATTATCTCTCTTCCTTCCAACTCTCCATTCTTCCTTACAAAATAATTTTAGAAAGTTAGTCATGTCTCGTTCCGTGTCCAAACCAAAGAAGCTTACGCCGTTTCACTACTGTCAGAAGTGGTTCTTAATTACCTGCACTTTTGTTTATTTGCTGCCCGATAAATATATGCATTTTGTGTATATATACCTAATTATTAACAAACGTTTGTAGCACTTATACCGAAATGCTTATATCTTCCTTCTATGCCTGCACTGAACGTCCAACTATCACACGCTACTATAAGTATACTTAGCACTAGCGATCTGAATAGATTGATCTTTACTGTAATGCTGATCTTTTCTTTCCAAATCATAATCAACCTTGCTATGGCAACTATCATTATCTCGAGTCGTAGTTTTATCACATTTCACAAGTTGCCATCATTACATATTTGGGAATCGAGATATGTGAAGGTGGTAACAACTAAAAAGACAAATCATTAGTGTTAAGATCAATAAACGGCTACACGGCCTTAACAATGTTAAGAAGTTCTGGGGAAAATATGCAACTCTGTCGCACACTTATATTCGTTTTAGAAAATCACAAATTTCATTATTTATGAAAACAATACTGCTTGCATCTTTACACAGCGTGTCATTAACTTTTATGATCTTTGTTCCGAAGTTATATTGTCTCAATTTCTGCCACAGATCTTGGTGCCTCACACTATGAAATGCCTGTGTGAAGTCAAGGAAATTATGATATAAAGCACGTTGATGTTGTAATTTAGGTTAAAAATCTGTTCTCTTGTACTTCTGTTTTTACGGAAACCAGCGTATTCTTCTGCTAACAATTCCTTTTGATTTAGACTTTATTCTATTAAGAAAGATATTTAGTATCTGCTTACTAGAATGGGTGATTATAGTAATAGTTCTGTAATTCTAGCACAGTGTAATCTTGCCTTTCTTAGGAAGAGTATGAATAACCAGTGTGTCCATTTTCTTGGCCATGATTTTCTAGTCCATATTATTTTCTGGCAGATGGCTGTCATAACAGTGATCAACTTCTCCCCTGTATGTTTTAGGAGTGCCGCTGGAATAATATCTACCCCTGGTAATCTATTTTCTTTCAATAATCCTAGGGCCGGTGTGACGTTGCCTCCCTCGATATTTCTGTATTTCTCTGTTGTTATTAAACAAAATACCTTTGAATACTTGAGTTTCGGATAATTCAGTATTTATATAAATCTCTGCGATATTCGATCCACCTTTTTATTTTATTTTATTTTTCGATGAGCAATACTTCATTGTTATCTTTAATGACATAGTTGTTCCTGGTAGCTGTGTTAGAACACGCTTAGATTACACAAACTTTAGGAATTTCCCGTAATTATTAGCTCAAAAAACACTAAGCGACACGACAAAAATATAATAGTAATTTTACTTCAACGGACATGATCGAACGGATCGAAATCGACATTAGATTAGAGTTTCAAGCAAAGTCCACAACGTGCTTCGGAAGTGCTAGTGTGTTTTGATGATGCGGTTTCTCCTGCAGATGAGTAATACATACAATAAACCTTAAATTGTGCATGTTTTTTACTCTCTTTTTTTACGTTTAGTCTTAAAAAATAATTGTAAAGATGCCAATTGTAAAAATTACATAAAGATTTACATTTGCTATAATATTATAAATCATGTCTTAATATTTGTTTAATAATTAATATATGTAATATTTAATACTTAACATTTACATGAGTTATTTACATAAAAAGTAATATATATATATATAGTAAATAAATGGAGTTATTTACATAAAAAGTAATATATATATAGTAAATAAATGGTATACTAGTGGGATGTATGCTCAACAACAGATGACACAGTTTGTATAATATATAAATGGCATCTTAGTGGGATGTATGGTCAACAGATGACACCGTTTATATAATATATAAATGTTATCCTAGTGGGATGTATGCTCAACAACAGATGACACCGTTTATATAATATATAAATGTTATCCTAGTGGGATGTATGGTCAACAACAGATGTCACTTTTCAGAAAAATGATGTGATATTTGAATAAAAAACAGTATAAAAATTAATCAACATAGATTGTTTATTAGAAGTATTTCTGATTATTCACTACATCATCATCAAGTGCCGTGCCATTTCCACTCTGAAGGTTGGCTGCAATAATTTATCTCCAACATCTTATATCTCTTGGTGGTGCACTCTGAAAGACTGCAAAATTTTCATCTCGTGTTTTCCTCCAACTTTTATCTCTGCCCACCTCTTTCTCGCCTCCCTTCAAATCTACCTTTAAGTAAAGATTACAACAAGATGTCATGTCATGCCATTACATGTGTCTCAAATATTTTATTTATTTTTATTTATTGTAATAGTGGTTTTTTTCATTATTATGTATTGTCTGAACCTCTTTGTTCGTTTTCTTCTCTTTCTATGAAGTTATTCCTATTTTTCTACGTACCAAATTTCAAAGGCATCGATTATACGTTCCAGTCAAGTGTTCACTATCTATTTTTCTGAGCTATAAGCTAATGTAGATTAGAAGATTGATTGTTAAACTCTGATTTGTAGTATTACTTGATTTATTTATATGTTTGTAGATGTTTAACAAAATGTGCTCAAAACAGATAAAAGTAACACTAAAGTTTACATCAGCGGAAATCAATCACCATTTGTTATTTACGCTACTATTACGCTTCTGCCTACTGTAAATATATACATATACATATGTGTCCATGTATATGTACTCATGCTCATACATATGTGACATATTCATCATACATGTCTAAACCTTTCAAGATTTCGTCCTTTATCTTTGAAAGCAATGGTTCTTGTCGACCTGCATACATCTCTAATGTTATGTCTTAAGTGAATATTTGTCGTATGTTTTCTATAGGATATTCGTAGAATTCGTCTGTAGTATTTGATTATCCATTTTAATATTTCAGTGGGCGAAGTGTTTTCTTTTATATAGCGAATTATTTTTCAATTTTCCTAGCGATAAGTTTCAAATCAATCAATCAATAAAACCCATAACCCTTCAGGGTCGTAGGGGTACCACATTGGAAGCTTCAGCACACAGATTCCTCCAGTGAATTCTATCCTCAGCGATGCGGATGAGTGTGGAAATATCTAGCCCTGTCCATTCCTTGATGTTGTCTGTCCACGTCTTTATCTGGCCTCCTCTGCTTCTTCCACCCTCGACAGTTCCCTGCAGTATTGTTTTTGACAAGGAATCGTGCCTTCATACATGTCCGAACCATGCTAGTTTGAAAGCAATGGCTCCTGGACACCTGCACACATCTCTACTTTATTTCTTACGTACACATTGGTCTTATGTTCAGTTTCAGTTGTTAGTGAATGTCATCGATAGCTGCTTCTAACGTTCATGTATCGAATGTATATATAGTATTGTGATGGTGCATCTGCAATAATAAACTAGCATACACTGCACCTAAAGCAGTGGCGTGCAGCAATGTTCCCTCTAATTTTCGTCTCACATGATCACATCTGAAGATGCATGTGCATTTAATGTTTCCGTGTGAGAATTTCCAAAACTTAAAGAAATATATACATGAAAGAATTACACAACTTTGAAAGTTTTTTTATGTGTACGGATGGTACATTTCATATCTTCCAGACAGAAAAGTACTTTTTCATAGCCAGTATCTACGTTAAACAGAATATTGGTGTCGTTATAGATGGACCAAATTCAGGGTTTATCTGTATTGTGTTGTAAACCAGGGTATAGCCATAACTGCTAGTAAGATGATTTGGAATATTTGTTTACAAAATGTCTGATAAATGTCCGGATTTTGTTTAATAGAAACTTTTCGATGAAGCACGTCAAGAGAAGTGTTTTTGTTTTTAACTTAAACAATTTTCTTCACAGTGACAGCTTTTGCTGCCTCTCATGTCAATATCAAACGATGCCGGCAAAATGTACAGTCTTTAGTCTCAATTGAAAACACGTCAATTCAATGCACACAAAAAAGAATTTAATTTGTCAGGCGTCCATCACAGGCGTTCATACTTTTTCTTGGCAAAACTTTAATTTACATATTTCAGTAGATACTCTCACTAGGCGTGTTACCACTGTGTCCTTATAATTTCTGATCATACAGGCATCGATTACCAACACTGACCTTCACACCTCACACAAAATCAGAGAAAGTAGTACTATGAGGTAGAATTAGCCCCACATAGAAATCTCAGTATAAACCATACTACTACTTTTTGTACTACTACAAGTATGTACAATATAAAACGTGTATATTTTTTCTTACATTCCCCAGGTATATCTTCTTCTTAGAAAATGGGGTTCAAAGATTCAGGAACAAGACTAAAGTTCTCAAGTTCACTATTTTTATTAGTAATGTTATTGAGTAGATTTTTAATTCTATTATGTATTTGGATCGGGCTTGTAAGCGCAATGGGTAAACCCGTTTACCACGAGCCAATCATACTGGAAGGATCTTCTTACGTTATGAACTGCACTGGGGCATTGGACCTGGAAAAGTGGTATGTTTTAATATACGTCATGTGTACCTCATAGTGTCCTCCTATAATTTTACAACCCATACTAATAGGGAATCATCCTTCTAAAGTGATGAAATGTGTGTTTTCACTGTTATTTGCATAGGTCACTGTGTTATAAACTTTAATGTAGAAGTTAGAGGAAAGAAGAAAAGTAGGTCGCACTAAAGAAATTACGCAGAACAATCAATATTCTTCTTCTTTTTCAGCGATTATTCTCAAACTTCCGCTGGATATCTCTTGTAGCAGGACAATGGTACTACTAGATTTCCAGTAGGATGTAGTCCAGAGAATGGAAATGCGCTGTGTCGTCGTTTTATTTGCGCCAATGGCCCTACACATCCGTCTTCGGCGGAGAACAATCAACATAAAAGCTCAATATTGAACAGAAGCCATACACAAGAACTGCAGTAACTTCTGACATGCTCAACATGGACAGGAATGACTACTGCTCTATGTGCCATCTTTGGCGGAAACGGAACTAACTTTATGTTGTATAGTTCGTATCGACAACGAGTAACACTCGCGAGAAAAGTCAAATTACATCACTTTAGAAAGTTGATTCTCAACTAGTTCATAGGACTGTAGTTTACGCGAGACACAGTTATATGTACTGTTTTTTTTTTATTAACGCATGGGTTGCGTCTGCGTGTCTCATCAATGGCCCACTAGACAAACAACCAATACAACGGAAAACATTAGTAGATGACATGACGTTATATTGATGCTCTCTTATGGAAGCTTTGTAGCAAGTCATCTATACAATTATAGACCCACTCTAAGTGGAAAGTTCCTTCAATAGGCATTGCACTAGTCCGAAAGCTGAAGTCTGGATATGAACGAAAGCGCAGAAAAACCACCCCACTGCACATATGAAGTAAGAGCTAATGACTCGAAATTCCTGAGGTTCTCAAACAAACAAACAAACAAACATTGCTGTTTGTTGACTTTATTTCCACCAATGCATTGCGAAATATGAAGCTCTGTTATTCTGTTGTGAAATTTAGGCTACAGTGTAAAGTTACTCCTAATTTTAATACCATAACCAGATAACTGCAATGGTTTGTAATACTTTGATAAGGCGCCTCCTTTTAAATGTGGCCAAAACGTAGTTGTATTATGTGAAGTGTTGTGAGTCTTCCACAAGAAATATATGTAAAGGTTGATTGATGGTATGTAAAAACCAGAACAATTATGCGCTATAAGCAAACTGAAGCTTTGATTCTTGGTATGTAAAATCCAGAGCAATTATGCATTATAAGCAAACTGAAGCTGTGATTCTTGGTATGTAAACCCAGAACAATTATGCGTTATAATCACACTGAAGCTTTGATTCTTGGTATGTAAAAGCCATAGTAATTATGCGTTATAAGCAAACTGAAGCTTTGATTTGATTGATGTAAAAACTTGAAACATGATCTGTGCTCTCACATACTAGGAACTGAATATATAGTTGGCCTTACTATTAGACGATCATTATCATTATGTGCAGTCTCCACAACAAATGTTGGCTGCAACAGACATCCACAACATTCTCCGTCTCTTGTCTTTGTGATGCACTCTGGTAGATTGTAACCTGTCCATCTTGTGGCGTTACTCTCCCACTTGCATTTCTTTCCGGCCTCTTGACATGAATTTACCCTCAAATAAGGTCTTCAACAAGATATCATGTCTTTTAATATGTCCACAATCATTTGACTGTTTGATGTTTATTTCCCTTAATAATTCTTTCTTCACATTAAGTGTTAGAATTACTAGTATTGTTCATGTTTCTGAGCCAAAGTTTTATTAAACTCCTTACGTTTAGTGATAGTCCGTCGTGTTCATGTAGAACTTCTTAAACCTGTGTTCTACGTAAGTACTAATATTTCTGAGCCTACAGTAATATTATAATAGATGTATC
This sequence comes from Meghimatium bilineatum, assembly GCA_034231615.1. NCBI lineage: Eukaryota > Metazoa > Mollusca > Gastropoda > Stylommatophora > Philomycidae > Meghimatium > Meghimatium bilineatum. The sequence goes on along the minus strand of CM067317.1, from coordinate 49,243,848 downwards.
ATTTTATAATTCTCATGTTTCGCTTGTTTGTAATATGTTTATCTGTCAGTATTTTTCTCATGTCACTGAAATTACTTGTAGCATTTCAATTCTCCTTTTAACTTCTGTTTCACATCTGTCATAATTTGTGTGTGTCCGAGATATTGATAATGTTCTACTTGTAGTATTTCTCCGTGATTTGTTATGTTTAACACCTATTCTTCTCCCGTGTGTTGCCGGTGCACGAAAGGGGAGCAAAGAATAGCAACACTGTTTACCTTCCAAGCTCGTCGTAAAAGGCGACTAAGGAGGTTATGGGATGGAGTTGGCTGTCCCAACCCATATAGATTCAGAGACCCAAAACCATGCTGAAGTCGGATGTGTCAGGCCGAAAGGCGCAGATATCGCAGCAATACTGTAAACAATGACACAACGCATTTCGTTCTCCGGACTACATCCTGCTAATCTGCAGGAGTTTGAGAACGAACGCAGAAGAAGAAGAAGAAGACACCTATTCTTCTGTTTTTCGGTTGATTATTATGTTTTTTTTTTAAATGTTTATATATAATCCATATTCTTTACTTGATTTATTTACTTGATCTATTAGTCTTCATAGTTCTTGTTCAATTTCTGCTAAAAGGACATTGTTATCTGAATATCGCAGTTGTTATTATTTGTCCACTGACTTTGAATCCTGGAATTTCTTCTATATGTTTAATAAGATTCTCTGTGTTTGTCAAAATTCTGGGTGATAAAATGCATCATTGTCTTACCCTTCTTTTTATTTCTATGTATGGTGAAATGTAACTTTCACCATTTCACCATACATAGAAAAAAAATATATACTGTGTAATATGACCTTGTCATTAGAGGTGAGAAAGAGAGTTCTGCAGTGCTATATAACCCCTATACTAACATATGGGTGCGAGTCTTGGACAATAAACAAACTGGAAAGTGGGAGATTGGAGGCAACAGAGATGTGGTTCTACAGAAGAATGCTGAGAATACCATGGACTGCCAGAAAAACTAATTTAGAGGTGTTAAAAGAGTTAAATGCGAAACAGACCTTAATCAACAATATAAGAAAAATGCAGTTTTCTTTTTTTGGCCACTTCATGAGACAGGCAGGTTTAGAGAACATAATCACAACAAGCAAGATTGAAGGCACCAGAGACAGATGGCGACAACGTGAGAAAATATTAGACAGTTTGACAACCTGGCACGGCAAAGAAACAACAACGACTTTTATACATAATACTGTGGTCAGAGAGCTGTGGAGAGCCATGACCGACTACGCCACCCGGCAGTGATGATGATGATGATGATGGTGAAATGATGTTTTCAAACCTTAATGATGCAGCTTGTTCCCAATATATAGACCTATGTCTAATCAGATGTCTTTTCCATCCATGCCTATTTCTTCAAGACATTCAATTAGTTGTTCTAGTTGGACTCTATCAAAGACCTTTCTCTGATCTATGAAGCAGTAATATATACGATATTGGACTTCTATGTATTTATCTATCATACTGTGATACTAAGTTAGACGATATATGTGAATAAATAAGGAAAATTATTTTTTGCTGTGTCCTTAGATTAGATATGACTAAGCTTCCAAAACAGGCCTTCTAGTGATAAGCAGAAAGGGATAAAAGTAGTTGTCCAGAATAAATTATACACAGAACAATAAATATTTCCATCCAGAACTAGATAAATGTAACATTCTAATATGGAACAAAATAACAGCTCACAAACACATGCTTATATCACACAGTCGAATTGGGTACAGTGGCTACACTAGGGTTGATGTCACCCACAATACGGGAAAACATGGTGTCACCCCCTCACGACTAACCGCATGCACCATCTCCGAGTCCCTCAGTGTCAAATAACGGAGCCATACAGAATCCCTAGTAACGTTTGTAAATATAGATTCTATTTAGTACAAAAACAATAGAAAAATATTGAATCCAAGGTAAGAGAAAGAAGATTCTAAGAAGTTGAGAGGTATAAGGTATGTTTATTATCCTCTTCGCACACCAGCCACGTCCATAGATGCTAAGATCTCCGCTTCAGTAAATCTCACACGGTATGACGGCTAATGGTTCCGGTTCTATGTTGGTTCACTGCTCGTTTGGAAATCTTTGTTAGGTGTTCTCTACGTACCACGCCTGTCCTCACTCCCAATTTACGCATTCATTGACTCATGCTCATTTATCTCAAAATCCTACGATTATGAAGACTAACCAATGACAATGTCTGCTCGGTCCATAGGATCTGTTATGGTGGCGAAGCTAGCTAATTGGGTGACTCGTTCGTTCCCCTCCACGCCCGGGTGTCCGGGGATAAAGATAAGCCTGATGTTTCCATAGTGAAGTCCGCATTTTATATCTCTCTAAAGACAACAAGTTAGGAACTACATAGAAAAAAGTTACTTTTTCATTTTTATTTTAATATTAAACTTTAAAGTTTACTGGAACAGGAGATTGTAACATGAGGTTGTAACAGGAGATTGTAACATGAGGTTGTAACAGGAGATTGTAACAGGAGGTTGTAACAGGAGATTGTAACAGGAGGTTGTAACAGGAGATTGTAACATGAGGTTGTAACAGGAGATTGTAACAGGAGGTTGTAACAGGAGATTGTAACAGGAGGTTGTAACAGGAGATTGTAACAGGAGGTTGTAACAGGAGATTGTAACAGGAGGTTGTAACAGGAGATTGTAACAGGAGGTTGTAACAGGAGATTGTAACAGGAGGTTGTAACAGGAGATTGTAACATGAGGTTGTAACAGGAGATTGTAACATGAGGTTGTAACAGGAGATTGTAACATGAGGTTGTAACACGAGATTGTAACAGGAGGTTGTAACAGGAGATTGTAACAGGAGGTTGTAACAGGAGATTGTAACAGGAGATTGTAACAGGAGGTTGTAACAGGAGATTGTAACAGGAGGTTGTAACAGGAGATTGTAACAGGAGGTTGTAACAGGAGATTGTAACAGGAGGTTGTAACAGGAGATTGTAACAGGAGATTGTAACAGGAGATTGTAACAGGAGGTTGTAACAGGAGATTGTAACAGGAGGTTGTAACAGGAGGTTGTAACAGGAGATTGTAACAGGAGATTGTAACATGAGGTTGTAACAGGAGATTGTAACAGGAGATTGTAACAGGAGGTTGTAACAGGAGATTGTAACAGGAGGTTGTAACAGGAGGTTGTAACAGGAGATTGTAACAGGAGGTTGTAACAGGAGATTGTAACAGGAGGTTGTAACAGGAGATTGTAACAGGAGGTTGTAACAGGAGATTGTAACATGAGGTTGTAACAGGAGATTGTAACATGAGGTTGTAACAGGAGATTGTAACATGAGGTTGTAACAGGAGATTGTAACAGGAGGTTGTAACAGGAGATTGTAACAGGAGGTTGTAACAGGAGATTGTAACAGGAGGTTGTAACAGGAGATTGTAACATGAGGTTGTAACAGGAGATTGTAACATGAGGTTGTAACAGGGGATTGTAACAGGAGGTTGTAACAGGAGATTGTAACAGCAGGTTGTAACCGTTCTATATTGAGTTTACACAATCAGCAACTGCAAGAAGTGTATAGTATCCAACAGTACATATTACACTGTCACATTAAATGTCGACTAAGCCAGAACTTTCCTTCCCTGGCTGGAAGTTTATTAATTGTTTAATCGAAGTCAACTCATTTCGATAAATCACTTTCAATTGATAATATTGCAAGATCAGAAAGTCTTGTCTGTCCAATGGTAGATCTCAAATAGTTATTTATAAACTTTAGCTGTGAAAAAACTCCTCTTTCGTGAAGCCACAGACACAAAAAATAAAATATAAGAAATAAGTTTAAGCTCATTTAGAGATACCGAAGAGATTCTCGAAAGTCCCATTCAGCTAAGAATTTCATAATATCAAATACTGCCCCATGGCACCACTACACCCATGAAGATAATAATCAAATTTACACAAGCAAAGCAAAAAAAAACAATATTGTAGGTTGGACGTCAATTAGCTAATTGTGCGAAACTGCACTCAATCCGTTCATTTGCAAAGTTAGTTTTTCGTGAACTAATCTGTGACTTGTTGCAAATATTTTAAATTTGACAGCTATTTCGGTGAAAACTATCACAAGTTAATACAAAGAAACGAACAAACCTAATCACTAGTTTTGTTAGTTTGTTTTATTAGACTAATGTTATATTCAGGAGGAGTTATACGCGCAAAACTATATGTTTATGTTAAACATTGGTATGGTGACGATCAATATTTATATTTGAACTAAAACAGTAAGTGGTGTGTATGTGAAACATGGACGTTATGGATAAAACAAGGGGAGGAGTAGCTACATTTGAACGAAACAAATACCTAAATTATTTAACGAAACGAAATATAGATACATAAGTTTTTGACAGTCGCTAAAATTGCTGCCTGATCCATTGATCTGAGGGCTACGTACTGAGAGCCTCTTTTCGACCTACCTTTGCATGACCCTGGGGGAGAGTCGATGCACCAGGAAGCAGACTTAGCGGACTTATAATTCTGCGGTCAGGGACATCACGAAGGCTGAATTAAACTGCACATGATATTAAAATATTGTAATGAGGGTACTTCTCTGTATTGAAATGCGATAATTGTGTTGTATGGGATACCTATAAAGTTGATGTGCACTAAAAAAATCGCACAGGTCTGCACTATTTCCCACAATTCATATTACGTAGTGCCACTACCAATGCAAATGCGTACGTATTCTCTTGTGCGTATGGAGAACTCGCGTTTACCAAAGCAAATATATTATGGAGCACTCATGGCAGGATTTCGAAAAGCTGGTGGTCAAAAAAAGCGATTCAAAGACACGCTCAAGTCATCACTGAAACATCTTAACATTGACGTAGGCGCTTGGGAGAGCCTCGCTCAGGATAGAACAGCATGGCTTTACAGCATTAGAACGGGAGCACTAGCGGCGAAAGAGACCAGACAAGATACTGCAAGACAGAAGCGGGCACGTAGAAAAAAACATTTTGTGCGCGCATTGGACTTGTTAGCCATTTAAAAACGCACTATTGATTTTTATTATTTATTGTTATTATTATTATTATGATTGAGTTTTTGGTCATCGTCGAGTATGACGGACGAACATCATCATCACATCATCAAATGAGTGTACATGGACTTTGTATACTCCATGTGTATGACGTGTAGAATTTCTAATCAAGAATCATGAAGTGTAGAATTTCTAATCAAGAATCAAGAAGTGTAGAATTAATTAATGGTGATATGAAACTCATAAATGCCCATATGGATAATACATGTAAATCAACGTTCGACAAGTAACACTAGATAATACATGTAAATCAACGTTCGACAAGTAACACTAGATAAATCGTATGAATGTGTTTAACAAGCATGTCGTCTGTCTCCATCTCTTGCAGATACTCAGTATATATATATATATATATATATATATATATATATTTCAGTAATATATATTTTCAGTAATATTTTCAGTATATAATAATTTTCAGTAATAATAAGT